>JAPTHN010000010.1:13557756-13936961 GCA_026936325.1 Platynereis dumerilii | reverse complement strand
TGGGGTAGTTCATTATACATTTGCATGACCTAAAATGACTCCTTCATGGTTTTCTGAGACCCACACCGTGCACCGCACATACTCATTCCACTAAAATGGCCGCTGTTGCCGAACCGTTGCAGATACTGGAATAAAAAATATGTCTTTCCATGTCCCGTGCTATAGAGCAACTTTCGGCGCCATCAACATGTTGCTATCATGTATGGATTTTGCTAAATCCGAAACAACTCAAAAACTACATAAATTCTCAGTACAGTGGTTTCCGCTTGAGCGATTTCAATTATTTTTGCGCCATGGTATAGCTATTACAATTCATTTACAGGAACTAAGGTAAATTACACAAGTTTGTATATTTATTGAGATATAGTGCTTTAAAATATACTAAAATTCACTCTAAAAAGGTCCTATAAACGTTAAAAATAAAAATTGAAACTCAGGACCGGAATACAGTAGTACACAAGTATACAGGTACCCGCACAAAAATAATCAAGAAAATCGAAGCAACTTTTTCGGATATAATAATAAAAAGAAGAATAATACCAAAAACAAAACAATAAGAATTTACCATGTAATGGTAAATTCTTAATAATTGGAGGCATGCTGAATTCAAGGTTTTTATAAACCTTGCAAACGCACTAATGTATAGGTCTCCATAGAGACCTTAGTGCTTATCTTGAGATTAGCTATTTCTTGCCCAATCAGAGCCAAGTTGGTATGCGAGTATGGTAATCGGACAACCTGACAGTGGTAGCCCTAGCTGGGGAAGTAACCGATCCATAAATGCCCAATTGTTTTTAGTTCGCATATGTTTTCTTTTGCTCACGACTTATAAGGTAAAGGTATAAGAGATCATTGCAGACTGGTGGTTCACTAGAAAAATTAATTGTCTTTTTTTCAATTTGCAATGTGGAATGTGGCTCTGGCACTTCATTGACAGTTTCTGTTGGTCTCCTTATCTTCTTAATTAATAAACTACCTTAAGTCATTTAATAAGTTTGTTATTGTCACCAGTGCTATTAGATATGATAAGCACTGTTCCACTGGATCAACTGATTAACCATAACTGAAACAAATAAAACATTTTTAATCCAGTGACATCACACATCAAAGTTGAAAGTTAATTTTGAAACTGTTTGGATCGCCAATCTGCAAACAGCTATTAGCTATAAGATCGTATATTTATTATATCTTCCGAAACCAACCTTTTTTCAAACATTTATTTGAATACCATTATTATTTATTGCATGACTTATTGGGCAATTACTGACTTTAATGTGCAACTAGTGTATGAAATGTGTATATTCCAATTCAATATGTATATTTTATGTCAAAAAACAAATTCGAAGGACTTCTAACACTTGGAATTCAAGCAAAAATAATATCTGTTTTAGTGGTTGAAAAGAATTCAACTTCTGGTGCTTATCCTACACCACAATTCTTTTGGACATATAAATATACTGAAATAGCCTAATAGTATGCATTAAATATACGTTAAGTCTATAAGAAAAACTTATGTTTTTATTTCTATTTTTGCACCTTTTTTGATATCCACTTTTCATGTCAAGACCATATTACTGCACATTTACCAAGAGTTGGGCGTGAAATTAGTCCTGTTTCGACACCAAGTTGTTTCTTATCTCCCTGAAATCTATCAATACATGGCAAAAGGTTACACAATTTCTAAAGAAGGAGAAAAAAAGGTGACAATATCAAAACAGGAATTCATAAAAAACACGAAGAAGAAGACAGAAAAGTTTAGATAGATATTTTTTTTTTTTGCAGACAATCTGGAAATAAATAATTTCTGGTGAGGGTATGTCTTAATGTGGTGCTGTATGATTTTGAAACAAATAGTTTAGGTGGTTGCATGCTTCAAATAAATATTTGCATCAAACCTTAACGCGAAATAAATAAGTTCATGACAAGGAAAAACTATAATGCCCAACCCCCGAATATCTAATGTTGCCTCCGAATAAGAAAAAATGGCTTGTTTTATGAAAAATTTTTTTTGTAAATTCTACCACAGACTATGCATGATCTGTGTTTCTTCTTACACAGTCTTGAAATAAATTAATTTCTGGTTGGAGTAAGGCTTAATATGGTGTTGCTTGATTTAGAAACAAATGCTTTAGAATGCCACATGCTCGAAATATATGTAAATAATTTTTTGTGTTGAGAATCCCTCCAGGGCCATATTGTGTACCTGTCCGGATGAAATCCCTGACACAACATGTTTGCTTTGGAGCCAAAACAATAGATGTCAGTGTCTCCATACTGGTTGCAAATTACTGCCCCCTTGTGTTCAATGTGCAATCCAATAAACAGAACAAGAATTATAGATGTCTACTTTTTACCCTCGGCAATGCATATTACATTGTAGTTACTATGGAACATTTTTATTTGTCCCGTGGGTGGGTATGAGCTGGCGGGCGCATCGACGGGTTTGCTGTCATTACATTGTTTTATGAAAATTTTTGTGTTGAAACAGCAAGTTTAAAATGCACAAAAATGAGAAAATACCATTTTCTCTCCGTTATCCTTTCTAACGTTATAAGTGCTATCCCCATGGGCACATATACGTTGTTACAACGTTGCAATAACCGTGTTCGTCTAATGACCTAGAATTGTATGGTAGAAATTATGTTGTCACAACGTTGTGAAGGAACATCAAAGATATGACGTAAGTTGTGGTGACGTTTTTACAACATTGTAAGACAATTTCAAGGGTTCGACTTTAGCTTGCGACTTTGTGGCAATCTCTGCTATACATGTATATATCTACGTGCAGTGGCGTATCCAGGATTTTTTCTAGGGGAGGCAAACCATCAAGACATTTCCCCAAAATTTTTATCACTACCAACAGCTTTTCGCGCGTTCAAATTGTAACACACTGTTAAAAAATTCTTTCAGAAAATGTCTGAATAATATGTTGAAAATGTCTGAATAATATGGGAAATGTTTGAAATAGCTAAGGAAATTTCTTTCTATAAAGGCAATTTAGAGAAATTTACGGAAGATATTACTGAAAAAATTAACCATTTCTTTGCAAAAATTGAAAAAAAGGAGGATCAAAAACCAGTGAAATAAATAATCCAAGGAAATTGTGAAATGTCTAAAAAAAAGAAGCAGACGAGGTTAATGTGTTCTCCTTTTTGGTAATTGGTAACTTAAGGAATATGTGTAAGAGTGACAAAAAATATTAAGGATTTAATGTTGCGATATAAACATGATAAATGAAAGCTTTTGAGATTTTTTTCTTTTCACAGAAACATCACTGCAAAATTTATGGAGAAAATTTTGTTTCAAAAAACCTTTTTGTTTGGGTTTTACTTACACTATAAATTTTTGGGGAAATTTTAAATAACATTTTGGTATTTCTTATTGCTTTGAAAATACCTTGGCCAGCACAATTTCCATTGATCACTCATTCAAAAGCTGTCCCATATGCGTTGGTTGCATTTTTGAATATCATTAGGGGCAGGCAAAAAAGGATATTGTGAAGAAAAAATGGAGAAATCTGACAAAATCTCGGGATTAGTTTTTTTTTTCGCGATTTGCGTGACTTCTAGCAAAGATACAAACTTGATATTTTTACCATTAAATTAGGCCTGAAAATAGCTATTTTTTGAGGTCAGTTTTATTTCCCTAGCTTGACTAGAAGATTTTCTAGAATTTATCTATTTTTACTTAATAAATTATTAATAGGCATAAATCAATAATCAAATTCTAATCTATAAGCCTATGGCCTAATGGACAGCTCCTCATACTCCATTATGGACTGCTAATTGATCTTGTTTTTTTTTTTACTTCAAGTAAGATATTTTATTAGTTCATTAGACAACTGTGTGTTTTTTCTGCCCTCCCTGGTCATGTACACTAGTTAGAGGCACATAGGCCTAACATGTAGGCCTTTTAACATAACAAAAAAAAACTATACATAAATATGTATATTTAGGGTAGGTCGGGGCAAGAAGCCCGGGTTAGGTGAGAGGCCTCCCCAGGTTTATATCCAGACTTACATTTATGGTGCGTTTTTATATTGTTGGGATTGAAGCTAGAGGCTTTTTAGGTGACGTCACAAATTTTCAAGGCAAACAGTACCAAACCATCGTATAAATTAAAGAAACAATAAAATGTGCATGGTTTTTGTAACTTTGACCAATTCTTTGAAAGCGGTTGTCAGAGATAACTTCGGAAATTTTTAAATGTATAATGGATATCTGCATTGCTTCACTTTAGGACCATCACATAAATAGGATTTGGGTTATGCTTTTTGCCTTTTAGTTTGAAATATAGCGGTCAAATTAAAATAAGTGGGTTTGGGGTGAGAGGCCCCACGTGGCAATGGGGCATGAGGCCCCCTACACTGGGGCCTCGAAGCTGCTTTCAGGACCATTTAATAATGTGTACTTTACCTTAAATCTTGATATAACAGCTAATCAAAATAGAAAAAAAATTGGCCGAAATTGAAAAAGGGCAAAAAATATTTAAAAATGGATGTATGAACAGAAAAATTCTGAAATTCAGAAAAAGTGAATAGAATGCCTTAAAAATGATAGAAGAACCCCAAGAAATAACTTTCAAGCTGAATGCACTCGCAAAAAAAATTGCCATAGGATTATAATAGGGGGGCTTCTTGCCCCGATGGGTGGGGTAAGAAGGCCATTTTCAATATTTTACAAAATGGCCGTAACTCCTTTATTAAAATTGGTAGACATTTGTTTCACTAGTTATAAGTAGAGTGAAGTGATATCTTCCTGACACCATAAGCATTCAAAGAATCGACCATAAGAAGTAGGTCTAATTGTACTTCGAAGTGGTTGGGGGCTGCATGCCCCAACCTACTCTATGTAAGTTCTCTTTAAAAAAAAGGCATTGCCAAACGCCAACTGGGTGCAGACCTGAGCCCTTAACACCCCACCAAGGAACATGTATTCACCTGAATCACCTCTGAAACTAACTTCAAAAGTTGATAAAGTAAAATTTAATTCAAGTTTAATTTGGTTGACTTAGTCAGATTAAATTTTATATTTTGATGGAATTTTTTGATATTGCTACGAATCAGGCAAACTGAACACATCTCTCCGAGACAAATCTAACAGTGAAAAAATTTCGGCTCTACCATCACTAGAAGTGCTTCAAACAAAGAAATCCAGACACACTCCCAAGGCCTAATTCTAGAAAAAAAAATTGGAATTCCGCGATCCCGCATACCACAACTGCGTTCTGCATTTCAGAAAAGCATTATTTAACAATTTTTAAAATGTTCTAAGTCGTCCGATAGACATGTAATGAGCGATAATTACAGAGATGGACATGGTATTTTCTTTGCCAATACCTAAATCAAGTCTTTTTGACTATTTTGAGATATTTGGAGATTGGCAATTTAGAGACTGGCTGACGCACCAGCCTTCCACAAATTAGCAAAGTCGTGTTAACGTTGTGTGCCCCTTGGGTTTGAATATGAATGACAGAATGAGAATACAAAGGAGATTGTATTACATGATTTCCATGCATATAAGGTACATGTACCAATCAGAATTTAGCTGACAACATTTCCAAGGGGAATTTCCTCTTGTGCATGTATAGAGAGAAAAACTTCTCAATAAATGGTTTAGAAGTATTAACTGTGTGTGCAGAGTAATGAAGAGCTGTTGATCACCAAACACATCCGCCCCCCCCCCCCCTGCCTGCAACCCTAAATGGAGGATCCTATCTGAGGAATGGTGGTGTCATTGCGCTTAGAAACCTTGCCACAAGAGCAAATCAACTATCAAATATGTACTGCAGCAAAATAGATAATTTCAGATTAAGCCAAATAGCAACTCAATAATCGATGAACATTATTTTATGTCTTATAACTCCAACAGGAGGTTTGCCTACTAAGAGGCAGGATTTAACAAAGAAGAAGAAGAAGAAGAAGAAGCCGTAGTTGTAAAAACAAGTCCCCGGTTGTCCCAAAATTGCTATATATAACTTCCTCTTTGTGAGACCTGATATTAAATCGAAATCACAATGTCATAGAGTCCTGAAGAATAGTTGTAATTTATCCCACACAGTGCAGCAGGTGCATGTTACAACTTACCCCATGGAAGTGATGTAGTCGAGGCGAGAACATCCGAGACCGAGGCAAGGCCAAGGACATGGCATCTGAGACCGAGGCAAGGCCAAGGATTTGGCATCCGAGACCGAGGCAAGGTCAAGGCCATCAAAAGATGGCCCAAGGCCGGCCTCGAGGACGAGGCCGGTCCCAAGGCCTCCGACACTGGTCATAAGACACCCGAGACTGAGGCAAGGCCGAGGCAATCAATATATGGCTGCGAGGCGGGCCTCGAGGACAAGGCTGGCCTCAAGACCTTCAACACTGCCCCATGGTACAACTTTCCCCATGGTACAACTTTCCCCATGGTACAACTTTCCCCAGTCTCTCCTTCTGGTGTAAGCATCAGTTGCCAATTACTGTTCCATGGATTTCATTATACACGGTTGCTCATAAATATGGAATACTTCAACATTCTCCATTGAAATTGATAACTTTAGCAACTTCTGCTGGAGCACATGATGGTCCAATTCAATTGTAACTACTTCCAATGACCGCTAAAGGGAGAATATGCTGTCATTTAAAAGGCATGCTGCAGTGTTAACCCCAGCAAAAGTTACAGCTGCACGAAATATGGTAATTCAGGGGGTTTTTTAATGTGAGGCGCATTCAACCAAAAATTCGAAATTTTGGGAAAAAATGTAGTTGAGGCTTTCAAAGAGTGATTAGAGAAGATGATTTGACCTTTTCAAAGGACCTTGTTTACATTCACACTCTTAAATTTAATTGTATTTGACACTTTTTTTCCAAAAAAGTATTCCATATTTATGAGCAGGAGTGTATTTTACAGCATGCTGCACAGGCGCACTCAATTATCAATGAATTATGCCTTGCCAGTTGCCTCATCAATTGAATTAACAACTCCCTTTTCACTTTGTCCTGTGGTGTTTTTGAATATGGATGAATGAATTACAAACGGTACTATGACAATCGCTATGATCAAGAAGGCACCTTGGAAAATATTTTTAGTTATTTTGGTTGTGATTTTAATATATAAATCAGATCCACTTGGAGATTCTGGTTGGTTGTTATTGAACATCGAAAGGTAAGTTAAAGATTTCTTATTAATATATATAATAATACAGATTTATATAGCACTAATTTTATTTTTCTGCTCATCAGCGCTTTTTCAGATCATATCACTTGCAGGAATTCTGAAACAAATGGGTTTTTAGGATCTTCTTGATTCTTGAAGCTTTCTAATGTCTGTGCAGTTCTCACTTTTTTGGCGCTGAATATAGAAAATGCCCGATCTTCTAACTGATTTTTTTTGCACGGGGCACGTTCTTCTATCTATGGTTCCTTGGATTAAAAAATAAATAAGAAATTGAAGCAAATTGTAGTTTCTTGAAAAAAATCTTTAGCAATGGATTAGCTATGATAGTTCACCGTGGCCTAATAGTCAAGAATGCTTGTCCACTGGCTTTGAGGGCGTGGGTTCAAATCTCACCCCGGGAACTCACTTTAGTCTGAGCCCATGGGACATTAAATGGAGGCGGGTTGTATCCAGTGATCTATGCTGGGGCAACTGACAGACCCTGGTCATCCCTGAATTAATAGGGTATGTTCCAGACTCACAGTCTTCTCATCTCATTATCGTACAGCGGTCACCAAAAATAAAAGTGCAGCTCCCTCCACAAAAGATGGTGGTTGAGCTGCCCCGGCTGATACGGGGTATACCAGCACAACACAGCACAAGTCAAGTCTCGTAAAATAGTATGTAACTTTTAAAGGAGAAGGTTGCCCGAGAAGGTTAGGGATCAATTATTTATGTTCGAACGTTTCTGTGTAATAAATAATTTTGCGTCAAGTCAAGGAAAACTCCAACCTCCCTTTCTGTGAAAATGGCATAAATCAATGTGAATCCAGAGCTTAAATATATGTGTTGTATGTGTGTATATATATATGTTATCTGTATTAATAATGTGGGTGCAACTTGATATAGTTATTTTAACTCTGTTGTGTCCCATCTTGTTGTTTTGTGTACTTGTTTCAATGTTTGTGGTTAATATCATGTAAAATGTGTGTATATACTCAACAAGATAAAGTAAATATATCTATCTAAGCAGTTTTAAAGTTAAGGAGGATAGATGATTGGGGCTTCATGTCCTTTATGTATGCTGCTGTCCAATATGGTTTAAAAGTTTTAAAAGAAATAACCTGCGGTGATGCTTCAAATAGCCATTCTTGTCGAATAATTAAATCAATCCGTGTACTAGGCTACATATAGTTTTGTAATGATTCTAAGCCATGCATGGTGAAATTTAATAGTTCATCCACACTCTAGAAAATGTCGGGACAAAATTGGTTTTTTAGATTCAAAATGGTTTTTTTGAAAAACCAAATTTCAATGCAAAACCAACATGGATTTTTAAAAAATCCATGTTGGTTTTTTGCATTGAAATTTGGTTTGAAAATTTTTAGTGTGCAGAAGTTAAAATCTGACTAAATCATCTCCATTTGTTCTCTGTTTCAGTATATTTTTTAACTATAATATCATTGAATATTGGCTTTGTTATGTCAGTTAATCTACGTTGTATAGATTATAAGTGATAAAGCAGAGTAAACATATATTATACATGTAACAGATTCGTACGAGTGTGTTCGTTTTCGTAATCGATTTATTAACAAGCGACAACCCTGTAAAATAACAAAGGATATATATCAATACACAGTTCTCTTTATGAGACCAATTGTTGGAAATTCATAACAATAAATACATTTATGTACAAGTATTTAGTACCCTTTGTTAGCGGTCTGCTCTTGCAACAAATCTCTCTCAAGTCTCAACCACAGTGATATATAGCTGCCAGTGTCTGGTACTCTATAACCAATAAATACACAATATATAAATAATAATTTGGTGATACTTGTATTTACACAGTCAACCAATCAGTCAATCCTTCTACCTTATCATGAGGCCATATATATATATACAGTGATACAATTTGAAATATGAAATTGATGTTTAAAAGAAATGATTATATTTCACAAATGAAATGAAATGAACTTACCAAATTATGATCTTTCTATCCAATGCTAAAACCAATGTGTATACTGTATAGCTCAAAAGCAATAACTGGAATGGTTCTGAGTTAGAACTTCCTGACTAACTGTTATTCACAAAAACACAACACCGACACCTTTTGTGGTACATGTTTATTCCCAAACTTAACTGTGATAAATTAACCCAAAACATCATATACAGTTGAACCCTAAATGTGTGACTAAGTCCTACCACACACTCCCCCACTCAGGTAAATGTGTCCTCACATTTAAACAACTCCATCCTCATCTGAAGTCAATCGAAGTGTAACGCTGAGTCGGTTGTCTGTTCCTAGAACTTCTTCTCAACTGTACTTGTTCTGTCTCGGAGTCCTCGCTGTCTTCTTCAACCGCTTCGACTCTGCTCTCGTCAATATCTTCCTTGGGTGCAGTTTCTCTCTCTTCTTCTTGTCTGACTGAGTTGCCTGGTTCTTCGTGTGATGTTACTTCTTGTTCATCTTCTGATGAAGAAATGTACAGGTCCATATCTTCATTGCTGTCTTCTTCTCCACTTTCTTCGGCATCCTTATGGGAGTTCATCTCGTCTCTTGCTCCCATGACGTCTTGCAAAGACCCAATCTGAAGCAAGTGGTTCCTGTGTAGTCGTTTGGTACGACCACCCTTGGGGTTCTGTTCCCTCTTAACATCAAAGACAGGCAAATCTGGATCCATCTGACCAACGACCAGATAAACTTCTTCTTCCCACTTATCTGAGAGTTTATGTTTCCCTTCCGGGAATGCCAGACGCTTCACCAAAACTCTGTCTCCAATCCTTATGGGTCCTCCTCGTGACTTGTAGCTCTCTCTGTTGCGGCCTTTCATCTCCTGGATGTTCTTTTCTGCAATTGCATAAGCATTTGTCAACTTCTTTCTCAACTCAGAGACAAACTCAGAATATGACCGTCTCTCCGGCTCTGAGCACAAAGAGAAAACAATGTCTACTGGGAGTCTGGCTTGTCTCCCATACATCAGTTCAAATGGTGTAAACCCAGTACTCTCATGTCGCATGCAGTTATATGCATGTACTACATGACTGAGCTGATCCTTCCATCTTGACTTCTTCTCTATGGTCAATGTTCCGAGCATTCCCAGTAAAGTCCTGTTGAACCTTTCGCAAGCTCCATTTCCTTTCGGATGATAGGGAGTAGTCCGACTCTTCTGAACTCCTAAGAGATGACACAACTCCTTTATGACATTTCCCTCGAATGATCCGCCTCTGTCACTATGTAGTCTGACCGGAAAGCCATAATGTTGGATGAAATGTTCCAGAAGAATTTTCGCTGTGTTCTTGGCTGTCTGATTGGTGGTAGCTACAGCATGAGCATAACGGGTAAAATGATCCGTAATCACAAGGATGTTGCTGTACTGTCCTTGAGCCTCCAGACTAAGATAATCAATGCATACCAGTTCTAATGGTTGGCTAGAAGTCACTGGATGCAAAGGTGCCACATCAGGAGTAGACTTTCGTCGCAAGCATCGGTCACAAACTTTTATCCAGCTATCAATTTGTGCCGACATTTTAGGCCAATAGAACCTATCTCTTGCCAATTCAAGAGTCTTGTCCCTTCCGGGATGTCCCATTTCAGTGTGAAGAGAATCAAATACTTTTCGAGTACATGACGAAGGCAATACAATCTGCTTCACACTTTCTCCATTAACCATTCTCCTGCGACATAAGACTCCATTGTCCAGAAAGAGATTCTTCTTTTCCCGAAGCAAACACCTTGCATCTTGATGCAGGTCTCCTGAAGTATCTCCTCCCTGTAACACCTTAATAACTGGGGCAAGAACATCATCCTCTCCTTGCATCTGTCTCCACTGTCCAGCAGAAGTTGCACAAGGTCCATCTGAAAACGTCACATTATGCTGCATGCTTACCACAGGTGACTCACCCACAGAATCAGGCTCAACGATGCCTGCAAGAACAGATTTGACATGATCCTCATTCCATACAATTCTAGACAAAGCATCCGCGTCCTTATTCTTTGGTCCAGGCTTGTACTTAATGCTGAAGCTGAAATTACTTAAATCAGCTAACCACCTATGACCAGTTGCATCAACCTTGGCACTGGAAAGTACAAATGTCAAAGGGTTGTTATCAGTGAGCAGTTCAAAAGGGCTGTAGTACAGGTAATCCCGGAACTTCTCCGTAACTGCCCATTTCATGGCCAGAAACTCCCGCTTGTGTACCGGATACCTCTTCTCAGCATCGTTAAGTCCTCTGCTGGCATATGCGATAACTCGCTTGACTCCCTTCTGAACTTGATACAACACTGCACCTATGCTGAATCCGCTGGCATCCACTGACACGCTGTAAGGTAAAGAGTAGTCAGCATAGGCAAGTACTGGTGCTTCAGTGAGTGCAGTCTTCAATCTGTCAAAAGATGCGGCATGCTTGTCCAACCAGACAAATTTTCCAGAGGAAACAAATTTCTTCTTCTTGCTGTTCCCTCGACTCTCCATGTGTCCTTTAAGCATTTCCTGCAAAGGCTGTGCAATTGATGCATAGTTCTCTATGAACCGACGGTAGAATCCGGCGAATCCTAAGAACTGTCTTACATCCTTGTGAGAAGTGGGAATCGGCCACTGACGAACAGCATCTATCTTGTCAGAACAAGTCTCTATTCCCTGTTCAGAAACCATATGACCTAAGTACTTGACTTGTTTCTGAAAGAAGGAACATTATGCTGGATTGAGTTTAAGTCCTGCTTCGGAAAGCTTAGTAAAAACATTGTTCAAACGTTGAACATGTTCCTCAAAAGTGCGAGCAAAGACGATGACATCATCTAAATACAAAATACATTCCGTCAAATTCAAAGATCCCATCGCTGTCTCAATCATTTGTTGAAAACTTGCGGGAGCCGCAGCTAATCCGAATGGCATTCTAGAAAATTCGTAGAAGCCTAGTGGTCCTAATGAAAATGCACTCTTGTGCCTGTCCTCGGGATGTAGTTCTATTTGCCAATATCCACTCTTAAGATCTAATGTGGAGAACCATTTACATCCCGATAAACAATCAAGTGACTCGTGAACTCTAGGCAAACTGTAACCTGGTGCCTTACATTTTAAATTAAGCCGGCGATAGTCTATACAAAATCTTAGACTTCCATTTTTCTTTCTAATAAGTACAGCCGGTGATGAGTAAGGGCTGACACTTGGCTTTATAACTCCCATGTCCTTCATTTCTTGAAGATGCTTCCTCACCTCCTCAACCATTGATGGATGCACATTGCCGTACCGAAGTCTGACTGGAACATCATCCACCAATTGTATCCGATGCTGCACTCCTTTTGCCTTTCCAAGTTCAGTGTCACTACATGCGAAGACAGAGCGCCACTTTCCAATGCAAGATAGAGCTGCTTGCTTCTGTTCTATTGTCAGTATAGAGTCCCACTCTGAAGTATTCAATAAGTCCAAGTGTTCCCTGGCATTTGCTGAAGTTGACTGAGTGCTGCAGGAGTAAACAGTGTCGCTAATCAAATCCACTTGATGAAGGTCTGCAATCGGTGCCTTGGCAGGGATGATCACATCATGCTGAGAGACATTCATCAATTCAACAGTAACATCATGCTCCAAGTCCTGAGCATCAACCACTGATGGCTTAACCATTAACCCACCACGAATTGCTGATGAAGCACAACATTCCTCAATAAGTAAGTTACATGCAAACACATTAACACCCATTGTATAAACTTTGATGGCTTTACAAGATCTAGCTTTAATTGTTACAACACTAGAATTGTAGACTTTGCCTATGATACCATCAGTCTGAGTTGCTGCAGTCATACATTTGAATGTGTTCCACCATTGTGATGGAGCTCTAACATCATCTACTGAATGAGGCACAGTTTCATTAAGACATGGTTGTAAAATGTTTGTGCCAATTAGAATTGGTACTCTAGCATTGTAAGAAGTATCCTCAACCACAAGTAGTAATACATTCATGGACAAAGAATTTTCACAAATTCTAATCGGAAGTTGAAGTTTTGCAGCAATGAAACCTGAGTATGGAACATTTTGTCCAGTTACACCTTCTACTGCTAAGTCAGTTAATGGTTGAAGTTTTAAATGAGGCAGGTATCGATTGTAAAATGACCTAGAAACTGCTGAAATTTGAGAACCACTATCTAAAAGTGCTCTACCACAAATCCCTTCAATCTCCACGATAACTTCATTTGGACGACCAACAAGTTCGTTCAGTTGAACTTTGGGGTTGAACTTAAACACCCTACTCGCCCCCTCGGGCAGGGTTGCTGTCGTTTCCCTGTTGCCTGTTCTTGTTGTACCAACATTGACTTTTATGATGTCCCGGCTTGTGGCAAAGAAAACATTTGCCTCTTGGTCGAAAGGTCTTCTTGGAGCCTCCTTGTGACACTGAAGCAGCATTAATATGAACAGAGTCCCTGGCTTCCAAAGCTTCAAGTCTTTTAATCAAAATGTCCATTTTGTCCTCTGATGGCTGAACTTGTTGAAGTGATGCTGTAACCTGCGGTGATGCTTCAATCTCTGCGCATCTGGCTGCTGAGATCAATTCCTCAAACGATGAACCAGAATCAAACTTGTGTCTCAATGCATTCTTGATGTCTTGTTTGCAGAGTCCATTGTAGAATTGAGCACGTAGAACTGCATTCTTCTGTGATGGCTGTTGAGCATTATTATTGATGGCATCCACCATTAAACCTTCTAATCTACAACTCCATGAAATAATGCTCTCATGATCTTTCTGAGTAGCACTATACAAATCTTTCATAATTTCTGACTGAGTCAAAGATTTCCCAAATAAACGATCAAATTTTTCAATAACTGTAGCAACAGTAGGATTGTCACCAAGCGTATACAAAGCATCAAAGCCTCTCCCTCTCACTGATTGTCTAATACCCTGCATCAGCATTGCTTCAGCATACTGACCCTGCATGCTAGTCACTGCATAACGCCACTGAGTATACGTCACTTCATTTGGCTTATTGAAAGTACCCTGAAATATTGGTAAAGTAGGAACCTTATTTGTAGAAACTTGAACAGAATTTTGAACCTGGGCTTGAACATTATTTTGAACCTGGGGTTGAGCATTGTCCACTTTAGGCTTTTCCTTTGAACCCTGATCCTGACCGGATTTTGCACCTCCAGCTTCGCTGGCAGTTGCACCAAGTCCCTTGTCAGGTGAGCCATTAGAAGGATTCTCCATTTTTGGAGCAGATCTCAAAAACACAGACAGCTCTTTCCACTGATCAGGCGTTAATTTGTGTGCCCAATCCCTAATAGTAGCTTTATCAGCTTCCTCAGGTGGAACCTTATCAACCTCAAATGATTTGAATGACATGATGTGAAATAATATCACTCACTCAAAAATTTGGAATTTTAAAATAAATGAACCTCATGAACCAGTACTAATATTTGATACTAAGTGACTGATTGACTGAATACAGTATGTTATAAAATTGAAACCAATTTTGACTCAAGACCAGAACTAACAGCTGATCACTGCCTTGTTATACCAAAGGTCAATGAACTCTGAACTGAACTATGTCACAGAGCTCACATGATATCAAAGACAATTTTTAAAACATTGAGCAAAGCATGAACAATATAAAACAATTTCAATAGCTTCAGAAATGTTCAATGAAAAGTCAGTTTTCACAGCTTCTCAAGTCCAGCAAATATATTTGCCCACATTCCAATGGACAAAGTAAAGTTCACTGATGTGTGACCAGCTGATTGCAGATCACCAAAAGTCTTGTTGTTATTCACAGTGTGGATTAAATACAAACAGTTCATCAAAATTCCACACACAGCTTTAAACAGTCCACATGGCAAGTTTATACAGGTGTTACCTCAAGTTCAATGCTTGAATGCAGTCTGTGGTTGATAACAATGATGGTCCCTGTAGTCTGCTGTCTTTTTATCTTGCCCGGGCTCCCAGCTCAAAATGTCAAAGATGATGTGCACGTTCACCAACGACTGGCTGTAGCAATTTTGATGTGGCTTCCCGTAGTCCTGTGGACTCCAAAGCTCACTCCAGGATGGCCATCCTTGTAAATCCCAGCTGACTTGACAGGTCCCAAGTTCAAAGTCGACTGCGCCAAATGTAACAGATTCGTACGAGTGTGTTCGTTTTCGTAATCGATTTATTAACAAGCGACAACCCTGTAAAATAACAAAGGATATATATCAATACACAGTTCTCTTTATGAGACCAATTGTTGGAAATTCATAACAATAAATACATTTATGTACAAGTATTTAGTACCCTTTGTTAGCGGTCTGCTCTTGCAACAAATCTCTCTCAAGTCTCAACCACAGTGATATATAGCTGCCAGTGTCTGGTACTCTATAACCAATAAATACACAATATATAAATAATAATTTGGTGATACTTGTATTTACACAGTCAACCAATCAGTCAATCCTTCTACCTTATCATGAGGCCATATATATATATACAGTGATACAATTTGAAATATGAAATTGATGTTTAAAAGAAATGATTATATTTCACAAATGAAATGAAATGAACTTACCAAATTATGATCTTTCTATCCAATGCTAAAACCAATGTGTATACTGTATAGCTCAAAAGCAATAACTGGAATGGTTCTGAGTTAGAACTTCCTGACTAACTGTTATTCACAAAAAACACAACACCAACACCTTTTGTGGTACATGTTTATTCCCAAACCTAACTGTGATAAATTAACCCAAAACATCATATACAGTTGAACCCTAAATGTGTGACTAAGTCCTACCACACATACATATAAAAATATCCATTCAACCAGCCAAATTCGATACAACAATCAAGTGTAAGTTGTATTCTTAAAAGCACTTCCTAAATGGTTAAAATCATTTATCTGTGTCTGTTAATGTGGCCATAAATACAATATGTAGATTTTTCAGTTTAAAAATTCATGCCAGAGTTGATAGCTCAACTGCATGGTGCATAAATGTCGCAACAGAAAAATGCTAACTGAGAGAGTTTGTCAATTCTTATTAAAAAAAACACCAAATTGCAGCGTTTGTAACAAGATGGTCCCGAAAATAGTGTTTAGTGATTTGCAAGTTTTTTGGAATATTGCCCTCCATGAACCATAGAAAAAAACTTTTGTGATCAAATGTGATTTGTGCATTGTTTTGTCGAATATAACTGCAACAGATCATTGAAATAACTGTTAATCGACTCTGATGAGGAATTTTTTTTGGGGGGTCTTTTTAAATTACGAAATTAAAAGGCTTAGCTTATATATCAGTTACTGTATTGAATCGTGTTTGACTGCAATCCAATGCATTTCAAGTCCCACAATAGCATGTGTCTGTCACCCAGTAGGATTTTTTATTGGCCCTTACCAGAACTTATTCGATTTCAGTGAAGATCAATGCGTGGATATGACACCTCGACAAAGCTTTATATTACACTAGAGGACCCCCCCCCCATGAAAAAAAATGCTGTCTTACAGATTGGCATCTACTAGGGCCCTGCACGGGACTAGATTTTTGTCTCACTCCCGCCCGTTCTTTCCAAATCTGCTCCCTTTCGCGTCCAGTTCTAGGCATTACAATGATAAAATTTTCTGAATTTTGACCCACTCCCGCCAAATTTTGTGAAGTTCAGTCCTGTTCCCGTCCCGTGCAGGGCCCTAGCATCTACAGTCAATGAGAGAGGGCTGTCCCACTCTGGAGCCCAGGGAAAACCATCCTACCAGTGATACTGCTATATGTGAATTCCAAAACCTAACCTGGTTCTATGCTTTATGACAAAATTATTGGGTTGGCGCGAGATTTTGGTAATTTAGTGCATGAACCCCCACTCACCAGTGGATTTGAAAGTTTAAATTAGTTAGTATAACTTCATCCACCAGACAGACAGGCACAGAGAGGAATTTTTGTAATCTAAAATGAGTTTGGACGTATCTCCCGATTATCTGATCAAAAATTAATCAAACGCATTGATAAGTTGATCACACGGCATGACAATAACAACGCATCCCAGTTCCTAATAACCTTTGTGAACAATTTTCAGTTTTTAGCCACACGAAAATTAAATATATACTTCCAGTTATAAAATGTTGCATTTTAAAACACTTTGTGTAAATTAATTGGCATTTTACTGTTCTGCATCTGATTTACAATATTTGCTGGCTTTGTAACTTTAGTTTGAAAAATATCTATTAAAAAATTGTCCAATAAAAAATAAGTTGGTCTGCTGATATTTAAGATAATATCATATGTCTATTATGGTCTGTGGCTTCCTTCGTGGCATTTCTTAGATCTATGTCAATCAAAATTATATTCAGAGTCATACACCTGTCTTTCAAATCAAGTTTTATCCCTAATGAACTGGTACTGAATGTAGAGTAGGTCGGGGCATGCCGAGACGCGATTTGACCTACTTTTTATGTGCGATTATTTGAATGCTAATGCTGTCAGGAAGGGATCACTTGACTGCACTAATAACTAGTGAAACAAACGTCTACCAATTTTAATAAAGAAGTTACAGCCCTTTTCTTAAAAAAAATTTAATGGCCTTCTTACCCCACCCATCGGGCAAGAAGCCCCCCTATTATAATCCTATGGCAATTTTTTTTGCGAGCGCATTCAGCTTGAAAGTTATTTCTTAGGGTTCTTCTATCATTTTTAAGGCATTCTATTCACTTTTTCTGAATTTTAGAATTTTTCTGTTCATGCATTTATTTTTTAATATTTCTTGCCCTTTTTCAATTTCGGCCAAAATTTTTTCTATTTCAATTAGCTATTCTATCAAGATTTAAGGTAATGTAAATGTTATTAAATGGTTCCGGAAGCAGCTTCGAGGCCTCAGTGAAGGGGGCCCCATGCCCCATACCATGTGGGGCCTCTCGCCCCAAACCCACATATTTTAATTTGACCTCTATATTTTGAGCTAAAATGCAAAAAACATGATCCAAATCATATTTATGTGATGGTCATAAAGTGAAGCAATGCAGATATCCATTATACTTTTAAAAATTTCCAAAGTTATTTCTGACAACCACTTTCAAAGAATTAATCAAAGTTACAAAAACCATGCACCTTTTTTTGTTTCTTTAATTACGACTATGGTTTGGTGCTGAATGCCTTGAAAATTTGTGACGTCACCTAAAAAGCTTCTAGCTTCAATCCTATCAATAAGAAAAAGCACCAAAAATGTAAGTTTAGATATAACCCTGGGGGGCTTCTCACCTAACCCGGGCTTCTTGCCCTGACCCACCTCTATATTTTTCAGTTGAAAAATTCATGCCAAAGTTGATAGCTCAACTGCATGGTGCATAAATGTCGCAACAGAAAAATGCTAACTGAGAGAGTTTGTCAATTCTTATTAAAAAAAACACCAAATTGCAGCGTTTGTAAAGAGATGGTCCCGAAAATAGTGTTTAGTGATTTGCAAGTTTTTTGGAATATTGCCCTCCATGAACCATAGAAAAAACATTTGTGAACAAATGTGATTTGTGCATTGTTTTGTCGAATATAACTACAACAGAGCATTGAAATAACTGTTAATCGACTCTGATGAGGAATTTTTTTGGGGGGTTTTTTAAATTACGAAATTAAAAGGCTTAGCCTATATATCAGTTGCTGTATTGAATTGTGTTTGACTGCATTCCAATGCATTTCAAGTCCCACCATAGCATGTGTCTGTCACCCAGTAGGATTTTTTATTGGCCCTTACGAAGAATTTATTCGATTTCAGTGAAGATCAATGCGCGGATATGACACCTCGACAAAGCTTTATATTACACTAGAGGACCCCCCCCCCCCCCATGAAAAAAAATGCTGTCTTACAGATTGGCATCTACTAGGGCCCTGCACGGGACTAGATTTTTGTCTCACTCCCGCCCGTTCTTTCCAAATCTGCTCCCGTTCCCGTCCTGTTCTAGGCATTACAATGATAAAATTTTCTGAATTTTGACCCACTCCCGCCAAATTTTGTGAAGTTCAGTCCCGTTCCCGTCCCGTGCAGGGCCCTAGCATCTACAGTCAATGAGAGAGGGCTGTCCCACTCTGGAGCCCAGGGAAAACCATCCTTACAGTGACACTGCTATAGGGCTTGGCGATATATCGTTTTCAAACCGAAATCGCGATATTACAACTTGCGATATGCATATCGCCGACATTTGTGGGATTTCAGTTCCGCGCGATCCGTATTTTAAGTGAAAATCCGCATCCCGCAGTCCGCACGATCCGCATTTTACGCCGTCCCGAAGTGCCGTGTTTTCAAATGTGGCTGCCATGCTGCTTCTGAACTCTGTATTTCCTCACTTTAAAAGGGCTAAAATGCTAATAAAACACTTATTTCCTCCATATCTGCACGTTTGGTAGATACATAAGTATCTATTTGAAGTATTCACATGCTGATTATGGAAGATTAAGGTTTGCTTTATTGAAATTTCAACTCTAGCTGCCAGCCATGCTTGATTCAGTGATTGGGCCAGATTGTCAATAGTGACAATACACATTTCGAATGTTTTGATGTTCAAATAGCAATCAAGTTACTCAACTTGATATTATCTATCTCATTGCACTTTACTGGTGTGTGTGACTTGTACTGTTATGACAATTCATGCCAATTCACATGTTCAATTAGATTAATAATTAGGCCTTAGACTAATTAGTGGCATTTGGATGCATTGCAGAAACAGAAATGATTGCCCTTGACCACATTTTGTTCTGCTTGTAATCAGCATTGATATTGCAATAGATATTGATATCGCATTTAATATTGATATCGCAATATATATCGATATTGCAACTTTTTCTTCAATATCGCATATCGCAAATTTTCTCAATATCGCCAAGCCCTACACTGCTATGTGAATTCCAAAACCTAACCTGGTTCTATGCTTTATGAAAAAATTATTGGGTGGGCGCGAGATTTTGGTAATTTAGTGCATGAACCCCCACTCGCCAGTGGATTTGAAAGTTTAAATTAGTTAGTATAACTTCATCCACCAGACAGACAGGCACAGAGTTGTATTTTTGTAATCTAAAATGAGTTTGGACTTATCTCCTGGATTATCTGAACAAAATTAATCAAAAGCATTGATAAGTTCATTACACTGCATGACAATAACAACGCATCCCAATTCTGAATAAACTTTGTGAACAATTCTCCGTTTTTAGCCACACGAAAGTAAAATATACTTCCAGTTATCAAATGTTGCATTTTAAAACACTTCGTGTAAATTAATTGGCATTTGTCTGTTCTGCATCTGATTTACAATATTTACTGGCTTTGCCACACTCTAAAAAAATTCAGACAAAATTGGTTTTTTAGATTCAAAATGGTTTTTTGAAAAACCAAATTTCAATGCAAAAAACCAACATGGATTTTTTTAAAAATCCATGTTGGTTTTGCATTGAAATTTGGTTTTTCAAAAAACCATTTTGAATCTAAAAAACCAATTTTGTCCCGACATTTTTTAGAGTGCATTGTAACTTTAGTTTGACAAATATCTATTAAAAAATTGTCCAATAAAAAATAAGTTGGTTTTCTGATATTTAAGATAATATCACATGTCTATTATGGTCTGTGACTTCCATTGTGGTATTTCTTAGATCTATATCAAAATTATATTCAGAGTCATACACCTGTCTTTCAAATCAAGTTTTATCCCTAAAAGCAGTTACTGGTACTGAATGTATCAACTGCCAATCTTCCCTATTACCATTTAGGGTGGTGACCAAAGTAACCCCGACACTAACTTGGAGACTTCGGGTAACATAGGCCACCGGAACCATAATTTTATTTTATTACATAGCATGACAACAAATCATGTGTAGTGAAAAACTGTGATGTAAAATATCCACCCTTTTTACCGAGTAAACTTGCGCTGGACCCACACACAACAAAGTAAATACTGATAAATACTGTGAAAAAAAAACATAGTAGAGCTGAAAAGACTAAACGCCTACTTAAATCTTTTTCTGATCTGATGGCCAAAGTTGTCAACAAAGGCCAAAATAACCACAATTTATGGTGCAAGAGTCATAGCCTACTTATACACATCTTTTTTTTCTTTTAAATTTTCAGAGACTCTTCCCCCAGGCAATCAACGGATGTTTTCCCCAACAACAAATTACATCCAGAAGGTAAGCATTATCCAGATTGGGGTAAGTTGTGCCAATTTTAGCGGCGCAAAACATAAGCTCTTGCTGAAGAAATTTTGCCAAAACTTATGACCTCTTGCTTAGGCGGTCCCTCTTGACCAATCTCGTTCAAACTTATAATACAGTTCATCCAGGGAGATGTTAGGTACCTCTCCCTGTAACATCAGTATTTTAACTTGTGTTGAAAAGAATTTGAAAAGATTTTAGTGGCCAACAAATTATTTTTTAAAAGTAAACGGGCTGACTTTCAAAGGTCATCCTACAGAGTTGGCACAGAGCCAATTATTGAAATTAAGTGCTGCTTAAAGTGCTGTACGTTATTTTTTGCTTTGCATGTGTAAAACAAAGAGGCTTTTTCGTGAAAGCACAGCTTGAACATTTTTTGGTTAGGTTTAAGCTAAAGACTCCAGTGAGGACTTTATATTGCTGTCGGACTATCCGTATTTGCGATACCCTCAATTAACCAATATCCCTTTTTCTTTCAGCTTTTGATCACCACTTGTGTGTGTTGGTCCCTTTCAAAAATAGAGAACTACATCTGAGACGGTTTGTGCCTCACATCCATGATCACCTGGAGGCACAAAACATCAGGCATACCATCATCATTCTCAACCAGATGGACGAATACAGGTAAAGGTTTGAAATAAAAAAGATAGGCACTAGTATTAAAACTACTGGCTGGAGTGTTAGCTTGTTAGCTATCTCTCTCCATATTTAGGATTACAATCACGGGCAGATCCAGAAAATTTGGCTTGGAGGGAAGATTGTAACATTGTTGCAAATTGCTAATTTCCCAGCAAAGACGCTTATACAAGGGGGCACCAATTTAACTTCCACTGTCTCTTCCATCTCATCAATCAACCCATGTGGTCTCATCAATCAACCCTTGTGAGCATCAAGAACCAGGCTTGGAGGGCTGCACTTACCATAAACACAGATAGATATCTGTGGTAAAAGAAATAATTTACTTGAGCTATATTTGAGGGCCACCTTCTGGAAAATTTTGCAAACAAAACATAAATTTGAGTAGCAGGACCGTGTTCTGTGGGATTTCCAGTGATAACTTCCTGCAGATGAGACCTAAATGATGTGAAAACGTGTTTGATGCACTTCACCAACATTTTGCCACATGCAGACATAATGGAGGCCTTTAACTTTATTGCGAGGGTTGGGATAACTTGCTGGATGCTGTCTCCCAATTTGCCGATACTGAGTAATCCACTGGGTCCAGCTCAGGAGACAAGGGGTGGCACTCTACCTTGCTCAGCAGGTTTGTTTTGACGCACTCCTGAGGCTTCTATGCAGTATGAACAGGGGCTCCATCTTGTTGGAAGATAATTTTGCCACAAAATTACTTTTTTGTCTGACGCCATGGCATCACAAATACTTTCACAATGTTGTTATAAGCATTTGCATTGATTCCGGTGCTCTGATCAATGACTATTTGAGACATTTTTGTGATTTTAATGTCATCAGATGACTCCACATTGAAGTGTTATGTCCCTAATTTGAATTGTCGGCAGCTGGAGCATCAGCAAATATCCCACTACTCACAAATGATTCATTCCTTCTCTTACAAGCACCATAAATGGTGACAAATTTCTCATCAGCAATGAGGAAGACAGGACGTAGTCAGCTTGAAGCAATGCAAGCACTTTCGGATGTCATGGTTCCGTTTTGCCTTTAGTAGTGATCTAATTCACAAATAATTTGCAATAGATCTAATATAGCTGACTATCAAATCCACTCTAATGTCAAGACTTATCACCAAATTTTGAACTTATATGAATACAAAAAAGAAGACAAGTGACTGTCCTCTTTTTCTGTAGACACCCTGTATTTCTTATACCTCCAATTCCTGTTTTGCTCTTAAATCTTGATTGAAGATTCCACAATGTCTTGATAAACATTGGCACGAAGATTTTTTTCCCAATGCAATGCCATGTATCTTGGTGGCTGAGTGAGCTTGATGCTATCCTTGTAATTTTGAGGTCCAGGGTTCGTTTGCAATGCATGGAAAATTTAGATACTGACAGGGAGCCATCTCCTACTCCATCTTTCTATATATGTGCCACATCTATCTACATCTGTCTGCAACGTCTCATCCAAACATCATCTAGCTGAGATTTTGCTCTTGAAAGGGGCACTGAAGATTTTTTTGGGTCCCCTCTCATGGTTTGAACCCATGCAGCAAAGACCCAGCAGAAGATATTTACCCCTCGGCCATCCAGCTAAATGTTCTGGATGAACTCAGAATTGTTATGACATGAACAGTAAACATATGTCTGGGGACTGAGGATGAATTTCAGGATGACACAAGATATATGACATAATATATTCTACTTTCATCGCCATCTCAAAAATCCATCAACAAAGAAAATATTTTAATGTAAATTGAATAATACAGCTGCCAAGTGTTTATTGCGTTCATTGTGACCCAAAATCAACAGACCTTCATCAACATGTGTTAAATATTATGTTGATAAACGGTCATCAATGATGTCATTTGGAAATTTGTCGTTAGACTTTTGTTTTTTCGCTTTACAATGTAAATCTCTATCAATTTTCAACAAATTAAAGCAATTTTGTAAAAAAAACAACAAAAACTATTGATAACCTTAAGCAACACCGAGTGAAGTTTCATTTAATCGGATTGAAAACATATAAATTGATTTTGTGCATTTTTTGCCAAATCAATTGTTCGCAATTGTAAAAAAACAAAAAACAGACAAGTCATACACTGTCACACAGAATTATTTTATTTCACCAAAAAAGTAAAAAAACAAAGTTAGTTCATTAAGTTGTTACATATTATTTCATAGTTGTTGATATCTGCGGTAACAAACACATAATTTTTGCCAAACTGCGATTCTGCGATTGGTCGAGGGGAGGTATGATGCTGATCTAGAAATTATAGGTACATGTACATACCCAAATATTGTCATGCTAATCACATTTAAGTTGATGTCAAGTTAAGACCCTATATATATTTCCTTATCATACATTTTTACTTGAAAAGCGACAAGAGAAATGTGTTTTTCAGACGCTTGACAGCAGTTTTGGGACCAAACAGTACAACCGAAAATAAAGTACGACTACCCCAGCAGGAAGGAAGAGTCAGCCACTACCTTACCCTTTCACACTTTTTTGGATACCCCATGAATCACTTCCTACCTTTACCTACTTGAAACTACCTTTTAAAATTACATTTAAATCACAGTTAAACAACACCAATTTAAACTCCGTCACCCCCATTGTGTTTGATTTATTTGATATTTTGCCCCTTTGCTAATTGTAATTACATTGGTAGCTGTCTTACAGTCTGTCACTTTGATATAGAAAATTGAGGACCAGTTCAATGTGAAAAATGCACTTTGTGACTCATGATAGCTGATGAAGTGTCATCTTCTATACTTTCAACATGGGAAACATAGAGGCAGTTTGATTAGTCATGATCAAGAGAAGGCCATTTGACTTGTCCTAACTGATTTTAGAGTGAAAATTAGATGCATAATCCTTTCGTTTGGCTGTCACCAACAAGAAGGATAAGTCTCCTTAAATCAAATTTACATTGAAAGTATTGGGCATGATCATGACAAATAATCTGTATGATTACACACTAAGTGCCATTTTTCACAGTGTAACAGCACATTCTTTTCCTATATCAAAGTGAAAGGCTGTAAACTTGAGGACCAGGTCACTGTGAAAAATGCACTTTGTGACTCATGATAGCCGAGGAAGTGTCGTCTTCTATTCTTTCAATATGGGAAACATGGAGGCTGTTTGATTAGTCATGATCAAGAGGAGGCCATTTGACTTGTCATAACTGATTTTAGAGTGAAAATCAGATGCATTATCCTTTCGTTTGGCTGTCACCAACAAGCAGGATAAGTCTCCTCAATTCAAAATTAATTAACATTGAAAGTATTGGGTGGGATCATGACAAATCATCAGCATGATGACACACAAAGTGCCGTTTGCCAAAGTGCAACAGTCCTCCCTTTTTCTATATCAAAGTGACAGACTGCAATAGAGTTCTTTAAAATATGGACAAAGGTTGTTGTGAGGAGTCAAAGGTAGTTGCAAAGAGATTTGGGGCGGATAGAAGAAATGAGGGCAAAATAGGAAAACAGAGGACTTCTGACAGAAAATGTTCTTCTTCATTTTGAGTTGTACTGTAGGTGGTACCATTCCCAGAAAATATGTTTCTCAGATCAGGAACATTACAAATGCAAAATTATTTTGAAAAGTCTGAAGATCAACAATTGTTTTAGTATTGGACTGTTATTTCTTTTTCTTTTTTTAGGTTTAATCGGGCAGGCCTCATAAATGTTGGGTTTCTTCAAACAGAACAGGAGTGTGACTACGTTGCTATTCATGACATTGACCTTTTCCCGATGAACCCCAAGCTTCTTTATTATTTCCCTCAAAATGTGAGTATTCACCTGTTCTGGCACAACACTCTTAACAATAAGGTTCTATATGGAACCTTTAAGGGTTCTATGAGCTGGAATAGATAAGGAACCCTAAAAGGTTCATTATTAAAGTTTAAAAGGGTCCAGCAACAAACCGCAATGTGCACTTCACCCTTCGTATCCATAAATCAGTGCCAGACCGATCTGATCATAGAGCCCTGCAATCAGCGGATTATTTAACATTACTTAACATTAATTTATACTTAGTGGTTATCGGCTTTGAGTCCCAAATTGGGAACAGAGGATATTAAGAGATTAATTTTTTGCATGCAATTTGGACCACCCTAACACTGATTAAAATGTGATATATCGATGCATAATCTCCACAATTGCATGGGTGATAATTAAGTTGTCATTTCATGTCCACAAAAGAGCACAAAGTTTCTCTGATTGATATTCCCAATAAAAAAAATCATGATAATAATTAAACTAATCTGGATTGGCAACACTTTGACCATTCCATTAAAAATTTTGACTGACGTAAACAACAATTTTGAATGGACAGTAATCACAGTACCTAGTATTAACCATTTAACATACCATATATTCTTTACTAGGCACGCAGTACGCAGAGGCAGTCGGTACATTTACAAAAACTAATCGATGAATTCTTCATACCTGCCAGAAGTTTATTGTATTCATTAAGGGACCACGAGATGGAGCTTATTGGAGTAGATTTGCTTAATAGCAACCTAGTGGATAATCTACCTACTACTATGAGCAATAATCATGATTTCCACTTGTAACAACAATGTTTTTGTTTGCAAGAGGTTAGTTAAAGACTACTATGGGGTGTTTTCGGAAAGACTTGCACACACAACACGGGCAACTTGGGTGACTTGTAAATTGATGTATAATATTATTCATCCAGTTGGTAATCCAAGATATGTGAATTATAAATATAATACTGGATTTTCAACTTACATACAACGTTTCATCTGCAACCTGCAGACTTCATCAGGTGAATGGCAAAATCAAGGATGTTTCATTGTTTGATGTAACTGTTGGTGTCAGTGAAAACAGTGAGAAATTTGAAGTGCCCCGTCCCAGGTGTGTGGCAGTTTAAACCGCAATCCTCCAGTCTTATTCAATGTTGGTCTTTCTGTACGCTCGTAGATGGCTTCCTTTACCCCTCTTTTAAACCAATCTTCCTCCCTATCTAGTACCCTGAAGTCTGTGATGTCCACTTTGTGTCCGCTTGCTTGGCTGTGGCTGTAGATGGCAGAGTCATACGTATCCCCACTGCTGGGTCTCCTGTGCTGGCTCACTCTTGTCTTCAAAGCCTGTTTCGTTTCACCAATGTACTTTGCATTGCTAGCAAACCAGCACAACAAGAAGTGCAGCGGAAAACGGGAAAGTTCACCAACATCACTATCCCGTACATAAGAGGAACCTCGGAGAGACTACAAAAGACTTTTAAGAAACAGGGAATCAACATCACCCTTAAGCCAGTCAACAACCTGCGTGGAAAACTTGTAAAGGTAAAGGACAAGCCCCCAAAAGACACACAGTCTAACCTCATCTACCAGTTCAACTGCCAACAAGACAACTGCAATGCAAAGTACATTGGGGAAACGAAACAGGCTTTGAAGACAAGAGTGAGCCTGCACAGGCGACCCAGCAGTGGGGATACGTATGACTCTGCCATCTACAGCCACAGCCAAGCAAGCGGACACAAAGTGGACATCACAGACTTCAGGGTACTAGATAGGGAGGAAGATTGGTTTAAAAGAGGGGTAAAGGAAGCCATCTACGAGCGTACAGAAAGACCAACATTGAATAAGACAGGAGGATTGCAGTTTAAACTGCCACACACCTGGGACCGGGCGCTTCAAATTTCTCACAGTTTTAACTGACTCCAGTGACTTAATGTAAAAATTAAGGCGAAAATTGGCAAAATTCCAAATTATTTAATTCCCTGTGATGTTTTAAGCCACAGAATGATTATTTCTTTAAAATATTCATGAAAATTAAAATTTTTTGTCTGGCGCTGGAGATATTTTTGACTTCATGCCATTTCAGGGCATTATAGGTCTACAAATAGCCTATAAATAGCCATATTTGGCACACACCCCTGGCGCCACCCTATGGCAACAGCTACAACAAAACAAATTTTAATAATGTTTTCTAAGGCCTAAAAAATCAATTTTGTGGAGGGACAATTTTGAGATAGCCCCTTATTGGCCTAAAAATAGCCAAAAACTGGTTTTCCCGCCAAAATTTCAGCCTCGTTTTTGGCGGGAGAACAACGTTTTGCTTGTTTTTAGCCAAAAAAAGGGCTATCTCAAAATTGTCCCTCCAGATAATTGTTTTTGGAGGCCTCAGAAAACAATATTAAAAATTAGTTTTGTTATAGCTGTTGCCATAGCGTGGCTCCAGGGGTGGGTGCCAAATATGGCTCTTTATAGGCTATTTATTGGCCTATAATTGACTGAAATTGCATGAAAGCACCAATATTTCCATCCTGAGACAAAAAATGTTATTTTTCATGAATATTTAAAGGAAATTATTATTTTGTGCCTTTAAAGTTCACAGAAAATTGAGTAATTCAGATTTATGGTAATTTTGCCTACATTTTTACATTAACTCACTGGAGGACACCAACAGTTACATCAAACAATGAAACATCCTTGATTTTGCCATTCACCTGATGAAGTCTGCAGGTTGCAGATGAAACGTTGTATGTAAGTTGAAAATCCAGTATTATATTTATAATTCACATATCTTGGGTGACTTGTGTTTGTTTCCGAACATGCACGAGGGTAGCCCGGAACCAGAAGAGGAAGAGCTTACTCAATAAGGAACCAGTTCATCACATGGTACAAAAACTTGTCACCCTCATACGCCTTAATATTTGGGAGTAAGCAGAGACACCACACGCAAGAATTGACCTTGGCAACTTCCAGAAAACATGAGGATCAAGTTTGGTGTGCTCGGAAACAAATTTGTGTCACAAGTGTCACTTTTGAAGCAGGAGGAGCGGAGGACTCATGCAAGCCTCATTTGGAATATACAGACCATAGAAATACATAGAACGGACATGAGGCTGTGTGATGCCACCTCAAGATGAGGTCACCAAATCCGCCATATTGGAACTGCCCTGAGACATGACATCACAATAGACTAATTGTGATGTGACATCACGCCATTGTAATAAATAACATCACTGTTACTGGTGACGTCACGTTTACATTGTGCCAGGATACAGGGCAGTTCCAAGATTGTGGATTTGGTTGCTTCATCTGCCAGAGCCTCATGTCCGTTCTATGTATTTCTTTGATACAGACACAAATGATAAGAGGATTAGTATTAACACCGATAGACTCAGTGAAAGTTGAAATTCACAAATTATTAATTAAAACATCAAGTCTGTCTCAATTTTCTTATTATAGCAATTTCATGGTTGGAAAGCCTCTGATATCATGCATGGCTCACTACTGATTCCATATATAAATGTCACAACACTGATTGTCTAAAAATGAAAAAATGTCATTCATTTTGACTTTGTTTTCAGAGTGTGTTACATATATCTGCCCCAGGTCTTCACCCAAAGTACAACTACAAGAAATTTTTAGGGGGTGCAGTGATAATTCCAAACCATCTGTTTCGAAAGGTAAATTTACTGATTTTATTTATCCATCAGAAATAAATCATAAAAGTTTTAACACATCTGTAAGTTTTTAAGAGTTTTTTTTACAGAAAAAATAATGCACAAGCGGTATTTGCACTGAAAAAAAGGTTTGTGTAAAACAGACAAAATGAACGTTAGCTGGTGTCCATCAAAAATGTTGTGTATATCAGACAAGATTTTTGCGTGCAACAGACAAGGAAATTGTCAATCCTGATAATTTTTGTGTGTGATTTGATCAAAGAAATGTTAAAAATTAGCAAACCTTTTATCTGAATTTGCACAAAATTTTGGACGGACACCAGCTAGCATTTGTTTTGTCTGTTTCACACAGACTTTTTTTTCAGTGTGGAAGCTGTTATGTTATTCTTTGGGCAAAATATCAAATGAAAAGGTCACGAGGTAGTTTAAAATAATATAGGTTCTATATCCTAGTGCCTGTTTTTAAAAGGTCATGTCCAGTTAAACAGGTAATAAATTATGACAAAATGCAATTTTCATGATATTGTGGTATATTATAGTCATGCAGACCAATTTTTTCATAAGTGATACAGCCTTTTCCTAAGTTTTTAATTGCATTTTCACATAATTTGTGATTCGTGTATATGCTGATTGACAAGGAAGGACATGATATATGATGCTAAGAGTTATTTAGCTGTTTTTCTTAGCCCCCCCCCCCGCCAAAAACTTACATTTTGACACAATAAGCAAGTCTTCATGTAAAATAGAAGGGAAGCCACTAAAAGGTTTTCATCTCAACGATGGCGGCCATTTTGAATTTTTTTGTTATACGATTTTTCACTGGAAGCACCCATGCTGATACTTCAGATAAGTCTCGCCAGACATTCTAAACAATAAAACATGTGTTATGTCTCAAAACGAGGTTCCACCAAAACTCTCATTCTGCCATGGCGTAACCTGAATATTACATTGTACCGTTTGCTCTCTGCGAAGCGACCTAGTTTATCATGAAATCTTAAATTTTGGACTAGAAACCAATTCAATTACAATATGATATAGCCAGTATGCTGTCTTTACGTATTAGACACCTTGATCTGAAATTACAAGCATTATATAATTAGCAAGCGAAAGATTTGGCAATTCCAGTAAAAAATGCACTGAAAATTTATTAAAACTGCCTAATCTCCCAGAAAACTTAACTGCATGATTGATTCAAATTTCCTTATGTGTATTACTTGTCCCATAAGAGATCATACTGGGTACAAGGCAAAGTTTTTTTTTGTTCTATGTATAAGAACTTACAAAATGTAAACAAAAAATCCTTGATTAGGTCATTTGGTGAGTAGGCCTACACAGTGATTATCTTCTGTTGTCGTAAGAAATGGGGTTTGAAAATTAATTTTTTACACGCTTCTCTTCTTTATCTCACACAGGTGAATGGGATGGCATCTTGTTATTGGGGGTGGGGGGGAGAAGACGATGAATTTTCCAATCGGCTGAGGCATCTCAACATTAAGGTGAGTTTGCTGCTCATTTCAAGCCAAATGTGCAGAATAGAAGATACGTCATCAGAATCCTGGGATAGAGTTTAGTAAAATATGTGCTCGGAGGAAATTTGCAAAACTTGTAGGATTATTAAAATGTGAAGCAGGCGAAATTAATGCTTAGCTGAAGTTCCTTTTTTTTTCTTTTTTAAAAAATGTTTTGTCGTCCAGTATACGGCGCCGAAAAATTGTAATTTTGGGAGTGTATATCGGAGCAATGTCCTAAACTCCCATTTGAAAGGCAAATCTACTATTTCAGCAGGCATTTTGAATCATCGTTTGAAGCACCCAACTGTTTTAAAGGCCAAGCATTTCTCACACCAGTTTTGCTAAACATGTGGTTAATTATGAATTTTTAGCAATATAATTTATTCTCCTGAAAATGGTAGTCATTGCTTGGAGTTACAATTTGGGTAGACCAGTAGAAGTTGATATCACTGATATAATATGTCTGATATGAATGCATTACCAAGAAAAATCAATGCAGATTTACTTCACTGAACTTTTTTTTTACTATAATATATGATATGTAATGTGGTGGGTTTACAGTCTGCATCTACGTTGTATAGACCTACTCTGCCGACTTTACAATTACATCCTTGGCAGGCCGATCTAGAGTCTTTCTCAACTCCCTGGGGAGTATTCAACCTTGAACAAGGGGTTAACCACAGGGGCTTAAGAGCTCATTCCAGCACCATCACTGTGGTTGCCTTATTGCCAAGTACCCATTGCACCTGGATGGGGTGAGACAGTGGTTTCAGGATGATCGGCCCAACTCCTCCGTGCCATGGCTGGGATGCGAACCCACGACCTTATGCGCGGGAGTCAAGCACCTTATGCACTAGGCCACGGCATCCACAAATAATATAATGATAATATAGTATGAATTTATATAGGACCCCTGCGAGATAAATCTGCTCACCGGCACTCCGCATACTGAACGGCAATCATTCATCATTTTAGTGATAACGTGTGGACATGGTCAGATTGGGGATCGAACCTACAGTACATCCACATGTGTACAAGGCGGGCATGCTACCCACTGTACCACGGAGCCATATCACATTGTCATTGGTCATATTTAGTCAATTTTTTTAAATGGTTAATCAATTTACTAATCTAATTAATCAACTTTTGCTGACGTTTGTCAATTATAGTTGATTGCGGATTAGCGGTCCAAACAGTTTCAAAATTAACTTTTAACTTGGTCGTGTGATGTCACTGGCTTAAAAGTGCTTTGTTTGTCTCAGTTATGTTTAATCAGTTGATTTAGAGCTTAGCATATCTAGTAGCACAGGTGACAATAAACAAACTAATTAAATGACTTGCGATACTTCATCAAATAAGAAGATTAGGAGACCAACAGAAAACTGTCAATGATGTGGCAAAGCCAGTTTGCAAATAAAAATAAGGAAATCACTTATTCCAGTGGACCGCCAATCTGCAAAGAGCGACAACTGTAGACCCTTTACTAAAAAAAAAAACATTCCATAAATCCTTGGATATTAGAAGACAAATGAAATCGAAAGTTTTTAGCAGATATCATGAACATGGCTATCTGTCTAGTTTATCTAAATTTGCAGTCTTTGACATACTGGCCAAGATTTATGAGGCCTTGCAAAAATTGATAAGTGAAGCCACAGGCGGAATGATCACAATGGCTTAGCAGTTCTAGAGATAGAGAGGAACGTGTATGGCTCAAGTGCCGCCTGGTGGAGTGCAAATATAGAAAATTGATTAAAATTGCTCAAGGAGCAGCCTTTCACAACATTCTTGTTGGTTCTGTGAGATAATAGTCTCTCAGCTACACTTAGAGATGATTTTCACCCACTACACTGCATTTAGACTCGCATTAACCCTTGTTTGGCCAATCTTACCTATGTGTGCACCCATATCAGCATACATCACAAGGGAATTCCCTTTGACAGCCAATCAGAATTTAGGAGACCATAGAGCCATCTCTTGATTAAATTGGAACCTCAGTCTGCCCTTTGGTGCCTGGTGGCCATAGGATATCCCAAGAATACTATTTATGGCAACTTCCGCAAATATGACCACACACGACGATTGTCATTTTCCCATAGGGGGTGCTTGGTATAATAAAACAGAATAAGGGCAAAGCATGTGAACACTGCCTGTGGTGAAGCCTATTGTGTAGTCTCTCTGGCATTTTCAAATAATTGGAGATCTCTGCACAGAAAGGCATCTCTCCTAATTCAGTATTTCTTGGGAAATGAACACTTGGGTAAGAAGATGAAGTGCTGTATCTCCAAATTCATTAATTAATGTCTTAGGTTCTGACTGATTAAATCACTATATATATATATATATATATATATATATATATATACCACAGGACTGCAATATATATATATATATATTTACAGTAATTCAACGTTTCGGAGACATTGTACCAACCTTTAGGAGACATGCTTCATGTTTGGGGGACTTGGCCATGTCCCCTAATTGTCTTGACTAAATTTCTCCCATCCAACACGCTCGACCACCTTAAAAATCTGCAAGCATCTGCAAATTATCTAAAGAACGTGATACCAAATTAATTTTCTTTTAAAACTATGTAATTTTTCGAGATATCAGGGATTACAATTTTTCAGCCCAACCACCTTTAGGGGACAGTACTTTTAGCTTATTTGCCGTGTAAAAACCATATATGTTTAAATCAAAATTTTGGCAGCTAAATTTATGGGCTACCATCCTGATAATTGCAAAATTTCATAATGCTGTGTTCAAAATTAAAAATAATAGAAAATTCATGACCACATATTTACTGTTCTGTTTGCAAGGCCATTTAAATTGTTTCCTGGCCTGTGATTGGCTGACAGAGAGCTGCGATGTGATTGGTCAATCCAACTAAATGGCTCCAAAACAAAGGAGGTGGAATGTCCAAGTCACTGGTAAGTTCATTTTCTTACAAGTATTACCTGATCACAGTCATCTTTTGGTATTTTTAGCAGTTTAGTCTTTGGATATAGGCGCCGATTACTACCAGGCCTATACATGACGTAACGTCATGAAAATGTCAACACAACAACTGCTGCTTCAAACATAAAACTGCTATGGATGTTTTGCCACTCTACTTGGTCAATTCCCATCCAAATTTCTTTCTGAAAAAAGTTTTAGGTACCCTGCAACCAGCTCTATCAAGTACAGTTGTCAGTATTCGTCCGTCGCTGTTTCTTTTTGCCGTACGACACTTTTTTCGTCGATCGGTCAGCTCGCAAAAGTGTCATTTTAGTTGTATCAAAATAAACTTCCATGGACGTTTTGTTTCTCTGCTCGGTCAAATCTCAACCAAATTTCAGTCCGAAAAAAGTTTTAGATACCCTGAAACCAGGTCTATTAACCAGAGTTGTCAGTGTTTGTCCTTCTTTGTTTCTTTTTGCCGTACTGAACTTTTTTCGGCGATCCATGTGCCCGCAAAAATGTCATTTTGCAAACTGGTACATCAAAAATAAACTTAACATTCGGGACAATGTAATGTAATGTTCCTACTGAGCACAGGTTATAAAACCTCTATGCTCAGATCTTTTCTCTGGGTGGTAGAGTTGATATGGATGTGTCGGTGCTGGTGCAGTGAAGGTGTATCATACAGTCAGGGCCGTATTAACCTATGGGCAAACGGGGCAGTTGCCCCTGGCCCATGACCTCAGGGGGGCCCATGAAGAAGCTGAAAAGAGTTGCGACAGTAACGAAAGTGCATCGAGTAACTGTCGCGCGAATGTACTTTTCAGAATTTAGAGCGTTTTTGGTGCGCAAGGGGGGCCCACTAGACACAGTTTGCCCCGGGCCCTAAAATGCGCTAATACGGCCCTGCATACAGTCAGTGAAATTGCTTCGTTTTCTTCTCCTGAGGGGCTGGTTGGGGGACTAATGCCCCAGTCTCACGGCACGTTATGGAGAACTATTTAAATCGGCGTCTAAGTATTTCCTGGTAATTTGGATGAATTTGGGTGATCCGCCGTCGACTCTTCACATCCCCCGGGGGGAAGTTTTTGTTCCCCTCAGGGGTTCCTAGAAATGGAAAAACTGCGCCGTGGATGTCAAAAAAGATTCAAAAGGTACAAACTTTTTTTTCATGACGGCGGAACAGAGCCCAAAATTTTCTTGATTTTTGGATGTCCGGCGTGGATTTTTTCAGTGAGAACGTCTCAAAAACATCTCCGGCGGGATATTGGGACATCCCCTGCCCCTGAGGGGACCTCTCCTGCCCCCGCGGGACCTTTCCTGCCCCCGCGGGGACCTTTCCTGCCCCTGGGGGGACATTTGAAGACTCGCCGGCAGTTTTTGACATCCCGCCGCGGTGAAATAGGTTCCCTGAGGGGCAGTTATAGGTTCCCTGAGGGGCACTTTTTATATCTCGGGGCGATATAAAATTATCCCTCAGGAGGAGGAAATTCCTTTCCCCTGGCGAACTTTTGGGGACGGCGTACAACTTTTCTTCCCTGCAGTGAACAAAAAGAACCCCGCCGTGATATGCTTTTAATTAATTATGTAATGGTTTTATAAACATTGTATGTCGCCGGGATGGTCATTTTTTTCCTAGAATTCAACTCAAGCTACCCCTCAGTGGTAAAAAAGTTCTCCGAAACGTGCCGTGAGACTGGGGCTTAAGATGGATGTCGACCTTTAGGCTGCCACATGGTCTTAAATTTCTACCCTTTGGTGCCATAGCACATGGTACGCCTCAGGCCGCCGAGGCTGCCACTTGACCTGCCACCCCTGCGGGTGTCACTCTTGGGGATAGACATCAATCTATGGTTCTTCCAGAGCTTGTCCAATCTTCTTTTAAAAGCTACCATCGAAGGCGCATTTACTATGTCGTGGGGTAAACTGTTCCATGGCTCTGCAACTTTGCATATGAATTATTTCCTTAAATCTGTGGATTTGCTTGTATTGAATATCTTGAAATTGTGCCCTCTTAAGTTATTTTTGTGGAATGGAATATCTATTGAAGTCTGCGGGTCATACTGGGAGTGTGCTATTTTATACAGTTCAATCATGTCCCCTCTTAATCTTGTGAATGACGGTGTTGGCAGGTTCAGGTCTCTTAGCCTTTCTGGATATGTTTTCCCCCTCCTTCCCTGTACTAGTTTCGTTGCTCTGCGTTGTACCGACTCGATCTTCCTGATATCCTTTAGTCGACCATATTCTAACCTCGATCTGACAAGGGCTTTGTAGAGTGGAGTGAAGACCTCCATGTTTAAATTTCTGAACACTCTCTTTTGTTTGAATTTTGTCGTTTCCTTGTTTCTTGCATAGTACCAGGTCCATAGATCTCGTGTCTGGTTGGTGCTTCCTGATTTAGTCTCTCTTGCACTTGTCTGGATGGAATTCAAGTAGCCATTTTTCACTCCACTCCTTAAGGGCGTTTAGATCGTCTTGTAAATGGTCTTCTCGGTGCGAGTCGGTTGCAGCGTCCTGAATATCTTGGTATCATCTTCAAAGAGATAGCAGTTGGTCAGGGGATTATCTGAAAGATCGTTCATGTAGACTATGAAGAAGATTGGACCGAGGACAGAGCCTTGTGGTGCACCGGAAGATACTGGCAATGGAGATGATAGTGACTTGTTTATTCTTACTCCTTGCGACCTGTTGAGGAGAAAATCTTTTATCCAGCTATTAAGTGATCCTTTAATTCCGTATGACTGAAGTTAGTTTATGAGACGTTGATGGGGGACTGTGTCGAAGGCTTTTTTCCATGATCTTCAGTAGTTGTTGTACTGTGGATCTGCCTGGTAGGAAGCCATATTGATACTTGCTGAATAGATTGTAATGGAGCATATATTTCATTATTTAATCACGGATCAGACTCTCCATAACTTTGCAAAGGATTGATGTCAAGCTTACAAAAGTTTGCTAGACATGGTTATACCATGGGTGAAGGCAGTATATCCCTGGTATAGTCATCCTCGAAGCCACGATGTTGATGGTCGGAAATTTGTACAGAAAATTCTGCCTAGTTCAAGTGACTTAATTTTTTGACTCTGATATCAGGATTTTTTGACACTGAATTGTTTGAAATTTATTTCGTAACCAGATACACAGAACTTTCAATGTTTACATGTATAACTGTGTTTTTCATTTTTTTCTTTTACATAAGTGTGGCAAATTTTAAAACCAAATAGTTTAGGCCTATTCTCGGAAATAAATTGAAACAGAAAACTTCATGCCGCATCCTGTTTGCAATAATATCGAGGGGCGTTGCCACAAACCAGGTAAGGGGGGGTTTGTTCCAGATGATCATGGCCTAATCGGCTTTCTGGGGGCTGCTTTTGGACCCAAGAAGCCAACGGACTGGTACAAAAAGCTAAAAAAAAATTTTTTTTAACTTTTCTGTCAGTTATCATTATGCAAACTTGTGTGATTTGAGAATCCCCCCTTACTCTACACAATAATCGGGATACGGCAAAAGTGTCCAATAATGTTTTTGAAACTTTTTTTTTACTTTGGATTGGAATATATTTGTTATGTTGGTAAGAAGTGTGTGAAACTCTCATCCTTGCCTTGTTTGGAAAATCGAAGACAGCACTAGAGATCCCTATTAGCGGGGCAAGTATGTAAAAAAATAGTGCATTTATACATAGAAGCATGAAACTTGGCGCACACTTAAAAAACATCTATACAAACATATTTGGATAGGGAGCCACTTCAGATTTAGCTTAGGTGGCTACTGGCAGCCATTTTCCAAAATGGCGGTCAATTCTTCCACTTTGCTGCTTTCTGTGTATTTTCGACAAATAGAATACATGTAAATATTGTTTTCTATAGCTTCTCTAAGTATTCAGTACATTACTATAACATTTTTTGGCAGCCTTGGTCTGTTTTCAGGTTTGTTTGAAACATTTTTGTTAAAAATATTGATTCAAACACTGGATTTCGCGGTTACGGATGGTTACACCAACTCTCTATAAATCTCAAAATAAATTACATATTTGAATTCCTTATAAGAAGAGCTTTCAAATGAATGGTCACATCAATGGGTTTCATAAACTTGGTCCGAAAATGGAAAAAATGAAAACAAAATGATTTTTGAAGATTTTGTTGTTTCTTTAATTTTGACAAAAAATTAACCAAAATTATTGATGCGACCATTCATTTGAAAGCTTTTCTTATAAGGAATTCAAATATGTAGTCAGTTTTAAAATCAATTGAGATTCCATGAAACTATGGGAAACCGCGAAAATGATACATTTTCTTCAACAGTTCTAACAAAATGCACCCTGATTACCCTGAAATTCCTCAGTTCAATCCAGAAATCAATTGATAATGTTCTTTAGATCTGTAGAAGGAATAATGAGCACTGTTTCGATACTTTAATAATATAGGCACTTCACAGAAAGCAGGAAAATGAGAAAATTAGCCGCCATTTTGGAAAATGGCTGCCATGGGTCAACCAGGTCAAATCTGAAGTGGCTCCCTATCAAAATATTTTCTTTAAGACGTTTTTGAAATGTGTGGAAAGTTTCATGCTTCTATGTATAAATGCACTATTACTCCCCTATTCATGACAAATCTGCCCCGCTATATAGGCCTACCAATAACCTAATGTGTCCATTATAGTATTAGTCCCTATATTAAATACATGTACATTGTAGGGCTCTCACGTTTAGACTATTAATCGCTGCCAACTAGATTTTGGTCAAAAATCAATTCCAGTTAGCAAAATCGATTAATCAGTTATTTGTGTATTTTGTACCTGGAAGACACTGTTTATAACTCCAAATCCTTGGTATTAAGAGTGAATTGCAACTGAATTTGTCAATTGGATTGGTTTAACATGATTGAAGCTGATTACATAGAATGAAGTCATTGAAGTGTGAAGTCTTCATTGCAATTGGTGTTTCATTGTCAAATTTGAGGCTATTGTCTTCTCCACAATGTTGTCATATGTGAAGGAGACTAGGCATGTTACCTTACTATATAAATGGCGATTAATTGATTTTGATTCCATTTTTGGCTATAGATTAATCGATTTCTAAATTCTGTAATCGTGATAGCCCCAGTACATTGTACAATAGGGAAGGAAGTGATTTTCAGGAATCTAAATCCATTGATTTAAAAACCTCAGTGGTGTCAGTGTAGGTGGGGCAAAAAATGCCCCATCACTTTTTGGTCAAAGTATACATGTTTCTGAATCAAAAAGAAATTATAATATTTTTCCTGACATCTTCTTAAAATGAAACTGACGCCCCTGAAAAACTTTATGATGGACTTCTGGGATTAGAATGACCATCATTCTCCAAATGGTAAACATGCAACCTGTTGATTATGGTTTGTCTTTTGGCAAAATGTAAAAATGCAAAAATAGTGTCTCAGAAGAAAGCAAATATAAAAATGTAAAGGATAAGTCTTGATTTTGTATATATTACAGTTGTCTAATGGGTGAATGTGGAACATGAAGATATGTACACCCGAGAATGTCAATGTACAATGAGGCCGTAACGCCGAGTTGTACGTGACATTCAAGGGTGTATATATCTCATGTACCACAATTTACCCATTATACAACTGTTTTGTACCATGAAACCCCCTATTATCAAAGGAAAATTATGAAAATTACGAGCCAAATTGTGTAAAAATGTCTTATTTCAGAGATTTCACTTTTACAAAAAAATTAATTTTCAAGAAATGAATTGTTATAGTGGTTGTGTCAGTAACTACCATCAGCACCCACCCCCCCTCCTTTTTAGTGATACAAATCTTTACCACAAAAAAGAAACAACTGTTACTATGATGTGAAAGAGAGGTTGAATGACATCACCATTGTGATGTCACATCCCATGCTGCAGTGCTCTAGTGTCAATGAATGAAGCACCAAACCATTGGAAATGACTATATGTACAACAACGGTGTACATAATGCTAATTTTCACTGTTGAGTGGTACAAATATATACACATCAAAGTTGACCAGCATAAATTTCAGTTACTTTAATGTTCTTGACCTGTTAGAGTTGTTATATGGCACACCTGCTAAGATAAACTAAATTACCACATCGAATTTAAACAATGTTAAAAAAAGGTCAGATCTAAATTGAACAAGTAAAAGATATATTTCAAATTTTTGGAAATTCCGCAGTCATTGCCCCGTAAATATGGGTCTGACGTTGAGGAAAACCCCTGGAACAAACTTTGGTGACGAAAACTAAAATTTTGAAATTATATTCTCGCAATGAACCACACATGCTTTTGACACTTGTGACTTACTTTTAAAAATCTGGTAAAGGTGACTTAAGTTTTAAATGAGTTTCATGAACTTAGTGCTTGATGGACCTAGCTATGCTTTGTCATTTCTACTGTTCAATTGACCAGGACTACTTGTGACGTCTGTCGTGTGAGAATCATGAAATTGATGTATTGGTGGAATTGTTGATTTGCGGAGATTTGCCAAACAGAGTTTTACTGTTTTGATCACATGCAAATCTCATGTGGGGTGGAGCAAAATGCCCTATCTTCAAGCCAAATAAGATTTTTTCAGGGCGGATCAAGACAAAACCTGCTTAATATCGGGACAGACGACCTCTAACATATAAAATTCTTATTTTTCATGGTAAAAATAGTGACACTTCTGCCCCTCCCCCAGTAATGTACACTTATGAAGCCATTCATGCACTGCACAAGAGCATTTGTGGGCTTAATTTCACACTGACACATTTGTGAGCATAATTTTCCAACAGAAGTATCATTTTCGGCATTGCATTAATTGAATCAATAACTTCATTTACAATCAGCTACAAATATTCAGTATGCATTTATGAAGAAATTTTGTTTTGTGCTGTAAAATTTTCGGCATATCCAGTATAAAAAAAACCAAGATTTCTGTTTGTGATTTAACCTATTGTGTTTGAAACTGAAATCCAATGTCAGATATTTATTGCTGCTTATCCTCACAGGTTTTGGTCAAAATGTTTTGAATATCTCAATATTTTTCATCTGCGTTTCAGGACATGTGAACACTTTCAACAGCCTGCAATGCAGTACAGTGGACCAGAGGCAGGTACAGTGGACCAGTGATATTACCTAGAGCGATTGATCCTTATATGACAAGAAATTTTAAATCATGATTGCATGCATCCAGTGTGAACTCAAACAAGGTAAGTCAATAGGGCAGTGCAGCACTGTTTTATAGTTTACTGGTCCAAACTACTAGTAAGTCTGAGAAATCTAATTCAAGGAATTGCATTAATCTTTGTGCTTAATAGCCTAACCATACTTTGTCATTTCCACTGCTCAATATGTCATCCTATATTCGATATGTCACGAAATACGAGAATTTGTCATTTATTTTCTGTTTCAGTCTGGATTAACACTGACCGTAAGGAGGGGATTGATATTATATAACATGCAACCATGGACTTAACTGAAGAATCAGATTGGAGACATTCTGCAACCATCCAGGTAGCATGAATACACTTTTAGCACTTAAATTTTAAGACTACCTCTGCAATCCGGAATCAGAAATGTTAAGCCGTTTCATGTAGAAATATTATAGATTTTAGTGTCTCAAGTATATTTCCTTCAATTTTAATGGTTTTATTAATTCACCTGTGTAGGTAGCCATGACCACTATAATTTTTGGTTCAAGTAACTTTTTAAATCAACAAAATATTATGACTTGAAAAGAAGATATGTTTGGAAATGCAATATGATATCAGTACTCCTCATGTTACACCAAACCTGTGCCTGATCTTGGGATTGGCCGTTACCCATCTCTATAAAGTTATGCTTGCACACTTATGCATTTTACATAGCATTTTGTCAATTTAGCAAAATTTCGTGTGTCCACCAATTGGTTAGGACAGGGTCCAATTTCCAAACCTCAAGTTACATTATCGTCCCATTGCGACAGATTTCGGGGGCATCACAACATCTCAGCACAGGGGCCTCCACCCATCAAAATTGGGCACACAGTTATCGCAAAGTGAAGAAAATTCCCCCCTCCGGATGATTTTATTAATGGTTGCTTACGAAATGAGTTTAAGTAACTTAGCATTTTATTGGAATTGGTGCTATATCACTCCTTAAGATTTTTATTAAGTGCACTTATGGAGCCATTCAGGTGCTTCACTAGAGTTTTTTCAGTTAAGGACTAGACCATAGACCATGGACTGAAGACCACCTTAAGTGACTGAAACAGAGCTAATACCACCAAATCCCACCAAACCAGACCAATTGCTGAGGAACAATAGGTTTTAGAGAAACAGAGAACAACAAACAAACAATAGGATTGAATTTAAGTCAGTTTGAATAATTCCATGCTGTGAATAACAACAGACTTTCAGAAATGCATAACCTTGTTAGCAATATCTTGTCAATGTCGCTAACCAGCAGCAGATCCAGACAGGGCAGTCTAGTGGGGGGGGGGGGGATGGTGGCATTCACGGGCCCACATAGATATCATTTTGGCATTTCCGGGCCTGCATTGCCCCATATTTTTTTCAAAATGTCATTTCCACCTCAAGGGTCTAGGGGGGGGGATGGGGGGCAAGCAGGCTGAACAAAATACAACGTTTGTTTCTGCTGGCAGGTTCTCTTGTTGATGGTGCATTATTAATTGGCTTGGTACAAGAGGAGTATAAATCAATTGCCTGGAAAGTCAATGTCAATTATTGGGCTGGGGGAAGTCCAATTACCGCTAACCTATGCCCACCATGTTTACATCGCGAAAATGCAAGCAAGCAGTCTGACAGAGAACTATCCAGGGGATCAGAATATGCCCGAAGCATGTCAAATTTTTACATGTACCATGACGGTTTTATACTCTGGATGACCTTGATGTTCTTTTCCAGGTCAGAGAACCAAAATACTAGAACACCTCGTATATCGGCTAACTCATGAAAACCAGGCTTGGAGTTCTAGATTCTAGTTGCCCTTCTTTTTGCCCATTCTTGCAAGCTTAAGATAATGCATTTTCCACATTTCTAATCAAGCAGTATTGAGTTATCTTCCTGGCTGGGAGATTTTTGACATAGACATTAAAAAAACCTGTTTTGTCATACTTCATCAAGCTTGATTTTACAAGTTAAATATTATGAACTGGTAAAGCTTTATACCAGCAATGGCAAATATTCATTCCAAAATCAAGCAACAACTTTGTTAAGAAAAAACCCCACCAGAAATTATTTATTTCAAGAGTGCTCAAAAGGAATTTATTTATTCCACGAAAACTATGCAACAAGTTATTTTCAAAGGAACTCGAACCCCCCTTCCCCTTGAGATAAAATGGTGGCCCCCTAAGAGTAAATTCATCAAATAATCATTAAATTGTTAAAAAATACCATGGATGGAATAACATTGAGTTGAAGGACCCAAATGTACTTCTATAATAAACTACCTACATTAATTTTAATGTTTGTGGCATACAAAATTGTTTTAAATAAAATCATTTGACATGACTATTTTCCAGTAAATGTTGTGCCAATACCAAATTGTGAAACAAAGCCAGTTCATATAAAATGCTTTATGTACACAATCACATATATAAAATTATATATATATATAAAAGCTTAAGGCATCTCCTTCGAAGCATCAAGTGCAACTTAATTGTTTGATATTCTCAGGCATTTGTTATAACTACTTAAGCCACGCATGGTCCATTGGTCCACTAATCTGCATCAACAACTAATTGGTCCCCTGGAGTCTAAGTCTATGGTCCCTGGTCCTTAACTGAAAAAACTCTACTAGAGCATTAAATTTCTGGGCATAATTTCACCCTGTGAACCATTGTAGGCATAATTTTCCAGCTGAAGTCTCATTTTCGGAATTGCGTTATTTGAATCTGTAGCTTCAATTTCAATTAGCTAGAAACATTTCAGTACGTGTTTATGAATAAATTGTGTTTTGTGTTGTAAACTTGCAGGCATGTAATGCAGTATCAAAAACCAAAGTCTCTGTTAGTGGATCAAATCTCTTGTGGTTGAAACTGAAATCCAACGTCAGATATTGGTTGTTGCTTATTCTCATAATGTTTTGCATGTCTAAATATTTTACATCTGCGTTTCAGGAAATATAACTCCTTTCAACAGCCTGTAATACAGTACAGTGGACCAGAGGCAGGCACAGTGGACCAGTGATGTTACCTAGAGCGATTGAACCGTATATGACAAGAAATTGGAAATCATGATTGCATGCATCCAGTGTGAACTCAAACAAGGTAAGTCGATCGGGCAGTGCAGCACTGTTTTATAGTTTACCTGTCAAAACTAGGGGGAACCGGGGCACATTGGGACACTTTTAACGTCTACTAATTTCGCTCAATGCTGAAAGCACTGAAGAACTCAGAAGTTTGCATGAATATCACCAATACTATTGAGCTTAAATGCACGGCATAATAAACTAGACTGCACCTACACTTTTGCAGCTAGAGAGCAAAATGTGAGTCGTAAAAATGACTGTCCCCATGTGCAATCGATATCACATATAAGTAGTGCATAAGACAATATACAGTGCATTAGCACCTTGTAGTGCCAATAGTTAATAAGTTTAAACAGTTTCAAACATTTAACATAAACTGTCCAAGGTGCAGACATCTATGTAAGTAACACACAATGCTTTGCGACAAATTGTTCACAGAGCATGGCAATCCACTATACTTCTATTCACTGTGCCTGAATACCTGTTGTGTGATGTCCCAGGTCATTCAGTTGAATATATTAAGTGCGTCCCAATGTGCCTCGAATTCACTGTCCCAATGAGCCCCGATATGACTTTTACACCAAAATGCTAATTTCTCAGGCACCAGTGAGTGTGTTTATCATGATAGCAGTTCATAACTGTTCGTTACGATATATAAAATTCATACAAGCACTGAGAAATCCTCATTGCGACAAATTTGTTCACAGAGCATGGTAATCCACTATAACTTCTATTCACTGTGGCCTGTGCTTTCCCAGGTCATTCAGTGCAGCACTGTTTTATAGTTTACCGGTCCAAACTAGGGGGAACCGGGACACATTGGGATGCTTTTAACGTCTACTAATTTTGCTCAATGCCGAAAGCACTGAAGAACTCAGAAGTTTGTATGAATATCACCATTACTATTCAGATTAAATGCACGGCATAATAAACTAGACTGCACCTACAATTTTGCAGCTAGAGAGCAAAATGTGAGTCGTAAAAATGACTGTCGCAATGTGCCCCGGCGTGGCACATTGGGACATCAGCCGGGGCGCATTAGGACATCAAATAAAAAATCATTTTGATACTCCATGTGCAATAGATATCACATATAAGTAGTGCGTAAGTAACACACAGGGCTTTGCGACAAATTTGTTCACAGAGCATGGTAATCCACTATAACTTATATTCACTGTGGCCTGAATACTTGTTTTGTGCTGTCCAAGCTCATTCAGTTGACTTGGACACTTAAATTCTGCCATATTAAGTGCGTCCCAATGTGCCCCGAATTCACTGTCCCAATGAGCCCCGATATGACTTTTACACCAAAATGCTAATTTCTCAGGCACCAGTGAGTGTGTTTATCATGATAGCAGTTCATAACTGTTCGTTACGATATATAAAATTCATACAAGCACTGAGAAATCCTCATTAATCATGGTTTGTCTACAGAATGGTTTGAATTGAACCTGTCCATGTTTACTTTAGTAGTATAGTAGGAAAACAAAGTTTTGCCTGGCATACTTCTGCATGTGGCTGTGATGTGTCTATAAAACCATGGAAAAATCAGGACGTGAAACTACAAGATATGATGGCACTACCATATCATATACCTTGCCAGGATCCAAGAATACCCCACCGTCCCACAGTGCCCTGCATCCCAATGTGCCCCGGTTCCCCCTACTAGTCAGTCTGAGAAATCGAATTCAATGAATTGCATAATTTTTGTGCTTGATAGCCTAACCATACTTTGTCATTTCTACTGCTCAATTGACCCGGACCACTTACGACATGTGAAAGTCAGGAAATTGGCCTATAAATGCTTTGCTTGTCTCAATATTTTTCATCTGCGTTTCAGGACATGTGAACACTTTCAACAACCGGCAATGCAGTACAGTGGACCTAAGGCAGGCACAGTGGAGCAGTGATATTATCTAGAGCTATTGAACCTTATATGACAAGAAATTGGAAATCATGACTTCATGAATCAATGTGTGAACTCAATTAAGGTAAGTCAATTGGGCAGAGTAGTACTGTTTAGTTGATGAAATAGCATGCAATGAATTGCATAGACTTTACTGCTTGATGGACCAAACCAGCTTTTGCCATTTCTGCTGTTCAATTGACCAGGACAACCTGAAACATGTGAAAAAACATCAAATTGCCTATTTGTCATTTCTACTGCTCAATTGACCCGGACCACTTGCGACAAGTGAAAGTTGGAAATTGGCGTATTGGTAACAATGCTTTGCTTGTCTCAGTGTTTTTCATCTGTGTTTCAGGATATGTGAACACTTTCAACAGCCTGCAATGCAGTACAGTGGACCAGAGACAGGCACAATGGACCAGTGCAGCACTGTTTTATAGATTACTGGTCCAAACTACGAGTAAGTCTGAGAAATCTAATTCAAGGAATTGGGTAATCTTTGTGCTTAATAGCCTAACCATACTTTGTCATTTCTGCAGCTCAATATGTCATCCTATATTCGATTTGTCATGAAATACGACAATTTGTCAGATATTCGTTGTTGCTTATCCTCACAATGATTTGCATGTCTAAATATTTTACATCTGCATCTCAGGAAATATAACTACTTTCAGCAGCCTGTAATACAGTACAGTGGACCAGAGGCAGGCAGAGTGGACCAGTGATATTAACTAGAGCGATTGATCCTTATATGACAAGAAATTTTAAATCATGATTGCATGCATCCAATGTGAACTCAAACAAGGTAAGTCAATGGGGCAGTGCAGAACTGTTTTATAGTTTAATGGTCCAAACTAGGGGGAACCGGGGCACATTGGGACGCTTTTAACATCTACTAATTTTGCCTAATGCTGAAAGCACAGAACAACTCAGAAGTTTGCATGAATATCACCAATACGATTGAGCTTAAATGCATGGCATAATAAACTAGACTGCACCTACACTTTTGCAGCTAGAGAGAAAAATGTGAGTTGTAAAAATGGCCGTCCCAATGTGCCCCAGCGTGGCACATTAGGACATCAGCCGGGGCGCATTAGGACATCAAATGAAAAATCATTTTGATACTCGATGTGCAATAGATATCACATATAAGTAGTGCGTAAGACAATTTACAGTGCATTAGCACCTTGTAGTGCCAATAGTTAATAAGTTTAAACAGTTTTAAACACTTAACATAAACTGTCCTGGGTGCGGACATCTATGTAAGTAACACACAGTGCTTTGCAACAAATTTGTTCACAGACCATGGTAATCCATTATACTTCTATTCACTGTGGCCTGAATACCTGTTGTGTGATGTCCCAGGTCATTCAGTTGACTTGGACACTTAAATTCTGCCATATTAAGTGCGTCCCAATTTACCCCGAATTCACTGTCCCAATGAGCCCTGGTATGACTTTTACACCAAAATGCTAATTTCTCAGGCACCAGTGAGTGTGTTTATCATGATAGCAGTTCATAACTGTTCGTTACGATATATAAAATTCATACAAGCACTGAGAAAGCCTCATTGTTCATGGTTTGTCTACAGAATGGTTTGAATTGAACCTGTCCATGTTTACTTTAGTTGTATAGTTTAGTAGGAAAACAAACTTTGCTTGCCATACTTCTGCATGTGGCTGTAATGTGTCTATAAAACCATGGAAAAATCAGGACGTGAAACTACAAGATATGATGGCACTATACCTTGCCAGGATCCAAGAATACCCCACCGTCCCACAGTGCCCCGCGTCCCTATGTGCCCCGGTTCCCCCTACTAGTCAGTCTGAGAAATCGAATTCAATGAATTGCATAATGTTTGTGCTTGATAGCCTAACCATATACTTCATCATTTCTACTGCTCAATTGACCCGGACCACTTGCGACATGTGAAAGTCAGGAAATTGGCCTCTAAATGCTTTGCTTGTCTCAATATTTTTCATCTGCATTTCAGGACATGTGAACACTTTCAACAACCGGCAATGCAGTACAGTGGACCATAGACAAGCACAGTGTACCAGTGATATTACCTAGAGCGATTGATCCTTATATGACACGAAATTGGAAAACATGATTGCATGCATGCGGTGTGAACTCAAACAAGGTAAGTCAATAGGGCAGTACAGCACTGTTTTATAGTTTACCGGTCCAAACTAGGGGGAACCGGGGCACATTGGGATGCTTTTAACGTCTACTAATCTTGCTCAATGCTGAAAGCACTGAAGAACTCAGAAGTTTGCATGAATATCAACAATACTATTGAGCTTAAATGCACGGCATAATAAACTAGACTGCACCTACACTTTTGCAGCTAGAGAGCAAAATGTGAGTCGTAAAAATGACTGTCCCCATGTGCAATCGATATCACATATAAGTTGTGCGTGAGACAATATACAGTGCATTAGCACCTTGTAGTGCCAATAGTTAATAAGTTTAAACAGTTTTAAACATTTAACATAAACTGTCCTGGGTGCGGACATTTATGTAAGTAACACACAGTGCTTTGCGACAAATTTGTTCACAGAGCATGGTAATCCACTATAACTTCTATTCACTGTGGCCTGATATCTGTTTTGTGGTTTCCCAGGTCATTCAGTGCAGCACTGTTTTGTAGTTTACCGGTCCAAACTAGGGGGAACCATGACACATTAGGATGCTTTTAACGTCTACTAATTTTGCTCAATGCTGAAAGCACTGAAGAACTCAGAAGTTTGTATGAATATCACCATTACTATTGAGCTTAAATGCACAGCATAATAAACTAGACTGCACCTACACTTTTGCAGCTAGAGAGCAAAATGTGAGTCGTAAAAATGACTGTCGCAATGTGCCTCGGCGTGGCACATTGGGACATCAGCCGGGGTGCATTAGGACATCAAATAAAAAATCATTTTGATACTCCATGTGCAATAGATATCACATATAAGTAGTGCGTAAGTAACACACAGGGCTTTGCGACAAATTTGTTCACAGAGCATGGTAATCCACTATAACTTATATTCACTGTGGCCTGAATACCTGTTTTGTGTTGTCCCAGGTCATTCAGTTGACTTGGACACTTAAATTCTGCCATATTAAGTGCGTCCCAATGTGCCCCGAATTCACTGTCCCATTGAGCCCCGATATGAATTTTACACCAAAATGCTAATTTCTCAGGCACCAGTGAGTGTGTTTATCATGATAGCAGTTCATAACTGTCTGTTACGATATATAAAATTCATACAAGCACTGAAAAATCCTCATTGTTCATGGTTTGTCTACAGAATGGTTTGAATTGAACCTGTCCATGTTTACTTTAGTAGTATAGTAGGAAAACAAAGTTTTGCCTGCCATACTTCTGCATTTGGCTGCGATGTGTCTATAAAACCATGGAAAAATCAGGATGTGAAACTACAAGATATGATGGCACTACCATATCATATACCTTGCCAGGATCCAAGAATACCCCACCGTCCCAAATTGCCCTGCATCCCAATGTGCCCTGGTTCCCCCTACTAGTCAGTCTGAGAAATCGAATTCAATGAATTGCATAATGTTTGTGCTTGATAGCCTAACCATACTTTGTCATTTCTACTGCTCAATTGACCCGGAGCACTTGCGACATGTGAAAGTCAGGAAATTGGCCTCTAAATGCTTTGCTTGTCTCAATATTTTTCATCTGCATTTCAGGACATGTGAACACTTTCAACAACCTGCAATGCAGTACAGTGGACCAGAGACAAGCACAGTGTACCAGTGATATTACCTAGAGCGATTGATCCTTATATGAAACGAAATTGGAAATCATGATTGCATGCATGCGGTGTGAACTCAAACAAGGTAAGTCAATAGGGCAGTGCAGCACTGTTTTATAGTTTACCGGTCCAAACTAGGGGGAACCGGGGCACATTGGGATGCTTTTAACGTCTACTAATTTTGCTCAATGCTGAAAGCACTGAAGAACTCAGAAGTTTGCATGAATATCACCAATACTATTCAGCGTAAATGCACGGCATAATAAACTAGACTGCACCTACACTTTTGCAGCTAGAAAGCAAAATGTGAGTCGTAAAAATGACCGTCCCCATGTGCAATCGATATCACATATAAGTTGTGCGTGAGACAATATACAGTGCATTAGCACCTTGTAGTGCCAATAGTTAATAAGTTTAAACAGTTTTAAAGTTACCCAGAATGATAAAATCCCTTGCTAACTACCGGTGGTTTTACAGCCTTTATGATATAAACTTGTAATTATTAAACTTTCTTACTCATTTACTGAAGTCTTATCTTTGATTAAATAAATTATTTAGTATTTTACCTTATTTTTCACGATAGTTCCTCCATCCTCCAGCACATCTATTGTTGATGACGTCACAATGACCATTGTTATAAATATATAGCTACAAGTTAACTAATTCTAACAATGGTGATGACGTCACAAAGTTGATTGAACTCAAAGACTGGCTTTTTTTTCCGTGCGCACCCGAAATAAAATCTAGGGGCCATTTAGTGCAGTTATTGATCATTTCAATAGGAAAAAATGGTCGCACACTAAAGAGACTTTACACACTTATCAACATGAGCAGGCTGGACAATATAATGTAAAAATTAGACAAACTTTGGGTCCAATCCCAACCTATCATTCAGGGTAACTTTAAACATTTAACATAAACTGTCCTGGGTGAGGACATCTATGTAAGTAACACACAGTGCTTTGCGTCAAATTTGTTCACAGAGCATGGTAATCCACTATAACTTCTATTCACTGTGGCCTGATATCTGTTTTGTGCTTTCCCAGGTCATTCAGTGCAGCACCGTTTTATAGTTTACCGGTCCAAACTAGGGGGAACCGGGGCACATTGGGATGCTTTTAACGTCTACTAATTTTGCGCATGCTGAAAGCACTGAAGAACTCAGAAGTTTGTATGAATATCACCGTTACTATTCAGCTTAAATGCACAGCATAATAAACTAGACTGCACCTACACTTTTGCAGCTAGAGAGCAAATGTGAGTCGTAAAAATGACTGTCGCAATGTGCCCCGGCGTGGCACATTGGGACATCAGCCGGGGCGCATTAGGACATCAAATAAAAAATCATTTTGATACTCCATGTGCAATAGATATCACATATAAGTAGTGCGTAAGTAACACACAGGGCTTTGCGACAAATTTGTTCACAGAGCATGGTAATCCACTATAACTTAATATTCACTGTGGCCTGAATACCTGTTTTGTTCTGTCCCAGGTCATTCAGTTGACTTGGACACTTAAATTCTGCCATATTAAGTGCGTCCCAATGTGCCCCAAATTCACTGTCCCAATAAGCCCCCATATGAATTTTACACCAAAATGCTAATTTCTCAGGCACCAGTGATTGTGTTTATCATGATAGCAGTTCATAACTGTTCGTTACGATATATAAAATTCATACAAGCACTGTGAAATCCTCATTAATCATGGTTTGTCTACAGAATGGTTTGAATTGAACCTGTCCATGTTTACTTTAGTAGTATAGTAGGAAAACAAAGTTTTGCCGGCCATACTTCTGCATGTGGCTGTGATGTGTCTATAAAACCATGGAAAAATCAGGATGTGAAACTACAAGATATGATGACACTACCATATCATATACTTTGCCAGGATATCATATACCTAGCCAGGATCCAAGAATACCCCACCGTCCCACAGTGCCCTGCATCCCAATGTGCCCCGGTTCCCCCTACTAGTCAGTCTGAGAAATCGAATTCAATGAATTGCATAATTTTTGTGCTTGATAGCCTAACCATACTTTATCATTTCTACTGCTCAATTGACCCGGACCACTTACGACATGTGAAAGTCAGGAAATTGGCCTATAAATGCTTTGCTTGTCTCAATATTTTTCATCTGCGTTTCAGGACTTGTGAACACTTACAGCAGCCTGCAATGCAGTATAGTGGACCTAAGGCAGGCACAGTGGAGCAGTGATATTATCTAGAGCTATTGAACCTTATATGACAAGAAATTGGAAATCATGACTTCATGAATCAATGTGTGAACTCAATTAAGGTAAGTCAATTGGGCAGAGTAGTACTGTTTAGTTGATGAAATAGCATTCAATGAATTGCATAGACTTTACTGCTTGATGGACCAAACCAGCTTATGCCATTTCTGCTGTTCAATTGACCAGGACAACCTGAAACATGTGAAAAACATCAAATTGCCTATTTGTCATTTCTACTGCTCAATTGACCCGGACCACTTGCGACAAGTGAAAGTTGGAAATTGGCGTATTGGTAACAATGCTTTGCTTGTCTCAATGTTTTTCATCTGTGTTTCAGGATATGTGAACACTTTCAACAGCCTGCAATGCAGTACAGTGGACCAGAGGCAGGCACAATGGACCAGTGATATTACCTAGAGCGATTGATCCTTATATGACAAGAAATTGGAAATCATGATTGCATGCATCAGTGTGAACTCAAACAAGGTAAGTCAATAGGGCAGTGCAGCACTGTTTTATAGATTACTGGTCCAAACTACTAGTAAGTCTGAGAAATCTAAATCAAGGAATTGCATAATCTTTGTGCTTAATAGCCTAACCATACTTTGTCATTTCTACAGCTCAATATGTCATCCTATATTCGATTTGTCATGAAATACGAGAATTTGTCAGATATACGTTGTTGTTTATCCTCACAATGATTTGCATGTCTAAATATTTTACATCTGCATCTCAGGAAATATAACTACTTTCAGCAGCCTGTAATACAGTACAGTGGACCAGAGGCAGGCAGAGTGGACCAGTGATATTACCTAGAGCGATTGATCCTTATATGACAAGAAATTGGAAATCATGATTGCATGCATCCAGTGTGAACTCAAACAAGGTAAGTCAATTGGGCAGTGCAGCACTGTTTTATAGTTTACCGGTCCAAACTAGGGGGAACCGGGGCACATTGGGACGCTTTTAACGTCTACTAATTTTGCTAATGATGAAAGCACTAAAGAACTACGAAGTTGGCGAAAATATCACCAATACTATTGAGCTTAAATGCATGGCATAATAAACTAGACTGCACCTACACTTTTGCAGCTAGAGAAAAATGTGAGTTGTAAAAATGGCCGTCCCAATGTGCCCCGGCGTGGCACATTAGGACATCAGCCGGGGCGCATTAGGACATCAAATGAAAAATCATTTTGATACTCGATGTGCAATAGATATCACATATAAGTAGTTCGTAAGACAATATACAGTGCATTAGCACCTTGTAGTGCCCATAGTTAATAACTTTAAACAGTTTTAAACATTTAACATAAACTGTCCGGGGGCGGACATCTATATAAGTAACACACAGTGCTTTGCAACAAATTTGTTCACAGACCATGGTAATCCACTATAACTTCTATTCACTGTGGCCTTATATCTGTTTTGTGCTTTCCCAGGTCATTCAGTTGACTTGGACACTTAAATTCTGCCATATTAAGTTCATCCCAATGTGCCCCGAATTCACTGTCCCAATGAGCCCTGGTATGACTTTTACACCAAAATGCTAATTTCTCAGGCACCAGTGAGTGTGTTTATCAAGATAGCAGTTCATAACTGTTCATTACGGTATATAAAATTCATACAAGCACTGAGAAAGCCTCATTGTTCATGGTTTGTCTACAGAATGGTTTGAATTGAACCTGTCCATGTTTACTTTAGTAGTATAGTATAGTAGGAAAACAAACTTTGCTTGCCATACTTCTGCATGTGGCTGTAATGTGTCTATAAAACCATGGAAACATCAGCATGTGAAACTACAAGATATGAAGGCACTATACCTTGCCAGGATCCAAGAATACCCAACCGTCCCACAGTGCCCCGCGTCCCTATGTGCCCCGGTTCCCCCTACTAGTCAGACTGAGAAATCGAATTCAATGAATTGCATAATTTTTGTGCTTGATAGCCTAACCATATACTTTATCATTTCTACTGCTCAATTGACCCGGACCACTTGCGACATGTGAAAGTCAGGAAATTGGCCTCTAAATGCTATGCTTGTCTCAATATTTTTCATCTGCGTTTCAGGACATGTGAACACTTTCAACAACCTGCAATGCAGTACAGTGGACCAGAGACAAGCACAGTGTACCAGTGATATTACCTAGAGCGATTGATCCTTATATGACACGAAATTGGAAATCATGATTGCATGCATGCGGTGTGAACTCAAACAAGGTAAGTCAATAGGGCAGTGCAGCACTGTTTTATAGTTTACTGGTCCCAACTACTGGTAAGTCTGAGAAATCGAATTCAAGGAATTGCATAATCTTTATGCTTACTAGCCTAACCATACCTAGTAATTTCTACTGCTCGCTATGTCATTTTATATTCGATTTGTCAAGAAATATGAGAATTTTCATTTATTTTCTGTTTCAGTCTGGATTAGCACTGACCGTAAGGAGGAGATTGATATTATGTAACATGCAACCATGGACTTAACTGAAGAATCAGATTGGAGACATTCTGCAACCATCCAGGTAGCATGAATACACTTTTAGCACTTACATTTTAAAAGACTACCTCTGCAATCCGGAATCAGAATTATTATGCCGTTTCATGTAGAAATATTCTAGATTTTAGTGTTTCAAGTACATTTTCTTCAATTTTAATGGTTTTATTAATTCACCTGTGTATGTAGCCAAGACTACTATAATATTTGGTTCAAGTAACTTTTTAAATCAACAAAATATTATGACTTGAAAAGAAGTTATGTTTGGAAATGCAATATGATATCAGTACTCCTCATGTTACACCAAACCTGTGCCTGATCTTGGGATTGGCTGTTACCCATCTCTATAAACTTATGCTTGCACACTTATGCATTTTGCATAGCATTTTGTCAATTTAGCAAAATTTCATGTGTACACCAATTGGTCAGGGCAGGGTCCAATTTCCAAACCTCAAGTTACATAATCGTCCCATTGCGACGGATTTCAACGGCCTCACAACATCTCAGCACAGGGGCCTCCACACATCAAAATTGGGCACACAGTTATCGCAAAGTGAAGAAAACTCCACCCTCAGGATGATTTTATTAATGGTTACTTACGAAATGAGTTTAAGTCACTGAGCAGTTTATTGGAATTGGTGCTATATCAGTCCTTAAGATTTTTATCAAGTGCACTTATGGAGCCATTCAGGTGCTTCACTAGAGCATTAAATTTGCGAGCATAATTTCACCCTCTGACACATTTGTAGGCATTATTTTCCAGCTGAAGTCTCATTTTCGAAATTGCGTTATTTGAATCTGTAGCTTCAATCTCAATTAGCTAGAAATATTTCAGTACGCGTTTATGAAGAAATTGTGTTTTGTGTTGTAAACTTGCAGGCATATAATGCAGTATCAAAAACCAAAGTCTCTGTTTGTGGATCAAATCTCATGTGGTTGAAACTGAAATCCAACATCAGATATTGGTTGTTGCTTATTCTCATAATGTTTTGCATGTCTAAGTATTTTACATCTGTGCTTCAGGAAATATAACTACTTTCAACAGCCTGTGATACAGTACAGTCGTCCAGAGGCAGGCAGAGTGGACCAGTGATATTACTTAGGGCAATTGAACCTGATTGATTGCATGCATCCAGTGTGAACTCAAACAAGGTAAGTCGATAGGGCAGTGCAGCACTGTTTTATAGTTTACCGGTCCCAACTAGGGGGAACCGGGGCACATTGGGATGCTTTTAACGTCTACTAATTTTGCTCAATGCTGAAAGCACTGAAGAACTCAGAAGTTTGCATGAATATCACCAATACTATTCAGCATAAATGCACGGCATAATAAACTAGACTGCACCTACACTTTTGCAGCTAGAGAGCAAAATGTGAGTCGTAAAAATGACTGTCCCCATGTGCAATCGATATCACATATAAGTTGTGCGTGAGACAATATACAGTGCATTGGCACCTTGTAGTGCCAATAGTTAATAAGTTTAAACAGTTTTAAACATTTAACATAAACTGTCCCGGGTGCGGACATCTATGTAAGTAACACAGTGCTTTGCGACAAATTTGTTCACAGAGCATGGTAATCCACTATGCTTCTATTCACTGTGGCCTGATATCTGTTTTGTGGTTTCCCAGGTCATTTAGTGCAGCACTGTTTTATAGTTTACCGGTCCAAACTAGGGGGAACCGGGACACATTGGGATGCTTTTATCGTCTACTAATTTTGCTCAATGCTGAAAGCACCGAAGAACTCAGAAGTTTGCATGAATATCACCAATACTCTTGAGCTTAAATGCCTGGCATAATAAACTAGGCTGCACCTACACTTTTGCAGCTAGAGAGCAAAATGTGAGTCGTAAAAATGACTGTCCCCATGTGCAATCGATATCACATATAAGTTGTGCGTGAGACAATATACAGTGCATTAGCACTTTGTAGTGCCAATAGTTAATAAATTTAAACAGTTTTAAACATTTAACATAAACTGTCCTGGGTGCGGACATCTATATAAGTAACACACAGTGCTTTGCAACAAATTTGTTCACAGACCATGGTAATCCACTATAACTTCTATTCACTGTGGCCTGATATCTGTTTTGCGCTTTCCCAGGTCATTCAGTTGACTTGGACACTTAAATTCTGCCATATTAAGTGCATCCCAATGTGCCCCGAATTCACTGTCCCAATGAGCCCCAATATGACTTTTACACCAAAATGCCAATTTCTCAGGCACCAGTGAGTGTGTTTATCACGATAGCAGTTCATAACTGTTCGTTACGATATATAGAATTCATACAAGCACTGAGAAAGCCTCATTGTTCATGGTTTGTCTACAGAATGGTTTGAATTTAACCTGTCCATGTTTACTTTAGTTGTATAGTATAGTAGGAAAACAAACTTTGCTTGCCACACTTCTGCATGTGGCTGTGATGTGTCTATAAAACCATGGAAACATTAGGATGTGAAACTACAAGATATGATGGCACTACCATATCATATACTTTGCCAGGATCCAAGAATTCCCCATCGTCCCACAGTGCACCACGTCCCAATGTGGCGCGGTTCCCCCTACTAGTCAGTCTGAGAAATCGAATTCAATGAATTGCATAATTTTTGTGCTTGACAGCCTAACCATACTTTGTCATTTCTACTGCTCAATTGACTCGGACCACTTGCGACATGTGAAAGTCAGGAAATTATCCTATAAATGCTTTGCTTGTCTCAATATTTTTCATCCGCGTTTCAGGACATGTGAACGTTGCTGAAATGCACAACATGCACTCGTCTCTGAGAGATCCTGAATCACAATACTATTAATGGTCATGGAGCACTGACCCGAGCATAAATTTACCTGAGGGAAGTACTCATTTTTTCGTTGCTGAACAACTATTTCCTCTCGACGATGATACTCAGATTTTACCCTGTACAGGAAAATCCTCTGTTACTGATACAAAATAAGGGTGAAGAGACGTTGAGAAAATGAGTAAAATAACTTGTGGAATAGCAATAGAGATTCTGGGAAGGGAGGGGGCTGGCCAATCCGGGAAAAAGTATGTAAGTGAGAGATTTGACTTACAGTACTTAGCAGCTTGCAAATCTTTAAGATGTTCAAAATTCTATCATTTCAATAAAGTTTGTCATGTCGATTTTTCTTGCCATTTTTCATGGGTGTTTTAGTCACTGAGTGCGTTAAAGTTCAGCCCTTCCCCAGAAAAACCTCCTTGAACTCCTTCAATAAAATAGGGCTGACTTGATCACTGCTATGAGGATGGGGAAATTTCAATATATCATCAGATTTAGTCATGAATTGGGAGGTTTTGTGTCCCTCGGCAATTTCATATTTGAATTCCCTCTCCCTTGGTCATTTTACTTTTGAATTCCCTGTCCCCCATAGCCTCCCATCCAGAGCCTCGTTAGATATTACTTTTTTACCCTCGGCAACAAAGGCAGATTACCATTTACCAAAGGTGTAAAACTTTCCCTATACACCGCATCCCAAGTATATTCCAATGAAGAGGCAGTTTTTCTAAGATTCAAGCACTTCACCATTGGGGGTGATACTCACCCGACTCAGATTTTGTTCATAATTTTTTACTGGTAAATAGTTACTATAAAGTCGGAAAAATTGCAATTTCAGACCTCAGTACCTTCTAGGTAGTTTTCAAGGGCTCTTTGAAATATAGGGCCAAAATTTGGATCGTGTCAAAGTCCAGATTTCCAATCCCATTATCCCTGTACCTTTTTAATGGAGGTGTTTACACACCGCCATGTATGTAGTTGGTGAGAAAGGGGGGCAAGAGAGTGGGTAAACTTTAGGTGGGAAATTCGAAATTTGCAGAAGCAAATCTGGAATAACTCTTTTCATATTTTGAATAATCTCCGAATTGTTAAAATGCCCGCAACTAGTGACGCAGGGGCAGCAGGGCTGTTATTGCAGCCTACTTGTATTGATCTCCAATAATTCTGAATACTCCTTTTATCAGATTTTTATTTTGGTGTTACAGTCCACCATTTTGAAAATAATGTGTATTGTGTTCTGTGTATGCAAATGAGCTGTCCATCATTTTGAAAGTTATGTGTATTGGGTTTTGTGTATGTGAATGAGCTGATCTAGATCTATGTCATGGGGACATTTGGATGTGTATTGGTCAGTTTGCAGACTTGGGAGTTTATGTTATCATGATACCAGGTCACAGGACATGAGATTTCAACAGCTATATGTAAATTCCTACTATTTCAATGAAATTTAGGGATGAGTGTATTTATGGATAGGCCTAAATTAATATACATAGAAAGATCGCTAACTAAATAAATGAATAGTTAAATACTGGTAGATAGAAGGAAAGAGATAGAAAGAGATAGAAAGAGATAGAAAGATAGACGATAGAATGATAGAAAGATAGAGATATAGATAGAAAGATGGATTAGGAAGATAGAAATATATATCTATAGAAGAATAGATAGATAGATAGTTACATAGATAAAGAAGGATGGCTTTCATGTATGAATTTTATGGATTAGATAGATTGCATGAATTAGATGGATAGATCATAGAGATGAAATAAATAACTTATACTGATTAGTGAGATAAGACAAAGACAAAACGTCTGTAGTGGTCATTTGTGAAAAGATTTGTGAAAAAATTAATACAGAATGAAATTGTTGGTGCAAAGATAATAGATTACACAGATTTATCAAAAGGGTTTGGTAAGCATGAGCAATAGATCACAATTTGGTTCTTGTGTTGCAATTTGTGACACGGTTCAACACGTTCGGAAGGGGTTAGAGTTAGCTCAGTTGGTAATGCACCGGGTTGCCAATCACTTGGTCCTGAATTTGAATCCCACATTGGTGAGGTCACCTATACTTGTGTTGGACAGTAGTTTCAATCAAACTTTGCTGTTAGATATATACCAGAAAAACAGCAAGTTGAGGTACAATACTGTTGTAAAAGAGATAATCATCCACTACATGAGTGCTTCGAAATGTTACCATCAGGCAGAAGGTTGAGAAGTGTTAAATGCAGAACCAGTAGATACGCTAAGTCATTTGTTCCTTCTAGCATCAGAATGTGCAATGAATTGAAGTGGTAGTATGTATGGTAGTATGTATGGTAGTATGTATGTACTTATTTTCGTGTGAATGTTATTGTGTGACTGTGATCTCTCTGTATGCATGTGACTGTGATTCTGTCTGTGATATGGGACAACACACTGCAAGTTTCACTTTTGTGACCAATAAAGTATTTATTATTATTATTATTATTATTATTCATTGGCATGTCCTCCTGCTGTCCTAATTGACCTGCATAAATAAAGGACTTAAAGTCGCATCTATCTGTCCAATGATCCATGAAAATCTGACATGGGATTTCACATCATTTCACCTCTTTACAAAGTCTAGATTGATAGATTGACTTAGTAATTTTGGCAGTCTGCAAGTTGTCTGGTAGTGGTATGTGGATTGACAGGTTTGTAGACCAGCATATTAGTGACGATAGATTGACAGATAGGTAGATATGGCAAGTGCAGCCCTTTAAGTGCAACTCTGGGTGCTCACAAGGGTTGATTGAAGAGATGGGATAGAGAGCGGGAGTCCTCAACATGCTACACATTTACCCAATTTAAGGAATCCTTTGCTTGCCCAGCACAGACACTGAATCGAGGGGGTTGCCAATTAACATCTCATCCAGACAAATTCAAGCTGACAATTTGCTCATGAAGGTTGACTGACATTTTTGGGTTCCCCAAGCCATCCTCCATGTTGTCGGGGGTGGTAAGACCCACTAGCCCTGAAGACTGAAGCGTGAAAGATGCCCCACACAGGGTTTTAAACTGATGCAAGTCAAGACCTTCAGCCGAGGTGGCAGCAACTTTAACCACTGGGTTACTACATGTACCTGGCTTACACCATCCAAGATGGTGTTACGTCACAGGGGTGTATTACGTAACCTGGTACGGCCCCTGTGCGCACAGTGATGCGTAACATAAGTGGATGTTACATCATAAGTGGTACTTGAGTTATGTCATAAGTGGGCGGATTAAAACATCAAAGGATGTTGTATGTGGATTGACATCAAAGGATGATGTTACATCATAAGTGGTGCTTAAGAGGATTAGTCATGCAGCTTAATTATTATGCAATAGTATTAGCCATGGTTCATTGTCAAGAGTTAAAAATAGAAGTATTATGTAACAAGTTCCATAAATAGAAATAATTACGTAATTTTATTACGTAATCCAAAGTATATATATGGGAGAAGATTTCTACATAGTCATTCTCTTCCCAGGAGTCTTTTACTATAGACATCTACCCACAGCTACTTCTTCTTCTTCTTCTTCATCATCCGCTACTTCCGTGACACAATGGCTGGCGCTCAACTGAAAATTGTGGATCTTAAGACTGGTGCTGTTGCGGGAGGTTCAAGTAGTTCACCTACAACTACTCTTCAAACTGCTAAAACTTGTGATCTCAGTGATAAGACTAGGGTCACAGCTCATCCAGGAGATAAGTATAAGGCAGGCTACATGACCTTCTCTCGTTTGTCTTCAACCAGGCTGGGCTGGCGTAATGTTCATCTTTCTAAGACTGCCTTTGAAAAGCTGGGTAAAGAACTCGACGCTTTCCAAGAAGCTTTGAAAGTGAACGGTGAGCATCAGGTCATGCTGCACAAGAAGCAGCATGTGCTGACGTCGCGTTTTGTCCGCGACGGGAAGGACACTCTTCATTATGTCAGTGTCATGCATCCTACTGAGGAAAAAGAAAAAATGAGCCCAAAAGATGAAGTCAACCATGCCAAGACCATAAACCTTAGTAGGGAGGAGTTTTACAAGTTTGTCGAGGCGTTCGAAACAATTGCCGAGGTAGTCAGGAGTAGAGCCTCCAAAGGTGAAAATGACGAGGCGGCCGTTATAGAAGGCTTCAGATGGACCTGTAGACATACCGGTAATCGTTCGGCTAAGATTTTCCTATCGCTGGAACAATGCATAAGGGATGCTGACCGTCACTTTTACGAAACTCATCCAGATGAATTACAGGCTCAACTTGTGGAGCCTATGGAGTGTGAACGCGAAACTAATTTTGACTTTTTTGCCGTTTTTGTTGACAGGCCGAGCAAGCTTGATGTTATAGAGCACCTTGCCTATGTCGTGTTAGTTAAAAAGCTAGCTGAAAAGAATGATGATGTACCACCGCCTGAGAAATCAGTTGATGATGTTGTTGAGAATTTGAATAGGTCCTATTTTGCCATTTTAGTTAAGAAAGTGCTTGCCAAACTGGCTTACAAGAATTTGTACCTGAGTGGAGAACTGATTAGTTTGTTCATGTATTTTGGTGGTATGGAAAAAGTTAAGTCCAACCTTGTGAAACACACAGCCTCATGTACCGGAAGGCAATTTACGCGTGTAGTTGATTACTGTCATGATGTTGTTTCTGAAGAAATTAATAAAGATTGAAAAACTTACATCCTTGAGTCTGTTTATTTGTCACATTTGAGAAAAAGAAAAAACTTAACACGGTTTAGAAAGTAGAAAAGACATGATTGTTTATTGTATGTTACGACATAAGAATATCAAAAAACTACTGCTACTGCTACCGCTGCTGCTACTGCTTCTATTGCTAGCCGGGAGAGGCAACTTCTTCCATCTTCTTGGTTAATTCTTCATCTCTTCCCCATCACACGACCTTTCTTCCCTGGATTCTGATTTTTTTTAGAAAAAAAGAAATAAAAAAATACACATTTAGTCAATGATTAAAAAAAGAGAGAGAAGTAACTTATACCGGTAACTAATCTACTGGGTGTGCTTTAGGATGAGGAGATAAATTCCTTACCCCATAATTTGCTGGCGTGCAATTAGGGTTTTTTCAGTAACCATAGGGTAGAGTGTCAAAAGTACCTGGCACTATGACTCTTTTGTTGTATGTGACTCTGAACCTTTTAAGTTCTTCGGCACTGTACAGGACAAACCGCTTCTTACAGCGACGTATCTTGTCACTACGAGTGGTTATGTAGTCATTCACCCCTTCTGGTAGAGGGTGATTGTCAGGGTCTCCGACGTACAACACTAACCTCTTAATTGACTCAAAGGTCAATTGCTGTAAATTCTCATGGTTTAGGGTGACGCCTTTGAGTTTAATTACCCTTTTACCGTTCTTTGTCAAATAGCCATATGACTTGGGGCCACTGCTGACAAAGGTGGTGATGTAATCACCCTCATCCAACTCGTCAGTCCACTGTCCAAGATACGTGCCGAGAATCGGTTTGTACTGATCCTCATTGTCTTTGGCATACTCATAGATCACACTGTCCGTATCAAAATAGAGCACTCTTTCGCCAAGACCTAGAAGTGTTTGATACAGTCTGCGTCTTGCATTGGAAGTGGTGAATGCTGCCACAAACACATTCACATGAGACATTTCGGGTAGGAAGCCCTTGGCTCTAGCATACTGTAAAAAACACCGGTCACTGGCAAATACTTGTGCGTCCTTTAACTTTATAGACGGATCAGATGTTGTCCTGAGAAGCTCTGACACACTGGTCACTAACTTATGCACCCTGTGATTATTGGACTCGCCAAACTTCCCCCAGAAACTGTTTAAAAGCAACTTATTAGTAGCCCTCTTCCCTGAATTATATTCGATTTTTTCCCTATTCAGTTGCACCCCTTCCACTCGGCTTATTCCTCAATGTAGCTGACCTTTTCCTCCTCGGTCATGTCTGACCTAGGCCAACCGGAAGACTCCTGCTTACCCTTCAAGAAAGCATTTACATAGTCTGCAAAAAGGCCAGAACCTTCCACTGCTCTGTCATACTTGGCCTTCCTCTTGAAGTGGTAGACCTCAAACACCTGCACGATCACATAGCCCACCGACAGAGCATCCTCCAGGTCAATCGTGGTGTAGGTGCCAAAGAGGTCCCTCTCCGCATCACTGCAAACGCATTTCTCTTTGCTGAGAGTATTTGCGCATTTCATGCAAAGAGGAAACATGAGTTTTCCATTGCTTCGGAGGGGTAGGCACGGGTGATAAAGACCTCTTGGAGGCCTGACTCTGCATTGCACAAGACCGAAATATTGCGAAATGTCATTGGAGTCAGGCGCTACAATGACCTCCGGTATACCGTATGGGTAAACGTCGTTCTTTAACACCATAGGGTAAAGGGAACAAATATCAATGTAGCCAATCTTCCTCCCCTCCGTAGCTTCTCTGTAGAGCTTGACGGCATTTGTCCTCCCGCCATAGAAGGCCTGGCGAGGGTCTAGCCTTGGTTGCAAATCAAGCTCCAGTGCAAGTTCACGTAATCCCTGGTCTACCTCCCGCATTACGTTGAACTCGCATTCCCACATCACATGCACCTCCAAGTTCAAGTCCTTTCTGAGGTAACTAAGTCGGCTCATTGTACGGTCGTACAACACTTCCAGAGGTTCACCCGTGTGGGGGTGGGTGAGTTTACTGCCTGAGGCTGTTTGCAGGTAGCATTTTTTACAGCCATGGAATACGCAACCCATGAATTCCCAGGCAGACTCACGCCCGGTCACCTCGTCGCGGTGGTAACCATCGAGTTTTAACCAACCTCCCGAAGCCCGGTTGTTCAACACTCGATGTTCGCCACCATTACGTGCATGCTTGATTTTAATTTTAAGCCTGCGAGCCTCGTACTCTAGCCACAAAATGGAAGAGCGACTGTGAATCTCTTGCCCACCGAAACCTGTCGAGGGCATGCGTGCAAAAGCCGTAGATTTGAAAGTACGCACCTTCACTTCCACAGAGTCGGCCTCTACGGCATTGCCATTCGAGTCGTAGAATTTACTGACATTGTTTGTGTTATATTCCACCAGAGTACGGCCGTCATCTAACTCCACCTCGAATTCTTCAGTGAGGAATAGGTATCTGTAGGTGGCCATGCAGACACCCGCCAAAGTGTTGTATTGAAAAGGGTCAATGGCCGAGATCATAGTCTTTCTTTCCCCACCCTCTCCTACATCTATCACTTTCTCTGTTTTTGACAACCCTATCATCCATGATCTGAATGCATTGCAGCTTTCCTCGAGGATGGCTACGTCATCCTCGCAGTACTGAAAGATTTCCTTTCGGAAATCAAATACCTTACCCCTCTGCTGTCTGTACCATGCCATGAACTCCTTGCGGGCCTTGGGTTTCATGGAATTGACTCTATAGCAGTAGGGGTGAGGCATTGGCCCAACATAGTCCCAGTTCTCTTTCTGGTTGAAGAATACCGGGAATGTCCCTTTGCGGATACCTTTAAGCCCAAACACTGAGGGCATCTGTGACAGTGGCATGGAGAGAAAGTTTAGGGAATCTATTATCCTGAATTCGCCCGCATTCACACTCATTACCTTGCTTCCCCTGCAAATGATAAAGGGTTCTCTGGTCAAATTGCAGAGAATGTACTTCATCAAGAAGTAAGCATCATAAGCCTGACCATTGTGGAATATCAAGGTATACCCCTCAAAGGGGCCATCAAAGAAGAATCGGCAAAATTCTAGGGCAACATCATCCCCAAAGAAATCCACACCCCTCTTACCACAGTCGTCAGCCAAAAGGCATACATTGCGTAGGTCATGACCTCGCTTGTGTCTGCCTATCAGCTTTCGACAATTGTCACATGCGGTACCGCAATGCACGCAACGAGGGTTCTCACGATAACTGGAACCCTCGCAGTGTTCACATTGCCAATGCGCCACAACCAAATTTGGCTCATGAACATTACCAGTAGGATCGGTTTCAAAGTCTGCAAACATGTACTTTGCCGAAGTGGCTTTAGGCTTCTTTTGGCGTATGTAGCAATAGTGAACACCCGTCACCTGCTGAAGGCATATTTTACACAATCTATAGCCACAGCGGTGTTCGGCGTCACGCCGGTGGAAATACCCACAATCGGGGCAGCGCACTGAAGTGGAGCACACCCCATTCAAGATGTGGCTATCAAAGCAGGCAAGCGAATTTAAATACCTGTTGCAATCTTTACACAACCTCTGCTCATCTTTTATGACAGGACAGGTTGAAGAATGACAAGATCGACATTTGTCATTACATGCATGTTTGTCTTTCTTTGCATAGCATTCTTTACACGTTTCACAAAATTTAGCGTTAATGAACATTTTAGTCAGATTGACTATGGCATGGAAGTGCCCTGGTCTCCTGTCATCCCCCTCCAACTTTGCGTAGAAAAGATACACAGTTCGCTGCCTCTCTGCACTGCCTACGTAGACCGGCTTTACATCAGTACCCGACTGGAACACGACAATCTGCGCATTCACAGCCCTTTCGAAAGCTGCAATGTCAGTGAATGCAGGTGTATAATTGAGAGAGAAACCTGCTAATGTCTGGAGAGCGCGTGCCTCTCTAGTAAGCACTTCACGCCCTGCATTGTATACCTGGTCAAGGTGATTTTGAGCCCTACGAATGGCCTCCTTGTCACCACTCTCACCACTCTCCACCCTCTTCAGCTTAGCCAGGGCAACCACAATGGACCTTGCCAGACAGAGGTTGTCCGTAACCTTTGTCTTTGAGATTGCCTTGCAATAATGTAGAGGGTCTGTTTCTCCAAATACATACATAAGACGTTGATTTTTCTTGACACCTGCCCCCCTTGGGTTACGCACTACTGCCACCTGTATCTCCAAGGGTTCATCTAAGACTAAATCTTCATCTGATTGGAGAATTGCCTCCAGGTAGTCGGCCACCACCCCCACTGTTAGATCTTTGAGGGGCATGAGACCGATGGAGCAAGGGCTGTAGAATTTTTTGTTTGACAGATATATCCTGACCAGGTCATTTGGAGCGTAGCTCATGTTTAGCCTCTCAATTATAACCTGAATTAATTCTAAGAATTCCCCCAGTAATTCGCTAAATTTGAAAGCATTATTTTGCCAGGTCTGATCAAACTCTACCCTATATACAATTTCCCTAACTGCACCATCGGCGAACTTGTTGTCCCTAACGTTTACATCGATGTTTCTATGAAAGGTAAGTTTGTAGTTTGCTCCCTGAAACAGCATGGGGTCTTCGGTGTCTGGCTCTGCGTCAGAGGGTGACGGTGGTGCCTCAAAGAAGTCTAAGCTATCTTCTTTTTCTTCCTCTTCCACACCCTCATTTGCTGCCCTATCCTCCCCAGCAAACTCCTCCCCCTCCTCATTTTCCTCGATGTTGTTGTCCTCTGACAACACCCCCGCCATCCCCTCCCCCTCGCAATCTTCACTATTGTAGAGGATGTCAACTAGAGCTTTCAAGTCTTCATCCACACTGAGGTCTCTTTTACCCATTCTTCTCACCTTGCCATCCTCCATTGCATCAAAAATTTCGTCAGTTTCCCTGCCAGGACAATCAAAATGGCAGAGTAAAAACACCACTGATCTATTTTTTTTCACTCACTCTAGCAGTAGTAAACAAAAAAGTGTTTTTGTACTCACTCTCTTGTGAGGCGTTCTCCTCCCTGCGCCACGTCGTTGTAGGCAGCTCCCAACAGGTGCCTCTGTCTTGCCTCCATCAACTCCCGCTGTTCCCTCAGCTCGAGCTCCTGGCGTTTTTGCATCTCCTGCTGCACTAATGCCTCTATCTCGGCCTCTCTCTCCTTGCGAAACTGCTCGAGGTCGTAATTTAGTTGATCTTTCATTTGCAGCTCCCTCAATTTTATCAGTGCCCTTTGCTTGATCGTTTCCCGGTCGTCTTGGCAGGGAGGCACTTCCGGGACCGCACCTGCCTGGAGGGGTGTACTTTCGGCATTTTCGAGCCTGAAAAAAAAATTTTGTAGTGAGAATGGGAAAATTGCCATATGCAGAGCGCTAGTATTAAAAAAGAAAAAAAGAAACCGTATTCTTACATTTGTAACTGCCCCTCCACAACCAGACCCTCCATGGAGTTTGTTTTACAAAAAAAATCCACCATGGGATTTTCTTGTGAGAGCAGTGAGCAAGGGGAGAAGTGGGGCGTTGTTGACGAGGCACCTGTGCTGCATTGACCATCCTCTGCGCCTGCTTGTTCCATGCCTTGGTGTATGACATCTTCACCAGCCGACTTCATCACCTCCTCAGACCCAGATTCCATCCGATAGCCTTCGCCGTCCTCTCCCAGGAAGACGTACACGGGTTCGGGTCTGTAAAGGAAAAACCAACTCCCTAATTAGATGTTCCCATCTTTTTGAATTTCTCCAATAAAATTTTGTATTATCCAATTATATATTACATACCTGTTGGCCAAATTAGGGGCATCCGATCAAGATTCGGTGTCGTCTCCCCCTGCCCACGCAAACTCGTCATCAAAAAATGACTCGAGCTCCTCCAAAGTGTCGCGGGAAATGTCTCTCCATGGAGCAAGTTTCCCGGGCTTTGGAGTAGAACGTGCCAGGGGAAGACACCGGACTGTCGCACGTCTGCCAGCCTTGCGACGACGACCACACTCTCTCCACCAGCTAGGAGTAGAAGGTGAAGAGGAGGCCACGGACATGTCTTGGCATTCTTGCTCCTGTTCTTCTTCTTCCTGAAGAGCACCGAAGTGTACTCTGGAATAAGCGAAACAAATAAAGGAATAAATAATATGTCAGAAATAAAATTTAAAAAAATTTTTTTTCAACCAAAAAAAAATTTATGTCGATAAACACTTACGCAAGAAAACTTTCAACAGCAGCCTCCAGGAATTCGCAGTCCAGGTAATCCTGGTCACCTCGTTTCCTTTTTAGGTTGGTCGTCAATGTTTTGTTCATGGATGTAAACTTGAGGATGGTTGAGCAGCAATCCTTGAGACCAGACTTCACATCCTGTTTTCAAGAAAGGGTGAACAATTAAAAAGGTAAATGGATTTGAGAGAGAAGTATTGTTGTTTTGTAAAGTTTTTTTTTTTGTTGCCGTTGTTTAGGGAAGAAAGGGGAGAGAGAAAAAATAATTTACCCTGTCCAAGGTTCTGCTACAAGCAGACCACCCTTTCCCCTGCTGCAATGGACTGCTGTCATCAAGCGTTCGTGCCTCGCTAGGCTCTCCTGCTGGGTTTACTGCACGGTTGAGTAGTTCTTGCTGAGCAGCCCTGGTCTCCTTTCCCGCTCGACCCTCAACTCGTCGAGTCTTCCGTGTTGAACCGCCCATCTTTCCCCTGCCTGTGACACGCCCTGACTGGCTGTCCCTGGCAGGTTGTTGAGCCATGTCACTTTGACAGCTCGCTCTTGCCGTCACTGAGGCGTGACCCTCCCTAGTGCCCATAGCAGGTACTGCAGAGGTTGAAGACAGGTTCAATGCGGACAGAGCTGAGGTAGGGGTTCTGCTGGGGGATTGGTATGCCTTCACGATGGATACCAGGCCATCCACCGATTCTCTTAGCTGGGTACTGAAAAGATAGATGAAACACACATTTAAGTTATGACCTTTTAAGAGTGCGCATTACTCGGTGTGAAGTGACCTAAGCAAGAGGTAGGAGAAGAAGAAGAGGAGTGATAGAAAATGCCACCCGGTGAAGAAAAAAGGAATGTTTTCTACTTTGAGTGTCCCGCCGCCACCACAATAGTAGGCCCGTCAATGTCGGGGAAGACGGTGCTGACAATGAAAATTCTACGACACTCTCATCACATGTATGCCATTCCACCCAAAAAAATTGTCTACGCTTATGGGGTTTATCAAAAAGTGTTTAGTGAGCTCGAGGAGGAAGTCGAGAATCTCACTCTGCATGATGGTTTACCTGGGAGAGAGTTAATAGAAAGCATGGGTTCAGAAGACCCCCAGCATCATGCTCTACTCGTGCTGGACGATCTCTTGGATGAAATAACTAAATCAGCCGAGATGTGTGCACTTTTCACAAGGGAGGTGCATCACAGGCGAATTTCAGTCATAATGTTATCACAGAATATTTTCCACCAGTCACGGTATTCACGCACCATAAATTTGAACACCAGTTACCTCATACTCATGAAAACCTGTCGTGATCTGCAGCAGATCCATTGTCTCTCTCGACAGATGTTCCCCGACAGTCCCAAGAGACTTGTCGAGGCGTATGAGGATGCTACTCGACTACCACGGGGCTACCTCGTTGTAAACAACCTGACGAGCACGGGCGATGAGGATATAAGACTCAGCACTGGAATACTCCCGGCAGATGACCTTGTGCTCTACACGAAGAAGTGAATGCTCCTCATTACACACACCCACACAAGTGCGCACGCGCAGACGCACACACAAGTGCACACACGCACACGCACACACGCACACACACACGCGCACACACGCACACACACACACACCCCAGCACGCATGATGTCAGTTCGTGTGAAAAAATGCTACCCCTTCATCAGGCTTGTGGTGAAAACGAGTAAAGTCTCACTTTCACTCACCCGTAAATTACTAGCCGAGGCAAGTGGACAGCAAGCTCTTTCGGTAATAGAGCTAATAGTGAACGTGTTGAGAGGGAGTTTAAAAATATCTGCTGATGACAGTATCGTGCTCTCCAGAAGCAAAACTATTTTACGGAAGCTGGCTTGTGTTCGTAGGCCATCACTTGCCCCTGATGCACTCTGTCGACACAGTAAAACCACCATCTCATTTCTGAATTTATGCTACCCGTACGTGAGGAAGATATGCAAGAAAATACGAACAAACAGAGTAAGTCGTGACAGTAGCTCAAGCTACAGCAGCAGCAACAGCAGCAGCAGCAGCAGCAGTAGCAGCAGCTGCAGTCGTGACAGTCGAGGAGGAGGCAACCGCAGCCTTTACACCAGTGACAGTGGTGGTAGTGATAGCACCACTGGCAAACGTGCAATTAGTTGCAGTAGTCTAAGCACCGCCAGTAGCCACAGGAGTAACAGTAGTAGTAGTAGTAGTATTGACAGTGACACAGACATTTACAGCGACAGTGCCAGCAGTGACATCAGCAGCAGCAGTAGCAGCAGCGGTAGCAGTGGTAGCAGCATTGGCACCAGCAGCATTGGTAACAGCATTGGTAACAACAGTCAGAGCAGTTGCAGTAGTCGCAGTAGTCTCAACACCAGCCGTGACAGCTGCAGTGTCGGTGGCAGTGACAGTGACAATACATCCATTCATGAGATCCTCCCAAGGTCGCCCGATAATTCTAGCCACAGTGAAAATACGAGTAAGAGTGAACGCATTGGAGGAGAAGTGGATACACAATATCAATGTACAGTACCGGAGATTGCTGGAGAGGAGTACATCATAGAAGCTACAGCGAGCGAAGGTCGAACTAATAATAACAATAATACTAGGAGGGCTTTTCTAACTATACCGCCACCACCACCACCACCACCTAATGCCACTACGACGACCTCTACTTCGGAGCATGTTACACCACGACTAACCAATGATGCAGCGATTGAGTGACAAATAAGAAAAAAGAACCACTGGAAAGAAAACTACTATTTTGAAAGATGACCTCGTCAATGAAGTTTAACAGAAAAATCTACGTAGTGCCAGAAGAGAAGTACCTAAGCATGATGGAAGATCGGAAGTTACGATCGGCCTCGGAAGGCGAGCGCGACAGCGCTCGCCTTCCTCGGCCAATCGCACAGCCTTCGAACGTGCGGAGTGAGAAAACGACGACTCTGCGCGAAGGCGTGCATGAGGTTTCCGGGGGCGCCGGAACCCATTCTCCTGAAGACAGTCGTCCTGTCAAAGATTCCTTGGAGAGGAGGGACTCCTCCTCCTCCTCCCCTCGTCGGCACACACCTTCTACAACTACTAGTACTACCACTACGGCAACTGATGTTGCAGGTGATGCTCCTTCTCTCATGACAAATGATGGGGAGATGGTGGGCAAGAATAAGAAGGAGAAGAAGAAGAAGAAGAATCAAAGGGAGAAGAAAGAGGGGAATGCAAGCTTGTCAGCTTCGAAATTGCCACATTCATCAAAATCACCACAATCATCATCATCATCATCATCATCATCAACAGTCTTGCCCAGGGCAACCGGTGCAGTGCACTCTGAAGGGGAGAGAAAAAATCTCCGGCGGATCTACCAGATGATATCACCGCTGTATCGTGGGGGTAAGGGAGGTGCGGCCAACTTTGTCTCGGCTCTGCTGCACACCCAGTCACCAGAGTCACGCCTGCCACAAAACTACAAATCTTTCTACTCTATCTTGCTGGACAAAAATGTGCCGCTAAAGTTCATTGGAAACAAGAAACTCAGACGTGTACTACACTATCTAAAGAACAAAAAAACAGTAAGGAGATCCCCCGACAAAGTCAATAGTGCCCTCGGAGAGAGAATTCCTTCGATGCACTTGGCCACATCTTCTCAGTCGGCAAGACGTCGTCGTCGTCGTGTGTCACACGGACCTCGTCCTGGATCGGACAAGATACCCTGGGTGAAATTATAAAAAAACAAAACAAAAAAAAAACATGACGACTCCTAAAAACATAGATGCCTACCTCAAACGGAGATTTTATACCCCTGATCAACCTGGGAGTTTCACAAGCGTCTCTAAACTCCACAAAGCTATTCGCGAAGAGGGGAAGTACAAGATTTCCCTAAAAAGAATCAAGGAATGGGCGGAAGGTGAGGATATCATATCCCTACATAAAACCGTAAGACAGAGACAACCCGCCTACCGGCGAATAGTCTCGCCAGGTATGAACCACATGTGGGATGTTGATCTTTTGGAGCTGGCCGGTAAACGTTTCACGGAAAGCAATTCAGGCTTTGCCTACATCTTGATCACAGTGGATGTTTTCTCAAGGTTCTGTAGAGCCGAACCGGTGAAAAACAAAGGAGCCACGGAAATGGAAAGGGCCTTCTCGAACATCTTTAAAAGATCAGGAATCAAGCCAGCATTCATACGTAGCGACCGTGGGGGTGAATTCTCCAATGCTAAAGTGCAGCAGCTGTTCCGTGACGAAGGAGTTAGACATTTATTTGCGAACACTGAGACGAAGGCCAATTACTCGGAGATACTTATAAAAACCCTAAAAAAGAAGCTGTTTCAATTCTTCCAGCACACAAACTCGTATGCCTATGTGGCGCAGTTGCAGACAATCGTCTCCTCCTACAACAAGACAATCCACAGCAGCATTGGCATTCCGCCGGCCAGTGTGACCGTCGCGAACGAGCGGAGTGTGTGGGACTACCAGTATGTCGCTAACTCGAGGGGCTACAGAGAATCCCTGAGACGCGCTCTCAAGCGCACAAACTCTCGCGGAAGACGTGGAAAGGTATTCAAGTACGGCATAGGCCAAACCGTCAGGGTGACACGCTTTAGGCAGAGACCTTGGCAGCGTGCCTACGACGAGCAATTTACTGGGGAAATCTTCACCGTCAGGAGTAGACGTGTGCACGAGGGCATTGCCGTGTACCACCTCGACGACTTTGCTCGGGAGCCGGTCAAGGGACATTTTTACTCTGGCGAACTCACCCCTGTGAGGTACGATCCAAATGCGCTTTTCAAGATAGAGAAAGTCCTAAAGAGTCGAGTGAGGAATGGAGTGAAGGAAAAGCTAGTCAAGTATCAGAGTTGGCCAAGTCGCTACAACGAATGGGTGGCTGCCACTTCAGTGGTGCAGTTGTCTAAAGGGCCGGAAAGGGCAAAGAATGTGAAGAGGGGGCAAAGGAGAAGTGAGAGGAGAGCCAGTGAGAGGTTGAGGAACAAGAACAAGAACAACATCAACAACAACAACAACTCTTAATCATGCTCATCCACTTGGAGAGTGACTGTGACTCTTTGGCTCACCCGAATAACACCCCTGCTCTTTTCACATGCGCATTGCCAGAGCACTACAGGCTAGAGAGGGGTACGGGGAGGCTGGGTTCCTGGCACATTGCCCTTCTCGAGCTGTCCATACCACCCATCAAGTCTGCTCAAAAGTGGGAGGGACTTTACGTGTGCTGTTCCGCCTGTGAACCATCATGCATGGGAAGCACATACAAACCCATACTGGCTGCAGTCAGTGTGGGCGAGATAAAACGGAACAGCTATACCAGATTCCATTCAGTTCAGTACGTGCCCCTCAGAGCGCAAGGACTGAGTGAACTCACAATACTGATCTGTGATAAAGACGGTGCACCCTACGGTGAGCTACACTCTATCACCAACACAAGTCAATACACGAGGTGCACCCTGGCACTAAAATGGATTCCGAATACAAGTCCATGGCGTCCGTAAACCCCGAAGCGTGGGTGGAGCATTTTAAGCAAACCGTAGGAAAGCCATACCTGTGGGGTGCCGAGCCTGAATTGGTGACCTTGAAGAACAGGTCGGGCAGCAGTCACACAACAACGCAGAAGGAACTGCCACTCAATGTGGTCTCTCCCATTGAACAATATGATGAAATGGCAAAGGCAATAGTGGATAAAACTACACCAAAGTATCAGGCACCTTCAGTAGCTCGCAAGTCAGCAAACCGTGCGGGTAGGAAGAGAAAACGTGCCAGTGCGTCTACTCACAACCAACCCTCCCCTCCCTCCAAACGAACTAAACACTCTTCGACGAGGTCGAAGAAAAAGAAAAATAAGAAGAGCGGCAAGAACAAGAAGAGCAAGACTACTAGAAAGGGGACGGCCAAGAAAGGCAGGAAAAGGTCATCCGGCGGAGACATTTTTGACTAGCGGCAAATAAATCGAGATGGCAAGTGGTGAGAAAATCCTGAAATCAGCCGATTTGGCTTATGAGACTGGCCTGGATCTTTTCCAAGTTCCCGTGAGCAATTTAGGCGTGAGTGACGTGAAATATATCGTATACAAAGCTACGAATCAATTTTCAACAGAGGGTAACGTTAAATTCCGTGTCCCCGGTGCTGGATCTGCCTACATTGATATGCAGGACATTGTTGTCAGGACAGTTGTACGCATCACTCGTCGTGATGGTAGTCTCGTACCGGCAAAACCACTTCCAAAAAGACAAGCTACTAAAACTAAACCCTCGGGCACTGCAGGCGGTACAGGCAATGCGGACACCGATGCAGATGCAGCAGGCGCCGCTGCCGCCGCTGCCGACGGTGCTGCAGGTGCAGGTGTCAGTGGAAACCCGCAGATGGACGAAGGCGGTTTTAGCGTGGGGCCTGTTAACAACCTGGCGGACTCACTCTGGCACCAACTGGAAATTCGAATGAATGACACGGTCGTGCTAGGCGGCATGACGGGCTACTGCTATGCCTCAATGCTGAACATACTTCTGGACGAAAAACAGGTGTCAGATGAGGAGTTACAATGTGCTATGTTTTATAAAGACACTGCCGGCAATATGGCTAACACCTCACTGGTTTACGCCGGTAATAAGGGATATAAGAAGAGAGCCGAGTTCATGAAGGAGAGCAGGTCTGTGGAACTACAGGCCAGGCTTGATGCCGACGTGTTCAAGACAAATAAATATTTAATCAATGGTGTGACCCTGGATTTGGTGCTAATCCCAACTTCAGCAGCTTTCAGACTCATGACGGGCAACAACACGGACAAAGACTACACCCTTGAAATACAGGACATCTCACTCATAGTTAAACAGGTAGTACCTGCTCCACAAGTTCTCGTGGCACATCAGCAAATAATGCGCAGTGAACTTTCCAGAGCCCGATATTTCTACCTGAAGGAGGACCTGAGGAAGTTCACATTGGCACGCGGGATCAGCACGTTTTTTGTGGAGGACGGATACAATGGGAGAATCCCCAGCACACTTGCAATTGCCTTTGTTGCGGGTGACTCGATGACAGGTCGAATTGAAACCAACCCGTACAAATTTTCCCACTATGACCTAGCAAGCATAAATGTCAGCCTATCCGGTTGCCCCACTGCTCGGGGCCCCCTCACATTTGACTTTGAGCGAGGTAAATATCTTCAGACCTACGGTGACCTTTACGCCGACAAGACCAAAAGACCTACTCACAGTCAGAGAATATCGCTACACGAATTTCCGCAGGGCTACTCTATATTCGTCGTACACCTCAACCCGCAAAACCGTGACACCTACTACCCCACATCTCGTGACGGCTCAGTGAGAATCGAGCTCAGGTTTGCCCGACAACTGCCCGAGAGTGTGGTGATGCTCACGAGGGTTAAATACCCCTGCCATTTTGAATTTGACTATCAGAGAAACGTGTATCTAACATGAAGGTTTCGGCCATTTATGAAATGTTGTGGAGGGATGCCAAAACACGTGATTTCGTGTTTGCAATTGCCCCCGACTCCATCCTACCATACATTACAAGCGATGCCAGAAAAAGCTGCTATATAATCAATGTGAAACCAAAGATGAAAAAAGGAAAAAATAATCAAAACTCACTCAGCACTCGTAGTAGTCGGCCCGGTGACAGCAGTCGTGGCGGGAGTTGTGGCAGGAGTTGTAACAGCAGATGTAGCAGCAGTCTCGGCAGCAGTCGTGGTGGCAGCAGTCGTGGTGGCAGCAGTCGTGGCGGCAGCAGTTGTGTCGACAACCGTGGTGGCAGCAGTGACGGTAGCAGTAGTGGCAGCAGCAGTAGTGGCAGCAGTAGTGGCAGCAGTGCTTGCAGCAGTGCTTGCAGCAGTAGTGGCAGCAGTGCTTACAGCAGTGCCTGCAGCAGTGTTTGCAGCAGTGTTTGCAGCAGTGGTGGCAGCAGTGGTGGCAGCAGTGGTGGCAGCAGTGGTGGCAGCAGTGTTTGCAGCAATAATTACCTTGTTGGTGGTAGCCGTGGCTGCTACATTGGTGGCAGCAGTGCTGTTTGCAGCGGAACCATTGGTAGCAGTAGCATAGACTCCAGAGGCTGCCCGGACACCACGAGCAGTGGTGGTGGTTGTGTTGTTGACAGTGGCAACGGTGGAACGAGTCCTGCGGCGTGCGACGGGCGCAGTAGTTGCCGTAGGGCTAGATTTACCAGTTGTCCTTTTTGCAATGTCGACTTGACGGCTAGAAGCGGAAGCGGTAGCAGAAGTCGAAGTCGCAGCAGGAGTGCAAGTAGGAGCCCCCGATGCAGGAGGAGGAGAAGGCCCTGTGGAGAGATTAAGCGGGAGATCGCTGTAGCCCCCATCAGGCAGTCCATGAGGCCCGGGCTGAAGAGAGGGCGTCATGAGGTACCTAGTACCATTTGTCAGGTCAAACACCCACATCACTCCGGGAACCTCGGTGGGCTCGTAATAGAGCCCGGGGTTGTACATTGCGAATGGATGCACGGGGCCCTGTTGAACTCCATGGATGTTGCCGTGTCCCGTGAAACGCAATTCACGTTCAGCTCCGGGAGCCCTGTTAAAGCCGGGGACAAGGCCATAGCGGGTTCCACTGTCGAAGGTCCGGGCCATTGGATTACTCTTATTCTCAGCCATAATACAGTCGAAATTTTCGATAGTCTCGGGAATGCTGTAGACACCTATGGAAAAGAATTATCGAACTTTACAAAGAGGTACAATTGTGTGAAAGTTAATAATGAACTGCTGGATACAGTTAATTGCGCTTACTTCTCGCTCCTCTATGCCTACCATAGAAGCAGAGGCCATGCTCCGGGTGTGGTAGTCAATCTTTTAAAAGGAGCTAGAAAATCTATCAAAACTGAATGCCGCAAGGCTTTTTCATAATTTCACACGCGTAACCCAATAACTTTAACCGTTTTTTGAGTAATCTACCATCTAAGTCGTTGTACTTTCACTGCATTTAAACTTAAATATTGTGTAATAATTGACGTAAAAAAAAAAAATTTTTTCGATACCCAAGTACCCACTATGTAGTAACATGAAAAAAAAAAAATTGATTGTAGAATGCAAACTATGTAGTCACATTTTAATCTTTTTTTTGGAGTTATTTTTTAACATCGTTTTGAAGACATACAATGTATAATTGCATGATTAATGATAAAGTAGGGACATATTCCGTACTTGCGACTGTTATGAATGTCAAATTTGTTAATATGATGTATTCTGTGTAATTATCTACTGTTAGCATGAAAAAAAAATCAATAAAACACACTTCAACTGAAGCATAGACGTTTGTTTTTCTTTCGTATTTATCGCTTGAAGACAACACCTCGTGTAATGAGGTCTTCTATTACTATTTACTCGATTGCACTTGAAGTAGCTCAACTTCCATAAGCAACCAATTGACTTAGAGTCAGTTGCTTTGAAAGTTTCAAATCCCCTAGCTGTCGCAGACCTACTCATTGATAAAAGACAGGTTTCATGAGAACTTACAGGACACTTCTTAGGCTAAGTTCACCAGCAGGGAAGGAAGCGAGGATAAATATGATAAAATTGATATTTGACAAATTGCAGATTTTCAATGCATTTTGGCCTCCGGCCTGAGCGAAACTTTATTTCACATAGATGTCATTTCTAGTTTGTCAGAGCTAAGTTCACCTCATATCAGAAAGCCAAAACAGTAGAGTGCCGATGAATTAACCACAGACATTTATGGTAATTTCCAACCCGACTGTTAAATTCATCCTTAGTCTTGACAAGCGACTAGATGCAAAAATTATTTTTATTAGCCATCTACACTCAGCACGGTAATTGAAGCAAGTCACTTTCCGACTGTCTGACTACACTAGGTGGTTTATTTGTAACTTCCTACAGTTTAGTTTCAAACGGAAACCTCCAAGGTTGGGGGAAAAATTACTAACAAAAAATAATCATAGATAAGACTGCTTAATGGGCTTTTTCTAAATTCTAACCCTTCCCTCCCCTCCATTTTCTCTACCAGTTTGAATGGCTGTGCAATGATGTGAGAACATTAAACGGAATTTCATTGCGCGACTTTTCAATTGCACTAAAGATTACCCGCGTGAGTGTAAATTACGGATTAATTTTCAACCCCTGCAACCCACAACTCACAAAGAATACATTTTTTCAAGATGACAGATTTACCCGTTCTTGTGCTAAGTTCGCCTCAGCAGGGATTACCAAAGGCTAACAGAAAAAATATCTATCAATGATGAATAAAAAATACATGCCAAGTGCCCTTGGCAATTGATATCATAATGCATTTTATCGAGATGTCACAAATTTGCCTGTTCATGTGCTTAGTTCGCCCTGCGGAGGAGGGGTTACTGAAGTCCTACGTAAAAGACCTATCAATAATTAACAAACAATACAGTCCAAGTGCTCAGCAATTGATGGCGTAATGCATTTCGTCAAAAATGACACAATTCCACCCGTTCTTGTGCTAAGTTCACCCTAGCAGAGGATTACCGAAGGCTAGGGGAAAAAGCCAGCAATGATAAATAAAAAATACAGGTCAAGTGCCATGCAATTGATATCGTAATACATTTTATCAAGATATCGCAAATTTGCCTGTTCTTGTGCTTAGTTCACCCTGCGGAGGAGGGGTTACTGAAGCCCAACGGAAAGGATCTACCAATAATTAACAAACAATACAGCCCAAGTGCACAGCAATTGACCTCATAATGCATTTCATCAAGATGAAACAATTCTGCCTGTTCTTGTGCTTAGTTCGCCCAGCAGGGGGTTACCGAGGGCTAACGGAAATGATCTAACAATAATTAGCAAAAAAAATATACAGACCACATCAACCTGTTCAATTGATAGTTTGCAATTTACCCCCAAATTTTCCGCTTCAAGTTAGTACCGCTGTTGGCGCTAACTCATGAGATGCATCTTGCCTGCCATTTCACCAAGATGAATTTCATGATGACACTCAGGGGAGGCAAATCAAAGTCAACAGCCTTGTGCATGTTTCACCAATTGAAAACATCAATAGTAGCTGCTTAACAGGCAAATGTATAATTATGTGGAAAAAAAGAAAAAAAGTGCCTCTTCTTGTGCTAAGTTTACATCCAAGCAGGTGAAAAATAATCACTGACTAAGCCTCTGAACACCTATTTGTATTTCTCACTATGAATTATGACTACAATTTTATTCAGGACATAAGGCAGTGTCTGCAATTACGGTAGACATAGCTAGTAAACTACATCTTAGCTGGGGAGGGCCAGACAGCTGTGACAAACTGCCCGCGCCCATGCAATAGTTTGCTGCAGCTGACGCTATTCTTTTACAGTTAGGCAACAATATCAATTAATTCTACAGAGGACGCTGGTGTATGAGTGCACTTGCACGCCATACAACGTCTAGCGAGTGCATTAAGCATCCAGTTAGGCAGACTGCCCAAGTTAGGCAAAGACTAGTATTATACAACAGAGGGCGCTCATTGCAAAGCGCTCTGACGGCAAAAAACACTTCGACGTTCCTACTAACTACACAGGTGTCGCCACTGCATAAACTCTCCAAGAGCCACCAGCCTGACCTGACACCTAGCGGGGATAACACAAAACACTATTTCGATGCGCAATTGGCATTTCAGCATGAGCGCGATCATTAAATCAAAAATTAGAGGAAATAAGAAGCTCTGCTAGCATAATCCAGCAAACCAGCATGTTCTCCGATGCAAAGGCTAGCAAATTCCTCCTTACAAAGTTGACTGATTTTAATTCTTTGACCTAAAGGTTGCTAATGCATAATATATGCTATGGAGGATGATTAAATTGGACAAATTAATTGTTTAAAAAAGCTTTTTTTTATAACTCTGCTGGGACACAATGAAGAATTTATTATGCTTTCCACTTAATTTCTTCAAAAAGGGCTGTCTCTTATTAGTTATTCACTGGTATCATTTCTTAATTCAGTAATACCTTCAACTTGGAACATCAGATAAACTAATGAAAATAATGGAATAGGGCTGTATTCCAGATTAATTTACAAAATTGCTTGAAACTCAAGCCTGACTTGTCAATAATTCACTATAAATTAAATTCCGCATTACCAAGTGTATTGTTAACTTTACAGAGGGCAAGATGATTTTGCCTTTACACCAAAATAATCAAATTTATCTGCATGAAGTGGTATTTTAATTTTTTTTTTCTCCTGCCAAGAGCAGAACTAAAAAATCTAATAATATTGTAATGTGATAAATGCACCTAAATTGACTATTCCCCTCCCCTCAAGCAAAAAATTAAATAATGACATTCTAAAAAAAGCTCACACGAAATTAAACAATATTGACATTGAAGAAAAGATTGAAACATTCACAAAAAAAAAAAAAAACTACACAAATTATAAATACTTCTACAACTTTTATGACTTACCTTAGATTAAGGATGAATTCTGGAGATTATGCAAGTGTAGCTCTGGTCTTTCTCCTCTTGGAAAAATAGAGTCTGGAGGAACAGGTAGGTGGTGATAGTCTAGATGTCTGTCAAGCCAGTGAAGTAAACAGTGGATGATGTTTGGTAAGATTTTCCTCCAAGTTTATATACTATCACAATTAAGGCAGAGATATGCCTTAATTTAGGTCACTCCCTCCTATGGATTTGCTTGATTGCTTCCTGCTTTTTGATTGGTTTCTGACCTGAACAGAGGCTAATTAATATTCATATTCTTGATGTTGTTTGATCATTGAACAAACTTTTAAGTTTCTATTGTCGGAAGCAATGCCTTGGCAATAAATCCATGACAAAGCCTGAAACAAGTGGTTAGGGTGAATAGAAATCACAACTTTAAAGTCTCCTCTAATCATCATCATTGACAGGGCACATGCTGTGCAATGACCCATGAACCCTTCATTGATTTTTCACCCTCATCCTACTTGAGTGGACTAATTAGCTTGCAATACTCCTGGTGTTCTGTGTACCTCTGTTGATAGAGGCCTATGCACCCCTTGAGACTTAAGTCCTATTCTATTATAAGGGATCAATAGCAATTTCTCTAGAACAAAAAAGAATGAAACAACAATTGTGCAGCAGTCAAGTACACAACTGTCCATAAACACCAATAGACAATTACACTTCAAAGTTAAGAGCAATTTCTTCAGAAGCCATGCTGTCCCATGCAGTTACTCTTAAAGTTGTTTTATTTTAGATCTTAATCACCTCTAAAGAGGTGACACGATAAAGGCACAATATTTGACAAACATTGTAATTAAAGGCATTGAGAAATTAATCCTCTCAAACCTTTTTTCATGTAATTCTCAATGTCACCCAATGCAACAATTCTCCTCCCCCCACATGACAACTAACAAATTTTAATTTCAATCATTTTATTATCCACACAATCACAAAATGAGTTTTCAAAATGATTTTATTTCAAAAAATATTGTTTGATTTTACTCTGCTAATAAAAAATAAGAATGCTCTCCAAATAAATACCACAGCATTATCACAACTATGGTGCTCTTAATTTATGAGAAGGACCTTAGTTTACATTTATATATGTGTGCCCTATTTTGTGAGTCACTGTAACTCTGCAAAGATCCTGCATAAATTATTTCGTCTTTATTTCACCCTGAAAAAAAACTCCTGCAGTTATAATTTATAAAATAAACTAAAATGACAGAAGCTCTAAAAAAAAAAGTGAGCCCTGAAAATTAGTCAGTCTCAGTGTGGAAAACTTTTTGTTAGCTACTGTAGCACTGTGCAAAGAGCCTGCATACTTTATTGACAAATGCATGCTCCCCGCAGTTTATAATTTATTAACTAAAAAACACAACAAAAAAATCTCAAACAAAAGTACATCTAGAAGAAGCTCAGAGGAACCTGAATACTGCTGTAAATAGCAATTTTGGGGAAACACAGGATTTGCCAAAATTGGCGCGAAACTTGGTGCTTTCCCGGAAACTTGTGACATTCAGCTGCGTAGTTGCAGAGGAGAAAGATTGAGCTGAAAGCCAGACACTTTATTCGGGATATTAACAAGCCAAAATTATGGAAATTCGGTGGATTTTGATCACATTTGTGATCACAATGATCATGGCAGTACACTCTTTCCCTTGTGCCGAAAATAATCAATGCCAATGCAGTTATCAAGCAGTTCACTGTGACAATTTGAGGAAATCTCCGAGATTTGCCATGGAAGTGAGGCTGGGCAAGGATCTCAACATTAGAGTGGATGACACTGATTTCGATGTCAACAGCCTGGATTACACGTATGGGTTCGAACATGTGGTTGTGGAGACGAAAAATGAGATGATTTGCTCAGCAATAAAACTTCATCACTGGTGGGTGGAGTGCAGAGTGGATGGACCACGAGGCGACGCCATAACACCACCAACGTCGACCGAAGATGAACGAAGGAACCCGAGTGAACCCGAGCGTGTGAAAGAAGGAGCAGCCTACGATGAAGTGTCAAACAGGCCCGATGATGATGACTTTTACTCCAGACTTAATGCCGAACTTAATGTTGACATGCCTGAACCGACGACTAGGCCGAAGACAAGTAAGATCACCATCGATATGACAATGGTGGGAGAGGATCAGAGTGTATGGCGTACGGAGAATATGCAGAGGTTTAGGCCCCGACCTGCTACTGTCAACAAAGTGAACAAGTCGAACAAGAAGTCCTGGACCAAGCTGCTGGCTGATCCTGTGGTGTATTCCTGCATAGCTGGTGGGGTGACAGCAATGGCGATTTTGGTATTTTGCAGCTGCATTGTTATTTATAGAAAAGAAAACGGCCATGTTGATAATGCCTGTATAGTGAATGTGTCAGAATTTACTTTTAAATTGATCTGCAGTCCGTGTGCTTGTGCCAAGATGTTGATCAGATGCTGTAAGAAGGTCTGCTGTTGTGGTTGCTGTGATAAGTGTTGTAACAAGAGGAAGAGAAAATCCAGTGACATCCAGATGAAAAATTTCTCTATAAATTCCGCTGCTTCAAGCGTGCAAAGTGTTAATAGTGCTTCGGAAATTGAACTGTTTAACCGTGCAGAATACGATTACAAGAGATTGTGAAAACGGAAAAGACTCAAATTTGAAAACTTTTCTTAAAGAAGATGACGACACTGATTTTCTGCCTTTCAGATTATGACTACTCGAAGAGATCTATTGACACAAGCTATCCAATTGACAACTGGATTTCTACCCCCCTTCCCCATGGGAGCAATCCCTGTCAATCGACCCCTTGTGGCCGCAGTGGCTCGTGCAGCGGCTCGTGCAGCGGCTCGTGCAGTTGCTCCCGCAGCTGGCCCCCCTCCCCATGCCCAGGCAGGTCCTGTGGTGCCCCTTGATCATGTTGATGGAAGAGAACACCCACCGAGACCCCCTGTTGGCCAAGGTCATCAGGTTCGCGTGCAGGCTCGAGTGGATCCGGGAAATATTCTTCACGGCGGGAGGCTGCGGAGAAGACCCTAATTTATATGATTGACAAGAACTTTTTGATTGAAGGACCACTTGCCTGCTCTTGTATATGTATATGATATGTTTAAATATATGACATTTAATTTATTGCATTGAACCGGCTGTAGAAGTTTATGTAGATTATTTTTTGTTAATGTTATGTTAAATATTTGTCATGTCAAATTTTGATGACATGTGACTCTGCTGTCAGATCTATGCACTCAGGAGTATAAAATTGCTTTTTGACACTTCTGTCAATTCTTACGGGTTTTAACCTTTTGACAGTTACTGATTTATAGCCGGTTGACAGCTCAAGCATTTTAAGAATGTCACTTTGTGTATTGTCACATGTACAGGTTGTTTTTTGTAACCTTTTATGGTTGTAGAGGTTTATTGAAGTATTTAATTTATAAAAATATTATGTGGTACTGCTGTCAGATCTATGGACTCAGGAGTAAAAATAGCTTTTTGACTTTCCTGTCAATTCTTACGGGTTTTAAACTTTTGACAGTTACTGATTTATAATCGGTTGACAGCTCAAGCATTTTAAGAATGTCACTTTGTGTATTGTAACATATACAGTTTGTTTTTTGTAGCCTTTTATGGTTGTAGAGGTTTATTGAAATATTTAATTTTTGAAGATATAATGTTAAATATTTACCATATCAAATTTTGAAAGCGCTGTGACTCAGCTGTCAGACCTGCAGGCTCAGGCCTGACAATTGCTTTGACTTTTCTGACATTACTTTGGTGTGTAAATTTGACAGATACTGTCGGTCAGATGACATCTGAAGCATTGGTTCTCATTCCCACCCACTTTGGGCTGGGGACTTAATTTTTTTTATTGCCGGAGGCATTTAAAAATATTGAGTGTGAAAAAAGCATGATAAATTTTGTTGTTGAGATATTGATGAAAACTGATACTTTATTGAATGTCACCTCCTGCTGTGACATGTGTATTGTGATTGGATTAAGGACCTTATGTCTTTTGTTAGCATGTATTTATAGTGTATTTATTTGAGCAGTATTAATTTTCAGTAGCTGTTTGCGTAATTAAATGTGCATTGTTTCTCTAAACGTACATTGCTTATTGTTCTTGGCTGTTGATACATGCAGGAATTCTTGTGGAAATGTTTGTGCTTATGGTGTATTAATTACAAAATTATTGACCACCAGTAGTTTTCGGCACTTTGACTTTATCTAAACAAACAGCACTGGTATCTTAATAGGGGAAAATAAAACTTATTTAACACTTGATTGCTTTACAAACTGTTTTTTAAAATGAGTTTCTTTAGCTGTTATTTTACTCAGTCATTTGAGTAGAAGGTTTTTTTTGGTAGATACCTGTTGAAAACTTTTTGAGATTACAGTAGCAACTTGTTGATTGGTATATAATTTTCTAGACCTGTTGATAGTATTTTCATGTTTTATCACATCATTTCCTTAACATGTAAAGTAAATATTTTAACAAAAGAAAATGGAAACTTGTTTTTGTATGGTGTATGTAAAAATTAATGCAGCCATTGCTCACTTTTCACTTTAGAAAAAAATTAACTTTCCTTTTTAACTGGACATTGTGCTTTGTAACTAAAGATACTTATTATCACACTAAATACCAGCAATAGCTTTTATTACTATGCAATTATATATCTTAATAGAAAAACTGTTTCTTTTTCTCAATCTAGTCAACACCAGTGAAGTCTTATGATGTGTTTTTGTATAATTGTGTTGTTTTTTACTTGTTCAGTAAACTTGGTGCTCAGGGTATGTTTTGAATAAACTTTAATTTTTTTAAAAACTGCTTTTGTTTCATTTACACCAGCTTAGGGTGTTCAATTTTTGAAAAATTTATAGCAAATACCTAATGTAACCCAGGTGGATGACTTACTATGTTGGGTTTTAAATTATCATATTGAGCACTTGGTGAAATTTCACACAAAATTGCTTTGCCCTTGTGAACAAAATAGAAAAAGGTGCACTACAAACAAAATTAAGATTCATAATATATTTTATTTCTTCAATAACAATAATCTTTGAAACTTTTGGAGCATCCTTCAAAAGTACATGTTGGAAAACTTCTTCCAAATCGAGTCGAGCACAGCATGGGTCAAGAACTGGACTTCGTTCATGCAACCCCGATAATTAAGAGAGTTCATGGCCACATGATATGGCGAATCTGGAGAGAAATCTCCCAGCAGTTTGGAGCAGTAGTTGGCGGTGGGACCATAGTCTCTGTAATTCAGCTGGTATAATATGTCGGTGCACATCATCTGGAATGTCGTCCATTTTGGCATAATAAATTCCTGCGAGTCCCACCCTTGGTCAATTCCATAAACTTCACATTGGGGCTGGCCATAGTACATAATTTTCTTTCTGTACAGGCAGGCAGCAAGATGTCTACACACCTGATCAGGTGTAGGCCTAACAGCCTGCATTTGGAAAACGACATGCGAAGGGGGTTCATCCAGGTGCAGTTCAGTAAATGCAGTATCTTCCAAAACTATTGGCTTTTCTTCAGATCCCCAGTCAGGTTGAGCTTGAACCTTCTGTGCGAAAGCTATCTTCTGAAGTTCAAGAAGCGTTTCATATACGTGGTCTCTCAAAACTACCTTTGTCGGGTCACGAGTGGCGTCAATCTCCGTCAGAAACAGTTCTGGGGCCTCTTCGGCGTCCAAGATGCTGACTCTCTGGTAGATTTGGATGAGAGGTTTGTCCTGCTCGTATTCAATAACTGTGTAGTTGAGTTGAAGTACCTCATCGAGTCTTGTGATCAGCTCATTGTACAGTATGTTGGTCAGTGGAAGTTCAAGGCGAAATTTTACAGTCTCAGTCAGCTGTTTGTAAGAGCTAGACTGAATTTCTGCAATGCAGGTCTCCCAGGCACCTCCCATGTCACATTTTCTCAGGAGCAGAAGTTGGTCGGATATGGTGAAGTTACTGCATTGATCCTGGAAAAGGTCATCACCAAGTCTCTGCATCTCCCAGTGCAGCTTTGCAAGGTCTTTTCCCAGGATCACTACTCTCCGAGTGTAGACAGGGTGGTTGAGGGTCAGGGTCAGGTGGTGATTTCTCCTGTGAGCTCCCATGATGAACTCACAGTCCAAAGTGAAGGGTCCATCCTGCAGGGTGAATCTCAGTTCAGAAGTCAACCTTGTGTTGTAGAAATCCATTTTTTTTTTTCTCAGTTGAGACTGGCGTAATGCGACAGGCAAAAAGCTTGGAGAAATGTTTGGAGCAAGGAAAGTCTTGTTGTCCAAAGTGACACTGTGGCAAGAGTGAAGCCAGCCTTATATTGCCCCAAGTAAAAGGGGCGGGGGTCAGGTGGAGCCACCCCTATTGGCTATGGGGGAAAATGGGGAGGTGACTGGTGTAGTCAGCCATGACAAATAGAAAAAAGTCACTCCCCCATGTCCAGTCAATAATCTTGCTCCTCTTTGAAGCGTCTTGTTAAGGGTGATGGGGTGCACCCTATCTTAAGTCAGCCATGGCCTCTCTATGATCTGTCCCATTGTTTGCCCTCTCTTTCCCCACTTGACTCAGCTGATGGGGTGAAGGGAGCAAAGCAGTTATGGAACTAGAAAGGGTGATCAGCCATATCTCCATTGGCTCATTGTGTAGTGATAAGTTGATCAAAGCTGTTATAATTATAATGTAGTAGGCCAAAGTCTGGGCCCAATAGGTGGCCTCTAGTTTTGGGAAAGAGGAAACGAGGTCTATCCACTGGCTGTCACTTGCATTCTGCTCAATTATTCCCTGTTGCTGTAGACCAAATTCATTCGCCAGGTTACCCAGGTCTACATTGTCTAAATCTGTCAATGGAGTGCTGCAGGAATCAGAATCATTTCTCTCTGTTTGGTTTTCTCCTCCTTCCTCATTTTCCATTGAGTCACATTCAGAAATCATGTCAATATGCGCACTTTGTGTATTCACTTCCATGGCTTGACTTCAGTGTAGGGCTCAGGGCAGTGTACTGTCCGCCAGCAAAAGGAACACTAAACTAGCATGGACTTCTCCTAAATTAATATGTGACTTAATTTCGCATTTATTTGATCACAAGTACTCTAGTAAAACACACCATTCAATCAAAATAAGCCCTTCACAGTGTGTGATGCATCGGCGGCAAACCTTTGATGCCGCCACTAGAGGTGCTGAAAGCAGTATTTTTCTAGGTCACGAACATCGCCATCTTCAGGCAACTTCTGAAATGTCTGTTTTTGTGATTGACAAGGTGCGACAGGATGAGTGGAATAACTTCTAAAAACTTGCTAAAATCGAGTTATGGAGAGTGAAAGTGAATGACAATAGACAAGGAGCGATGCAAACTCTATTTTGGATACACAGAAAGGCCGAATTCGATTCGTGGAACAATGTGGACTGGATTTACATGCCACTTGAGTGACTTGACAGAACTTCAGAAGTTTTGATTTTTGAAGGACAGCCGCGCACCAAGTAGGTATAGGGAAGGGAATAAGTGTTTTTATTGAATAGAAATAATGTAATTGATTTTATTTATAACTGTTGATTGATTCCACACTTGTTTTTAAACCCTTTTGATATTGTCAATGGGTTTACTGTAGGCATGGAGAATGGTGGTTTTGGTGCTTTGATTTCTCATAGCACTGCATTTGTTGTCTGTCATTTAGCCCCTTTGCAGTATCTGTGATGAGGGCTTATTGATTGAAATTTAGCCCTTTTGTCTTATCAATGGAGGGCTTATTGCTAGCATTAATGCCTTCGGCAGGAGGTATTTATCAAGTGGGTGAGGTCATTGTCAAACTTGTGTATTGGGGTTGTGAGGCATATTAGAGACAGTTTTACATTGTTGTTACAAGTTAAAAAGAATTATGAACTCTTCAAGTACACTTTAGAAATATAAATAATCAAACATAAAGACATGGGTATTTTTTTTCATATTCAAATCCACAAATGTCCATTGTTCTATAACAATTAAATCAAAGATATATCTTTGAGTTGACACTTAAGAGAATAATGTTAAACTCTGATAATTGCTTAAGTAAATGCTTATGCACTGACATGTTCATATACTGTGACTAATCATACACTTGATATGCTTGATTACATGCCATGACTAATATGATCACTGTTATACCATGCTAATAAGATTGCTCAATGTTAAACAGTACTTACATACGGTGACTAATGCTATTACATAATTCCTTTTTTAATGTTGTGTAATACTAGAAATACTGTTATACTCATGATATATGGTAATGAAATTCCACTTATTACATAACTCATCATCTCAAGTGGCACTTATGACATGACATGTTATGTAACATCCACTTAAGTGACTTCCATCTTTGATGTGAGTTAATACCTACTTATGACGTAACATCTTCCTTTGATGTTATTCCAACATCCTTTGATGTTTTAATCACACCACTTATGATGTAACATCCACTTATGTTACGCATCACTGCGCACACAGGGTCCGTACCAGGTTACGTAATACACCCCTGTGACGTAACACCATCTTGGATGGTGTAAGCCAGGTACATGTAGTTGGGTTGCCACATGCTTTCAGTCCATCTCCTGAGGGTCTTTCCTTGCAGCTTTGCCTGGGTTCAAACCTGAGTCAGTAAATTTGGGAAAATTTTAGTTTACTCTCAATATTGTTACGTCTTGTAGAGTTGTTCAATGTCAATTGGTTGACTATAAACCTCTATAAATTTTAACTATTAAGATCAAAAAAAGTCCCAGGTTGGTGTCATTCAGAGGAAATGTTAAATCATTGTCTCTTGGGATCATTTCAAAAAGGGTAAACGTGCAACGTGTAGACGACTCCGGCTGTATCTACCATCTCATTGATCAACTGTGATCACCCACTCCTCTTAAATGGCTGCACTGGTGAATACCATATCTATCTATCTAGCTATCTATCTGTTTGTCTATCTATCTATCTATATATCTGAAAATATGTGTCTGAATAGTTAGGGCAGTGCAATACAAATGATCTGCTGGATTCAGGGGATGTGAACTTGGACACCATACCACCTCCATTTTGAACCCCTTGGTTCTTGTTAATGTACTTCTGTTATAATGTAATGGCAAACTAAATTGACCCAACAGTATCATATGGTATCACATTTCTGATGATTAAGTCAGGCGCAGGCAACAAGGGGCGCTCAAAGTTACTACTGTTGACTGTTTACAGATAGGAGGCCAACATATTTTTACAAAGTAGCTTCCCAGTCCAATTGTTAAATGATTTGTGTAGATGGTACATTTATGATTTATCTTTCAGAGAGTTATCAGAGTGAACAGAAAAGCAACATGTGGATATGCAAGATTTGACAAGCACGCGTGGATGTGCCATTACTCACATGCGTAGATTTTAGATGTGTGTATACGCCTTACAGCACACAAGTGGACATGTTTTACAGCACATGGGATGACATGCTTTGCAGCCCATTTTGTTTTGATCTTGAATTTATATTTCTATTTGTTAACCTCAATTAATAACAATTATCTACTTATCTATGTATCTGTGTGCCACTCCTGCGCTGAATGGCAGGCCTTTGAGTCTGTGGCAACTGCCCTCTATGACATATAGTGACCACTGTGCTAAATGGCAGACATGTCCAAGCTTGCGCTGGATGACATATCTGCAATCGCACATACATGCATGTTCTTGAATGCAGGTCCATGCATGTGCTGGATGACATGTCCACAGGTGATAGTGAACGCATATACACGTTCAATAATGCATGCAATTACATGCACACATGCATGTATGTGCGCTCACTGCCATATTTGAATGTGCCATATTTGAATAAAAATTATGTCTTGACAGATGTTAATATTTAAATAATAATATATGCCTTGACAATTGAACTGTTTGATCTTTATTTTAAATTTGACTTATTAAAATGCTCATCATTATGTTTTAGAGGCATGTGAATTTCATCAAATCTCAATATTAATGGTTTTTGTCTTATTATTCTGAAATTTCAAAAAGGTAACGGTTTTTCTTTCACCAGAGCCTGTGAATTTCATTGTGTAGTTGTATGGGTTGTTTTTTTTTTTTTTTGATGATATCAAACACTTTGCTATTAGTTTCTGAAAGATAGGTGGGTCATTAACAAATTTTTGGACTATCTTCGTCACTGAGGTGCCATGACATAAGTTTGAATGCATTGTCACTCCTCATCTGTTATTCATTTTTCTACTTGGAACCACTGTACTTGGAATGAAAAGTAATCTATTTGACCTTTTTTGGTACATTTTATACAGTCACCCATGCTAAATTGACAGTTTTTCCATGTCACTGGACCAGATATAACAAAATCAAGTGTCACTTTTTATGCTAATATACTAATATTTAACACATTCTTTGCACGATTCATGAGAATATGGACTTCAATTAATTCTATTGCACATTCAATTTTTTTTTGTCTTGTTTCATTGATTAATTGATATAACAGACATGTCACTATAATAACCACCATTAGGAGACATATATTTTCTAAAAATAGCATAAAATCGAAAAAGATTTTCGTTTATGGCACACAGCCCAGTCCTCACAAATGCAAGAAACAGCAACTTTGTATAAAACACCAAGTTTCAAGACATGGACATTTACTGGATTTATCCTTTGAGGAACGGCAACTCCATTGCGTAACATATATTTTTACCAAAAATAGGATAAAACATAAAAATATATTATCTCCCCAAAAGGTTAAAGGTGAAAAAAGTGCTTTAAAAAAAAAAACTCATTAAATATATGCCATATAATATATTATTCCAATTGTCACATATATTATTGCATACACCAATAGGGCACATAAATACTGCCTAAAAATGGGAAAAAATAGACCTTGTCTTCCAAAAGTTGAAGGTAAAGATTGTTGGAGAAAATAGCTCTCCGAACTAACATCCAAAATTGACAGGGCAGACCTAAAATGGCACATTATAAATGTCAGCTACCATTGGGAGACATTATATACCAGCTAAAAATAGCATAAAATCTAAAAATAGATTGAGTCCCCCAAAGGCTGGGTGGACCATGATTTGAACATATTTAACAGATTTGTCACTGGGGAATGGCAACCTCCATTAGGAGACATATATATTTTCTAAAAATAGCATAAAATCTAAAAATAGATTGTGTCCCTCAAAGGTTGCATGACAATAACTGTTGTCCCTGAATGGTTGATGTTTTCCATACAATATTGCAGTTTGTTGCATGTTTTAGCAGATTTGTCATTTGTCAAGTTGCTGTTTCTTGCATTTGTGAGGACTGGGTTGTGGGCCGTAAACGAAATCTTTATTTTTTAGTGATTATTTGCAAGAAACTTGTTCTTCAGTTATAAACAGTTCAATTAATCCGTCCAATAGAATATTTTGAGGCTGAAAACATCCACCTTTCAGGGACAACTTTCATGCAACATTAATTTTGAAGACATGGTCGTTTGTTTAGGTTTATGCTGGCCTTTTTATATTTGGAGAGACACCTCGATTCAAGTCTAATAATTATTTTTACACAGTTTTGATTTGCACACTTGTGGGCCTTTAATGTGATTGGCCTTCTGGTGAATGGGACCACATTTAATGATTGATTGGACATATTTAATGATTGGCACATAATAAATGGATTTATCCTTTGAGAAACAGCAACTCCATTTGGAAACATATATTTTTACTAAAAATAGGACAAAACATAAATATATATTATCTCCCCAAAAGGTTAAAGGTGAAAAAAATGCGGTTTAAAAAAAAACTCATTAAATATATACCATATAATATATTATTCCAATTGTTACATATATTATTGCATATACCAATAGGGCACATAAATACTGCCTAAAAATGGGAAAAAATAGACCTTGTCTTCCAAAAGTTGAAGGTAAAGATTGTTGGAGAAAATAGCTCTCCAAACTAACATCCAAAATTGACAGGGCAGACCTAAAATGGCACATTATAAATGTCAGCTACCAATGGGAGACATTATATACCAGCTAAAAATAGCATAAAATCTAAAAATAGATTGAGTCCCCCAAAGGCTGGGCGGACCATGATTGGAACATATTTAACAGATTTGTCACTGGGGAATGGCAACCACCATTAGGAGACATAATATATTTTCTAAAAATAGCATAAAATCTAAAAATAGATTGTGTCCCTCAAAGGTTGCATGACAATAACCGTTGTCCCTGAATGGTTGATGTTTTCCATACAATGTTGCAGTTTGTTGCATGTTTTAGCAGATTTGACATATGTCAAGTTGCTGTTTCTTGCATTTGTGAGGATTGGGTTGTGGGCCATAAACGAAATCTTTATTTTTTAGTGATTATATTTAAGAAACTTTTTCTTCAGTTATAAACAGTTCAATTAATCCGTCCAATAGAATATTTTGAGGCTGAAAACATCCACCTTTCAGGGACAACTTTCATGCAACATTTGAAGACATGGTCATTTGTTTAGGTTTATGCTGGCCTTTTTATATTTGGAGAGACACCTCGATTCAAGTCAAATAATTATTTTTACACAGTTTTCATTTGCACACTTTGTGCCTTGTTTACCTTTTAAGTTGTGGGCCTTCACACTTGTGGGCCTTTAATGTGATTGGCTTCTGGTGAATGGAGCGGACCACATTTAATGATTGATTGGACATATTTAATGATTGGCACATAATAAATGGATTTATCCCTTGAGAAACGGCAACTCCATTTGGAAACATATATTTTTACTAAAAATAGGACAAAACATAAAAATAGATTATCTCCCCAAAGGGTCAAAGGGAAAAGAATGCAGGAGAAAAACTCATTAAATACTTGCCATTAAATATATTATTCCAGTTGTCACATATTTTATTGCATATACCAATAGGGGACATAGATACTGCCTAAAAATGGCAAAAATATAGACCTTGTCTTCCAAAGGTTGAAGGTAGAGACTGTGGGAGAAAATAGCTCTCTAAATTTAACGTCCAAAATTGATGTTAAATTGCACCTGGTTGGGCACAATACGTTCTTGAGAAGCATCTTTTTTACGAATTGTGGCCCTTGTGCCTTCTGATTTTTATGTCTTCAGACCAATGGACCTAAAATGTGTGGGTTTCTATCTGATGGACCTTCTAATGACAGGGCAGACATAAAATGGCATATATTTTTATGTCAACCACCATTGGGAGACATACACACCAGCCAAAAATAACATAAAATCAAAAAATAGATTATGTCCACTTAAGCTTAGGTGGACCTTCATTAGCATATATTTAAAAGATTTGTCATTGGGGCATGACAACCACTATTGGGAGACATATATTTGCTAAAAATAGCCAAAGATCTAGAAATAGATCATGTCCCCAAAAGGTTGCATGCCAATAACTTGTGTCCCTGAAAGGTGGATATTTTCGATGTAATGTTGCAGTTTCTTGCATTTATGAGATGTGGCCTGGGCTTTGTGCCATAAAACATTTGTAATGATTGCTATTTATGGCCCACGGCCCAGACTAAATCTTATAAATGCAAGAAACAATTTTTTCACTATAAACAATACAAATAAGCTCTGCAAAATACAATTAGAGGCAGATAAAACATCCAACTTTCACGGACAACTGTCATGAAACCTTTGGGAGCATGGTCAATTTTTTATGGAGGTGTGCACACATCTCCATTAAAGCATCACAGTGAGAGAATGGAAAGTTTTGGTGGGAAATTTGGACATTTTCAGAATGTCTTTTGGGCCCTCACTTGGCCATTTTATTTGGAGGTGTTTGGAGTCAAGAACAATGTATAACTTGATTATAGAGCATGCATCTGGCATAGGAATGAATAACAAGCATGTTGTTATAAGGATGTAGCTTCCTTTTGTATCTCTCTGGATCCACTGTGGACTGCATCACACACTGTGTATTGGTCACAGTGCCTAAACTATTGCACTTGTGTATGTGACATTTGGCACAGGAATGGGTCTTATAGCATATAATTATGTTCCTTTGGGGTTCATATTGAAAATAAATCGTTACAGTTTTTTGTAAAATATTGAAAATTTAAAAAAACTGTTTTATTTTATTTTTAGGAGCAGAATAAGCATCAAATTTCCTAAATGTGCCTCTCTAGAGTCAAAATGCTCTCACAAAAATTAATAAGAGCAAATTCATCAAGATGTGTAAAAGTGGGTTTTTTTCCAATGCTCAATGAATCTTTTTTTAAATTTTGGAGTTATACCTGAAAATTTGCATTTAGATGTCTAAATTATTTCCTTTTTAATGACTGAACTCATTCAGAGGGGCAATCTTATGAAATTTTCATAACAGCCCAAAAATCTAGGGAAAATGAGAATTTCTGATACTTTTCTCAAAAATTCCGGTTTCTCTTGAACCAATTGCAATAAATAGATTGGTAAAATTCAACAAATATTTTAATGAAGCGTAATCATCAGGAAGTAACTTTTGAAGCCATATATATTTTAGTTTAAATTTTTGTGAGGGAACTGGTTTTGTCAGAGCCCATTGGATGTAAGTAGTTGTTGTATCCAGTGTTCCATACAGAGACAACTAATTCTATTATTGGATAGAGTATGTCTAAGATTCCCAGACTTATTAATACAACAGTCACCAAAATGAATGTGCAGCTCCTTCCACAAAAAGGAGGTTGAGCCATCTGCCATATCACACTGGTTTTCATGAATCATATTAAAGCTCTTTCCCGGTTCTTTAATGAAATTTTTTTTTTTTTATATCACCTGTGCCACATGGCCATTTTGTGGCTTGAAAATGGATTATTTCTAAAATTTGGAAATTTAGCACACAATATATTAACAGCAGCTGGATCTGGGCACTCAGGGAAATAGTCATTTTCAGGGGATATGAACTTAGGACAATACACCACCACCAATTTGAACCCCTGGCTTCTTGTTTAGATTTATGCCTGTATTTATCGGCCTGTATGGAGGACACCTTGTTTCAAGTCATGTAATTACGTTTATTGAATTTGATTTACCAACCTTCTGTCTCGTTAGCCTTTTGACTTTCGTGCCTTCAGACTTGTAGCGGGGCAGGTATGTAAAAAAATAGTGCATTTATACATAGAAGCATGAAACTTGGCGCACACTTAAAAAACATCTATACAAACATATTTGGATAGGGAGCCACTTCAGATTTAGCTTAGGTGGCTACTGGCAGCCATTTTCCAAAATGGCGGTCAATTCTTCCACTTTGCTGCTTTCTGTGTATTTTCGACAAATAGAATACATGTAAATATTGTTTTCTATAGCTTCTCTAAGTATTCAGTACATTACTATAACATTTTTTGGCAGCCTTGGTCTGTTTTCAGGTTTGTTTGAAACATTTTTGTTAAAAATATTGATTCAAACACTGGATTTCGCGGTTACGGATGGTTACACCAACTCTCTATAAATCTCAAAATAAATTACATATTTGAATTCCTTATAAGAAGAGCTTTCAAATGAATGGTCACATCAATGGGTTTCATAAACTTGGTCCGAAAATGGAAAAAATGAAAACAAAATGATTTTTGAAGATTTTGTTGTTTCTTTAATTTTGACAAAAAATTAACCAAAACTATTGATGCGACCATTCATTTGAAAGCTTTTCTTATAAGGAATTCAAATATGTAGTCATTTTTAAAATCAATTGAGATTCCATGAAACTATGGGAAACCGCGAAAATGATACATTTTCTTCAACAGTTCTAACAAAATGCACCCTGATTACCCTGAAATTCCTCAGTTCAATCCAGAAATCAATTGATAATGTTCTTTAGATCTGTAGAAGGAATAATGAGCACTGTTTCGATACTTTAATAATATAGGCACTTCACAGAAAGCAGGAAAATGAGAAAATTAGCCGCCATTTTGGAAAATGGCTGCCATGGGTCAACCAGGTCAAATCTGAAGTGGCTCCCTATCTAAATATTTTCTTTAAGACGTTTTTGAAATGTGTGGAAAGTTTCATGCTTCTATGTATAAATGCACTATTACTCCCCTATTCATGACAAATCTGCCCCGCTATTGTGGGTCTTTAGTGTGACGAGCCTTCTGATGAAAAGGTTGACTACATTTAATGATTGGCCGTATTAAATGATTGGCACATATTTAATGGACTTGTCCCTAGGGGGATGGCAAAAAAAATTGGGAGACATACTGGCAAATTTCTGAAAGAGGGGGCCAAAAGTGTCCATGGCATCAAAAATGAAAATGTTGGGAATCCCATATAAGCTGAACACAAAAAATTAGTTTTAGGCGTCAGAAATGCCCAATATAATTTTTGGTCCATTTGGTCCATATCTATAGACAGGGTAAGTGGATTAAAAACTGGAAATTTAGTCACTTGTGACTATTGTGACTGACAAATGTTTGTTCAAAAAGCACAGGAGAAGTAACTATAATCGGTAAATCACAATATAAAAAATGTTACTGTGGTGACTTTTCAACAGAACAAGCGCTAATGTTACTAGGGTGCTCATCTAACCATCATCCAGAGAATAATTATTATCTACACTTTGATGAATGCTTGGTACCTGGATATGTGTCAGTGTTGGAGGTCTCGAGGCCTAATCCTAGGCCTTGGTTTGGAATCAGGTGTCTTTGGTCCAGTGTTGGAGGCCACGTGACCGGCCTCATCTCCAGGCTGGCCTTGAGGAGACATTTTCATTGCTCAGCCTCAGTCTGGTTTGGGGTGTGTACCTGTGTTCCGTGTATCCTATTATATTTTCCCTATGGATCCTATGTTCCCTGAATTCCAAGCTCTCCGTGTCGCATGTTCCCCAGTAATTTCCTCCATTCCTGTTTGTGAATTATTGAACATATTTCTTAAGTTTACAATGACATTCTGCTGTGACTACTGTCAGTATCAACAATACAGGAGTTTTCTGATGTGTAGGTTGCTTGGTTCTTATGTTCCCCTTCGTTCGATGTTTCCCATGTTCTATGTTCCCAATTCCCTACAGTCTACGTTCCCCATTTCCTGATTGTGAATTTTTGACAGATTTCTTAGTCTACGGTGATCGGGCCAGCTGACAGTGATGGGGACAGTCCACCGTGATGACTGATGAGGCCTGTCACCTTACACCCTCCTGAAGACTTTCTCCCCTGTGCTGACCAGCAGGTTCTGTCACTTTAGCCGGGTGCCATCACCACAGGCACACCCCATCACTGTAGAATTTAGATTGGATACAGATCCCCGTCATTGTTGCATCAGTGATTAATCATTTATTCGTTAGAGAACTAGCAGTAATACAAAGTTTTACACATGCACAACTGTGACAGATGTGAATGCATGTATAAAAATGCAGAAGTTCACCTATTCAACAGATTTACCAAGTCTATGGTATTAGGACAAGCCTGCAGTGATGAATCCAGTCTCAAGGCTGGTCACCCAATGTCTTACTATGTTCCCCCATTCTTGTTGGTGAATTATTCAACAGATTTCCTAAATCTACGGTGACAGGGACCATCGCGCAGAGATATGAATCCAACCTTGAGACTTGTCCACATATTTCTTCCTCTCACCTTTATACATGTATTACTGTGACCAATGTCACCGATTTATGGATCCTACGTTGTATGTAGGGGAGAGCGGCGCACAGTGAGACACTTTTTTTATTTTCAAGTACAGCAAAATGTTGGCCAGTAAAACCAATTTAGACCCACATCGTAGATGATGAAGTCTGGTATATTGTCCAGTAGTTTTGGGTTCCCAACTATTACAGGTTTGGAGATACATCTTGTGAAGTCCATGCCAGATAAGTGTCTCACTGTGCCCCATAGGCGAGGTACAGTGAGACAGCAGGCGGGGCACAGTGAGACAGGGAAGTTTGCTACCACAATTGCAAACCCTTTAGGCATGCAGAATAACTTTGTCAGTGGATATTATGAAAATAATTTTTTTTCACAGGCTGGAATTCTTAATTGCCTTGCAAACAACCAGTCTGGCCAATAAAACTCCATCCGATCTTAATACCAAACATCCGAGGGTTCTTTGAAAACGAAACTCCTGAATTTGGGAACACTTATGTTCCCGAATCTGGGAGCAGTTCCCGAATTTGGGAGCACCTTGGTCCCGAATTCGGGAATGCTCCCGAATTCTGCACTTTCCGGAACTGAATACAACCCTTCAATTGGTGAAGTTTCTGCCCCACATACATGATACAGAGTCCTATTCTCCTATTTATACACTCTTGCTAATAAATATGGAATATAAGCACATGTCAAAATGTGAGTAGAAATTGGGTAACACCATTTCCTTATGGGAATTGCAAACAGACTCCCAACCAATTTTCTAGATAAATATGGGTCCATTCAACATCACAAATTGGAAATTTTATGAATTTGGAGAAAATCTTGGAAACTGGGGTCAATAATGGAAATACTGAAAAAACAACAAATATTCGATTTTAAGGGCTGATATCACATGAAATATTGTTGATACATGAAAATAAATGACAGCGAAAGAATAATTTGGGTCAAAATTAGTTAGTAACATAGACCATATTGGGGAAATACCCACTAGGGGTAATCCAGACTTCGACTTGAATGTGACACCTATTTTTTCGTGATTTGGGAATATTTTTCTCCCTAAAAGAGCTTTAGCTCTGACTTTTTAATGGGTAGAAGGCAGACCATACATATGTTGGATTAACAATTTCATTTGTCTCAACGATGCTTGATTTGGACGCAGTCAGGATATATCACAATCTGGGAATTTTGACAATTTCTTGAAATTTTTGGAATGTATGATTATTAGAAACCACTTTTGATGCACTGAAAAAGTGCACCAAAGAAGATACTCTCCAAGTGACACCATTGTTCTGGCTGGCAATTGATTAAATCGTTCGCTATTACCTGTTTATCACAACACAACAATGTTTTGTTTGCCATGATAGCGGATCATACACCTAACAAATACAAAGTCTCTTTTAGCCAGGCCTCTGTGTGATTTACTTGCAAGGACGACCTTTTGCAATATTTCTATGAATCCATTCAGTGATTTATAATATTTTGGCTGCCATCAATTGGAGTACTAAATTGACATTATTGTGATGTGACAAACAGTCAATAGCGAGCGATTAAAATTTTTGTCAGTGGAAACCATGGTACCATTTGGAAGAACTCTTCATGGGTGTACTTTTCAGTAAATAAAACTGGTTCTGATGTTTACATAGTCCAAAAATTTTCAAATTTCAAGAGATTGTCAAAATTCTTGAATCTTATTTTTTCCTGATTGCATCAAAATCGAGCATATTTGACGCCAAATGAATTTGTACATCCAAGATATGTATCTTCTACCTTCTATCCCTCAAAATTTCAGAACTTAATTCCCATTAGAAAGAAAGAAATTCTCAAATTACGACAAAATGGGGTGTGCCATTCAGATCATAGTCCTGATTACCCCTAAAGGTTATGATTCCCACAATAAATTATGTTACTAACTCATTTTGACCCTAATTATTCTTTTGGTAACAATTATTTTCATGTGTCAACAATATTTGATTTGATTTCAACCCTTCAAAAATCTGCGATGTTTGTCGTTTTTTCGGTAATTCCATTATTGACCCCCATTTTCAAGATTTTCTCCAATTTCATAAAATTTCCACTTTGTGATGTTGAATGGACCCATTTTTCTAGAAAAATTGTTGCAAGTCTGTTTCCAGCTTCCATAACGAAATGGTGTTACCAAATTTCTACTCAGTTTTTGACGTATGGCTATATTCCATATTTATGAGCAAGAGTGTTTATCAGCATCATCTTTGGGGACTTCATGCAAGACAACCACGTTTAGGAGACACATGCTAAAAATAACACAAAAATCTAAAAATAAATTGTGTCCCTCAAAGGTTGTATGACAGTTGTCCCTGAAAGGTTGGTTTTTTGCAGATTGTTTAGGTATGTTCTTCTCCCTGTCCTAATTAGCCTACAAAGTGCCAAAATACAGGATGTAGAGCCCGAATCATCCATCAATCCATCCATCCATCCATCCAATTTTGTAAGTACCACACTTCAATACATCCCTTCAATTGTTGGAGTTTCTGTCCAACATACATGATATATATTCTCTTAATTATATATCGGCATCATCTTTGGGGGACATCATGCAAAACAATCACGTTTAGGAGACACATGTTAAAAATAACACAAAAATCTAAAAATAAATTGTGTCCCTCAAAGGTTGTAGGACAGTCATCCGTGAAAGGTTGGTTTTTTGCACATTGTTTAGGTATCACCTTTTGGATCAAGGTCAAGAGCTGTCAAGCTTCATAAAGTTCGTCAGAGACAACAGTTACTTCCACAAGCAATGAGAAATTAGATTCAAGATAACATTCCAAATAGCGGGGCAGATTTGTCATGAATAGGGGAGTAATAGTGCATTTATACATAGAAGCATGAAACTTTCCACACATTTCAAAAACGTCTTAAAGAAAATATTTAGATAGGGAGCCACTTCAGATTTGACCTGGTTGACCCATGGCAGCCATTTTCCAAAATGGCGGCTAATTTTCTCATTTTCCTGCTTTCTGTGAAGTGCCTATATTATTAAAGTATCGAAACAGTGCTCATTATTCCTTCTACAGATCTAAAGAACATTATCAATTGATTTCTGGATTGAACTGAGGAATTTTAGGGTAATCAGGGTGCATTTTGTTAGAACTGTTGAAGAAAATGTATCATTTTCGCGGTTTCCCATAGTTTCATGGAATCTCAATTGATTTTAAAACTGACTACATATTTGAATTCCTTATAAGAAAAGCTTTCAAATGAATGGTCGCATCAATAGTTTTGGTTAATTTTTTGTCAAAATTAAAGAAACAACAAAATCTTCAAAAATCATTTTGTTTTCATTTTTTCCATTTTCGGACCAAGTTTATGAAACCCATTGATGTGACCATTCATTTGAAAGCTCTTCTTATAAGGAATTCAAATATGTAATTTATTTTGAGATTTATAGAGAGTTGGTGTAACCATCCGTAACCGCGAAATCCAGTGTTTGAATCAATATTTTTAACAAAAATGTTTCAAACAAACCTGAAAACAGACCAAGGCTGCCAAAAAATGTTATAGTAATGTACTGAATACTTAGAGAAGCTATAGAAAACAATATTTACATGTATTCTATTTGTCGAAAATACACAGAAAGCAGCAAAGTGGAAGAATTGACCGCCATTTTGGAAAATGGCTGCCAGTAGCCACCTAAGCTAAATCTGAAGTGGCTCCCTATCCAAATATGTTTGTATAGATGTTTTTTAAGTGTGCGCCAAGTTTCATGCTTCTATGTATAAATGCACTATTTTTTTACATACCTGCCCCGCTAAAACTAATGATGTCTCACAACATTGTGACGTAAAAACACAATAAGTTATTACTCTGTTAGTTTACCATCTTTCGCCTCATTGCCGTGTCCTCCTCCAGTCCTAATTAGCCTACCAAGTTCATAAATTCAGGACGGAAAGCCCAATCATCCATCCATCCATCTCTGTTAGTTGTCTGTTTCAATTGTAACACTGGCGATTACTACACGTTGCATTATAGTTATCTCTGATAAAAACTAATCTAATCTATCTGGCATACCCATGGTAACTATGAGTGAAAATTTTGTCCTCAATGGAGTTGGGACAGTTGTTATAAATGAGTTGAATTCTACATCGTAAAGCCTGCCTGGCAAACGAATGTCTCATAATTGGAAATAGAAGATAGTTAGCAACTCAGGTGTGGTAGGAATGAACACTATGTTGAAAATTAAAAAGTTCATTTTGGTATTTATAACAGAACTTTTATTATAATGGTAAGTTCATGCAGAAAATATGAAGGTAAAGTCCCATCTTGGTACTTATAGCAAAACTTATATATAATGCTATTGTTTTGGTTTAAGTCCCTTAATAATTTTCTGAATCTTTTTTAACATTGTGAAATTGAAGATTGGTGTCATTGTTAGAAGAATTTTTCATATAGTCTTTGTGAGATATGCCGGTAAGCCAAAAAACCCATGGTGGCTCTCATTGCTCATGTTATTGTTGTACTTTCTTCGGATTTATTCGCATGCCATTTCCTAAAAGTCAACAATAATTAAAAAGTTACTGTTGACACCTCATCCCTTTGAAATTGAATTTATCATGACCAATTTGGTCATTCCAATTTTGTAAGCACACTTCAATATTACCCTTCAACTGTTGGAGTTTCTGCCCAACATACATGATATATTCTCTTAATTATATGTCAACATCATCTTTGGGGGACATCATTCAAAACAACCACCTTTAGGAGACACATGCTAAAAATAGCACAAAAATCTAAAAATAGATTGTGTCCCCAAAAGGTTGAATGACAGTTGGCCCCGAAAGGTTGATGATATATATATCATTTGGCTTTGACCTTTGGGGACATCGTATAATTTAAAATGTGGCGTACAAATTTGAAAATGTGTCAGGCCAGAGGAGTAAGAAAGGAAGGGGAATAGCATGAGATTTTTTTTTCGTAACTTTATTTTTCTGGGATTTTTAAGCTTTTGCAATTTGTCCCCTAAAGGTTGCACGTCTCCAAAACGTTGAATTAATGAGTATATATATATATATATATATATATATTCAGTAACTTATGACTCATGTAATTAGTGATTTGACCAATTTATGACTAACTTTTTAGTACATGTAAATTGACAAACTTATGACTTATGTAATTAGTAAATTGACTAACTTATGTTTTCCAAGGAGTTCATTATAGGACTAAGTAAATTAGTAAATTTTCACCTCTTGGCTGACTGACTAGTGACTAATTTAGTCAATTGACAACTTTTTTTATAACTTTGATTAGTCATGATTAAACAATTTTGACATTGTCATTAACTTACTTGATTAGTCATTTTGACTGACTGTTCTAGTCAAAAAGATTTTAATTGTTTGTAATTTCTTTTTGAAACCTCTTCTAATAAACATTTGTTGATTTCCAATTGCAGATATTAAGACCAACACATATCAGAACAGGGAAATTTAGCTTCCTCCATTTAGAAGACAAGCGGCGAAGAGATTTTAAGAAGACCAGAAGGCAGCGAGAAGCTCATGTGAGGATATTCAATACATTATTCATTATCATATTACAGCAGATTCATTTAGTATGTGTTTCTCTGTTAGTTTTTCACAGAAAAAAAATTTCTTTTTTTTTTCAGTTACATGAAAACAAACATCATATCACAGGACTCAACACAACCAAATTTGAACTTCTCAATACAGAATACCTAGAAATATCAAAAGTTCCTTATAGAAAATATAATATTAAATTTAAATGTAATATGTTAAAGACACCTTGGTGTGTTAGTTGAAATAAAATCAGCTAAATTGAATAATTTGGTCTTCTTATTCAACTTTATAGAGATTAACTTTAGTTTATTGCCCAAATGTTCTGAGCTACAGCAAAACTCGAAATAAAGTAAGACTACCCCAGCAGAAAGTAAGAATCGGGCGATATACTTTACCCTTTCACACCTTTTGGCTCCCCCGAAATCACTTCCTACCTTTACAAACTTTCAACTACCTTTTAAAATTACATTAAATCTACATTAAGGTTAAACCAACACAAATTCAAACTCTGATACCCCATTGTGTTTGATTTCCTTGACACTGTGTCCTTTGCTTAATGCAATTACACTGCTGTCTAAATGGAGTTCTTAACAAGGGGTAAGGTTGTGGTGAGTCAAAGGTAGTTGTAAGGAGATTTGGGGTGAAGAGGAGAAAGTAGGGCAAAATAGGTAAAGGGAGGACTTCTTGTTATTTTCGAGAAATAGAAGGGTAATTTGACATGGCTTGTATTTTATCTACACGTTGAATTTGATATTTATTGAAAAAATATATACAATTTCATACTTTTCAAACAGTGAAGTAAATATTTCAAAGATTCAAAGTAAATATTTCACAGAACAATAATAACACCACACAGCATTTCACCAGAGACGACAAACAATAATTTGACAATCACAATGAAGTTTTCGGAAATAATGATTATAGTGAACAGCATAGTACATTTAAATTGACAACAGTGAGTAAAAGCACAAAATTACATGAATGAATTTCGTTACAACCCATATCAAAAGATTGGACTCCTGTTAATCTTGGTTTGTTCTCCTGTCAATCTTGGTTTGTTAACTTGCATTGCAGCTTATTACAGGCGTTTTACAGCTCTTTGCAGACTGGCCGTCCACTGGAAAAATGATTTTCTTATTTTTGATTTGCAAACTGGCTTTGCAGCATCATTGATAGTTTTCTGTCAGTCTCCTGATCTTCTTTTTTGACGAAGTACCTTTAGTCATGTCATTAGTTTGTTTATTGTCACCTATGCTGCCAGATATGATAAGCACTGAATCAACTGATTATATTATAACCATAACTTACACACAAACAAAACAATTTTAAGCCAGTGACATCACAGGACCAAGTTGAAAGCTAATTTTGAAACTGTTTGGACCACCAATCTGCAAACAGCTGTAATAAACACGCCAATCTGGTCATTCACACTGGCAGTGAGAAATCAATGCAAAACAAGTACTCACTACTTTTGATGCCAAATTGCAAATTGTTCCAAAACATTTTGGGCTGATGAGTTAAATTTAATGACATTGACAATAATACTGACAGTTTATCAGCTTCCTAATTCAGTAATCATTATTGAAGAAAATAAATATCAAATAAATTACAATGTAACATCAGCAATGTCCAATTGATGCAAGTGTCATTATCAATTTTTTTCTTACAGTTCAATTGAAGATTTTCAAGTTCACCACTTCATCATTAAATCTGAAACAGGTCTTTCGTAAAACGTTCTACTGGAGAGTCTAATATTTATTGTCTGTGCCACAACCAATCTTTAATGTAAAAAGAGTTTGCAATTCATAAATTTTTCCTAACTTTGTATGTTCTTCAGAATTGCAGGTCTCGTTAACCGTCGTCCATGAATTTGAATTTGGAATGCTTTAAAGAAATCACATCAGACACCACAAGTTCTTGTCATTGCACATCTTCATATCCAAAAATGGAGTAAAGAAAAATACTTAGCCTTCATGGACACATGTCTTTTGGCAATGATAAAGGGGGCTATATACATCTTGAAGTGCATTGAAAGAGTTAAAAATCTGTGCCATTTCACACCAGATGTCCCCAGAGCAGCTGATGACTTCTGGCGCCAAATTCAAATATGTCTCGAATGTGTTTTGGCGGAATGTTGAGCTGTACAAACTGTACAAATATTCAAATGCAAAAAGCATCAAATGTGAAGCAGGTTCCTAAGTTAATGTGTAGTACACACATTCGATATCGTGGAGAAATCCATTGTCAGCAACTTGACCGGCCCACTTTCCGTTCAACCACTTGAGGCGGTGTTTCGTTTCTCCACAACTCCAGTTAACCTAAAACGAGCAAACATTTTATGTAATATAGGAGTTTGATAATCATGTACTTTTTACTATTTTCTACTGTTGCTATTCATAGTGCATTTTCCGACCAGCATGCCACTGTAACAAGGATCCATGGCTTGCAAAATTAGTGAAATTAATTGTAATGTCTCACACAGAGGTGTTTTCTCTGACTGAATTTTTATTCAGCCAAAGAAAGTAACTCTTTTTGTGATCCTATAGGATTGGCTCATGAATTCAGTGTTTTCAGTCAGTACTGGTGGTTATTCGGTCTGAGGAGGTCTCTCTTTGTTGGATACTACTTGAGCCAGAACTTCACACTATGAACATATTTAGATTGATTTTTGAGCTGGAACTGAATTCACACTATGAACATATTTAAATTAATTTTTGAGCAGGAACTTCATGCTTCATGCTACGAACATATTTAAATTAATTTTTGAGCAGGAACTTCACACTGCGAACATATTTAAATTAAGTTTTGAGTTGGAACTTCAAGCTACGAACATATCTAAATTAAGTTTTGAGATGGACCTTCAAACTACGAACATATTGAAATTAATTTTTTGAGCCGGAACTTCACACTACAAACATATTCAAATTAAGTTTTGAGATGGAGCTTCAAACTACGAACATATTTGAATTAAGTTTGAGATGGAACTTCAAACTACGAACATATTGAAATTAATTTTTGAGCTGGAACTTCACACTACGAACATATTAAAATTATTTTTGAGACGGAACTTCAAACTACGAACATATTGAAATTAATTTTTGAGCTGGAACTTCAAACTACGAATACATTTAACTTAAGTTCTTCAGTTGAGTAAAATTGCCCCACCTTAACATCTACGACTGGCATGGGAATAGAAGTAACACTTCCGAGGGCACTGCAAAAGCTCTTCAGGTCTAACACGTCAAACGTTCTTTCTTGGATTTCATTCAGATGGCGCCACCATAACTGGTTGATGGTATTTTCTGGACATACATCGTAGTTTGGCAGTCTGTGTTTTCCATCCACTCTAGAAACAGAAGAATTTGTTATCAGTAAAATATCTTGCAAAAGAGTATTCTATATGAATTTATATCCAAGTATCCAAATTAAAATTAAAGATGGAACCATCCGGAAGAACAAATTTAGATCAAAATGGCTGACCTGACACTTTTAACTTTTCAGTATTTGTTTTTTCAATTTATGTATTGTGGAGCAGAAGGCATCTAAGACACAGTATGTACATAAACCATTTCATATCAATGATTATAATAAATATATACTGATTTTTGGTAAAAGGCATCAAAATAACAAAAAGGTATGATTAACTCACAAAAGATTTTTGCAAGTGAGGATGGCCTTGTTTCCAGTGATCTCCAGGCTGTCACAGCTGACCCTTCTTCCAACCAAATTGAAGGTCTTTTTACCAAAAGCTGAAATTTTGAAATAGACAACAATTTATTTTTTATATAGTTTTCAAAATAGAGACAAAAAGCAACAGTGGAACTCTATGTCTTTACCATCAATTAAAATATTTTTCACATGTCTAAGATGTGTAATGCACAACTGACAATGTATTCCAACTGACATCCACCAATTATCAATCGATAAAGTGGAGAATAACAAATTTATGCGGAAGCATTCCATTATCATTCTATTTTTGAAAGAATAATATGTAAATTGATCTCTTCTTTTTTTTTCAACTTACTTTTGGGGAGAACCTTGACAACTGTCTTAACAGTGGGAGGAGGGACTTCAGTGGTTGTAGGTCTGGCTCTTGTCCTAATATCTTGAGTAGTTTTTTCAGTGGTTGTGGCAATGGTAGTCATTTCATTTCTTGACTGAAGAAAATTTGGATGGTATTGTTGATTTCCTACAGGGGCACTGTGGTCTAGTACAACATCATTGGCACTTTGGTGCCCCCTGTTGCGGCATTGGACAAACCTCTGGATAAGATATTCTTTTGTGTTCTCAAGCACTCCCATGTCAATCTGATACATCACATAATCGTCCATGTGCGAATGTAATTTTCTCTGCAACAGAAAGGAGAGCATCAACTAAAACATTCATACGAAAGTTGTAAACAATGGTATGAACTGGATCTGGAGCTATTTGGCCCTTCGTATTTCACCTCTGAACCTCGGCCCCCAGATCACTTTCACTCCCAAATATCAACCCGCGATTTTATATTGCAAAAATTGCAGGATATGATGCCATGGCATTCATAAAATAACATTGCCTTCAACTACGATCTTCGCTCAAGGGCAAACATGAGGGCGAAGATATTCGACAACGAGATGCTCGAGGACGAAGTTTGGTGACAGAGAGTTTGAGGAGAAGATGTTCATTGTAGAGCACTACGAATTGAGTTTGGACCAAAGTTTGAGGACGAAGAAGGACACCTAACATACCAAAAATCTGCTATTGAGACCCATAACACTTCAGTGGGAGGAAAAATCTTCAAAACAATATAGACCTCAACAATTATGGAATCTTTACTTGAGATTTAAGAGAAAATTAAGGCAAAAATTGGGGGCATATGGAGTAACTTGATTCTTTTCATCTAAGAACTTGCATCATTTTTTGCCAACTTTGGTTCGGTTGAAGGCTGGCATTGAAATCTGAACAGAACACGGTCCTGCCCGTCAAATTGATATTTTGTTCTGTCTACAAGTTGACCGCTATTTGCTGCCACCTAGGGTGCCAAATTCGCGAGCTCCTGTGAGCGGTCAACAGAATTTCGACCTCTGGAAGAAACCAGGACAGTGTGGAAGAAACCAGCTAGGACAGTTCTATTATTTATTGATGGTCTAATTTATTTCCAAAAACTCTGCAAGTCTCTAATCTGACTTTTGTTGGCTTCAATTTTAAGCAGACAGCTTGTAAATACCAAAATAAGTTGGAACTATTTTTAATCATGGAGGATGTATACATTGTAGCTCACATATATTGCCAGTATAGAGGGGGCCACTTGTGGCATGGACAAGACATTTTGCTGAGTGTAACACAGCTTTTATGAAATTGTGAATTATATTGTTGTCCTAGTTCATAAATCTCCATAAAGTAACAGAATAAATACAATTGAGCATTTTTGATATCACAAAACAAAAACATCGTCTTTGTATGGACAAGTGAATAAGTGAGAATGCATTCTTTTTGGACCCTTTTCTGACCACAATTTAACATGCAATAAATGGCATAAGTACATTGAATACCATCAAGCTTCTGATGAGTAAAATCATCCCTTACACAGGCAAAGTGTATGCTAAAGTTTCAAAACTTTCTTTTTGTCTCATGATTTCCAAACATTTTCATTCAAAGCAGTGGACTGGATATTTGCCAGCAACCATGCTTCGTGAAAGTAGTTTGGCGTAGTAATATGGACGGCTGTTGTTCGACCTGATCTGGTGATCTGTCCAAAACAGATCAAATTATTGTTGACCCAATTCGATTTTCCAGGGACTGTCAGCATTCTGCTGCCACTTGTCAGTCCCGAACAGAGACAGTATTTTGTAGGTAGTTTTTTTCCAGAAGGTAGAGAAAAAATAAATTATTTTTCTTTGATAGCAATTATGTATGTGGGCCACTTTGTCAAAAGACTGATATCAGACAAGACAGGACATGGAGACCTCAAGAGAACATTGAATTTCCACCTTCTTCTGCTGTTCTTAAATGTGAAAAATCAAGTTACTCTATATGCCTCCTATCCAGTCTGGTGAAACTGAGAACTGCATGCTGCTGCCACCTGGCACAAAAGTTGATTTCCTATGCTACAGCATTGCTGGTCCCAAGAAATAGTTCCAATTTCATTGCACATTCACAAAATTTCTATTCAACATCGATGTATACCAGAATCAGACTCGGCAATCACATTCTCTAAGGAAGTAGACAAGGCCATCAACACACTCAGAAACAGCCCCGGTGTCTTCCACATAAAATTGTGTGTCTTCCTGTGGTTGAAAGTTGGTGGACCGCTCGCAGGAGCTCGCGGAATAGCACACTAGTCACTAGGTGGCAACACAAGACAGCATATGTTCTGATCTGTGGCAATGCAAGAGCAGTCCACTTGTAGACAGCCTCCTATCCCTGTCTTGCTCTTAAATCTTGTTTAAAGTCCACAATGTTATGATGCATTGCTCATTCTGCTCATTGGTGTGAAGATTTTTTCCAAATGCAATGCCAGGTGTCTTAGAGTGGTTGGATGCTATCCTTGTAATTTTGAGGTACACGGTTCAATTCCACTGCATGGCAATACTTGACTGCAAAATTAAGATATTGACAGCACAGTGACAGGGAGCCACCTGGTGATGGACATGCTGCAAAGTGGCCAAGCAATGGAACTCAGTTAGGCTTGAAACTCCTTCTACATCTTTTTATGTTCCTAGTGTATAATCAACCATGAGTTTGAACCACAAACCTTTTTGAGAGTTACACAAGAGACTTTGCCTTCTGGACCACAATAGATACGTCGCTTTTGTCGCATAAATATTGTGCTTGTGGAGCTTAAAATAACTACCTTCTGGGAAAACATGACAAAATTAACCAAATAATAGCCAGATAAACCGAGATAATGATACAAAATTGCCTTCTTGTATGACAAAGGCTTTATTTTCAAAGCTGTGTTTAGTGTGTGGTAATAAATATCTGCGTAGAAAGCTATTGGTATCACATAAGCATTACACAAGCAAAATTACAGGGTAGCACACTGGAGAGCACAAAAATACCCTAATATATATAACAATAACACGATAATTTTTGGCCAGGGAAATTTGCCATTACAACCTCTGTGGGTTATTTGCCATAACAAAAAGGTTTGTGCAATATAATATATGTAATACCACAGAACACAATGCTAGGAATGTATTGTTTGGGTCTCAGCAATATTGAAATAATGAAATAACAACAATTCGGGCAATTGGGTAGTTTGTGGTTGAGTTAGATGACCTTGTTCCTGAAAAGGTCATCTGTAACATAGGAAAATTATGGGTTGCAATTTGACACTTTGATTCTCTAAAAGCACACACGAAAACATGGACCAATTTCTATATGGTAGGAAGTATGAAGGTTAAATAAATATGTAAAACAAATTGAGAAATTGCATCCAGTTTCTATTTGAGCGAATAGAAAATCACATTAAAAAAAAAAACAATGCTGGAGCATATATAGTAACATGAAAAACAATTCTTATAAAATAGGATATATAATATATATAGATTGTTTATATAAAAACATAGGCTGCGCAGCAGCAAACCTTCAGCGAATAACACCTTTAGAAGATTACAATAATATCATAAAATTGGTGTGTTCAGGAAATTGCTTATAGCTATGGAATAGCGGTCGAGTAGTGGCCTTCAATTATCTCTATTTGCCCGCTGCCCTGCCATCTTCCCATCTGCTTGCCAGGATTTGTAAAATCAGGAAAAGGCCTTATTAGACTAATTTACGCATATTATGGTATAGTTTCATGCATGTACAAAGTATAGGTTATCAGGTGTCGGTTGAAAACCAAAAAATATAACTCTGTTGGAATTTACTGAAGTTTTTCCTATGATTCATAAAGTGTTATACGCATCAAAAAGCACTGCTACATTTTATAGGTGACGTGTTTAGAAAATTGCATAACTGTATATGCAATTGTGGGCAAGTTTTGGCTCCGATATAAAAAACTTATTTTAAATATTTTTTCTCAATATTACACTATAGAATCGCCATCTGTCAGTCAATGAAAAGGCACAAATAGACCATATAAGCCACATGTGTACCAAACTTCATCCATATATATGGAATAGTGACCGGATGTTGGGCCAGAAACAAAAAATACATTTTATTACTTTTTTCAATATTTCAAAAAGTATATAATATTTGCCATCAGATCTGTCAAAAGGCACAACTAGACCGTATTGACCACATGTGTACCAAACTTAGTCTTAGCCCAAATAACAGAAAAAAATATGTTTTTATATTTTTTCTCATTTTTTCAAAAAGTATAGAATATCTGTCAATGAGACCATCAAAAGGCACAACTAGACCATATAGGCCACATGTGTACAAAATTTCATCCATGCACATGCAATAATGACTGAGCCTTGGCCCGGAAACGAAAAAAAATAATTTTTATATTTTGTTCTTTATTTCAAAAAGTATTTAAGATCTTTTCATCAGACCATCAAAAGGCACAACTAGACCATACAGGCTAGATGTGTACCATATTTTATCTACGTACATTCAATAGAGGCTGAGTGCTGGGCCGGAAACGATCTATCCGCCCGCCGCCCAACCGCCCGCCCGGCGGACGGACAGCATTTTTACCCAAGTGATTACAATACCTTCTTCGAACTCCGTTCACTGAAGGTATAAAACAATAGGATACCCAATAAAATGATTAGGAAAAATCAAATATATGGCGAAACACATTTAATCAATAAAGATACAATCCCAAGGTTGCTCTATTAATGTCATATATTTCAAATTATGGCAAGAGAGGACTAAACTTTATTCATTGTGTGATAAAACAGGCCATAAAGTATCATAATGCAATTTTCCATGGAGTAGAAAAATCAGATTTACTTCAATTTAACAGTTTCTGTTCTCATTTGGTATACAGTCATAAATGGAAAACTACAATAATACACTCTGGTGCAAGACATCGAGAGGTCCAATACGCTAGTTATTGGTCAGTTGTCCCAGTTGTTATAGGAAGGATGATTGTATGATTGTGGATTTGTGTCCCGTATTTATGCACTCTGTGGGCCAATTAGGACAGGATCGAAGAGGTCACATCAATGAGGCGAAGGATGATTGAAACTTAACCACGGTGTCCAATAGGGTGTTTCAGTTGCCCCCAATATTTTCCGATCCAGCTTGACCTTGGTCTGGTATTGCAGTTTACATATTAATAGTCACATGTAAAATTTTGGCCCATTCTATAAATACCTACCTTTACCAGAATTCACTTGAAGTTTATAATGTGATTCCCCATTGGTGAACATGCAAATTTTCAATATATATCAAAAACCAATGAAGAAATCAATATATTTTTCTCAATCCACAGTTCCTTAGTAAGTTTTGGGAGGGAAATTATTTTTTGTATAACCCCATTTGCCAAGCTGCCAGGAGCTGTCAAATTTGTGAAAATATGCATAAAATAGCAGAATTTTAGAAAATTGAGGAAAAATTATTTATTCCTTCATTGATTTTTGCAATATCTTCAGGATTTGCAAGTTCGCCAATGGGGAATTACATTATAAACTTCAAGTGAATTCTGGTAAAGGTAGGTATTTATAGAATGGGCCAACATTTTACATGTAACTTTTATTATGTAAACTGCACTACCAGACCAAGGTCAAACAGGATCGGAAAATATTGGGGGCACCTGAAACACCCTAGTGTCCAATATCAGTTCAGGTACCCAGCCAGAGTGCATGGGAATCGAACCCGGGACCACAGGTGTTAGCCTTTCACTTACCAACACTAATTGTTCTCTGTCTTATCAGAAGACCAAGGTGACCTTTGACCCTGAAGGCCCTGGAGGGATTTTCTTGGATGTAATTATGAGAGCATGTTGTTTTCTGTTTCAAGTTTTGTTGGCTGCAGTTTGCTTTAATCTTTTTGTCTGAAATAGCAATTTTTTAATCCTGTGTTTTTTTATTACAAAAGCTCTGCGAGTGACCACAATTTGTAAATTGGCAACCTCAAATTCTGAGATTTGCAGGAGCATGTTTTTGGATAAATGCAATAAAATGCATACTAATCCCCTTAACTGTAAACATTAACACCAAAACAGCCCTTTATTAATGTTAATACTAAAACATTGTCATTATGGTGCAACCCTTTGAGGCCATTATCTCAACCTTCTCAGCAAATCAGAGAGGCTCAGAGAATTGGGTCAGGTCAGTCTGAGGTTATGCTGGGCTCCTGGAAAACTCCAAGTGAGGAGTGAGCAACCTTGTTTCATTTTACTAAAAAAGATATATATTGGCTACGGCCTATGCCGGCACCCAGCGATTGGCAGCCCAGCATGCTACAAACTGCAAGCCAACCCTCCTCCCCAGTTTAGGACAGAAGGATGACACAGAATTCACAGCAATAAGACCGAGGATAATGGAAGAAAATAGGTTGAGTTGACCAGTCAAGAACCAGAATCAAATCTGGGACCCAGCAATTGGATGCTCAGAGCACCATACCAACTGAGCTATTACCCTCCCCTCAACAAAAGAAAGAATATAACACATTACTTAGGCCAAGCACTGCAAGCAAGGATAAGAATGCAGAGTGCATTTGCATTTTTCTACCATTTTTTCAAATCCTAGAATCCATATTGCTGTTTCCTTTATCCTATCTGACAGCATAAGCCTGCCTTCTTACATTTTTCTTAAGCCAAGGTAATCTCTGACATTAATACACAAGGGAGATGTTTGGTGCACATCAGGTTGGGTGGATCCAGCCATACATAAGGAATTTAGCTAAGAACAAGGAAGAGAATATATATAAAAGAGGCAAAAGAAAGGAAAACCAGGAAGCAACCTGGAAGTTGAAGAAACATGCCTCTACACAAGACATACAAGAAATCGCGGAAACGGACAATTCTATAAATGTTTTCTTTTACAAACTCTTTTTTAATCTATATTCAGATAGAGTCAATCCACATCAAATTAATTTGTAATGTCACTAATGTGAAAAGAAAACTGAGCAAAGCTATTTTCTGTTTCTCACAAATATGTGTCTGTCTATCCAATACATCCTGATTGGATACTTGTGTATCAAGATGATCCAGCATTAAATCTGTGGGCCAAGTAACAGATAATTTTTTTAATAAATTGTACACACGGACAGTCCTTCTATCTATATATATATAGTGTTAAAGAACATAATATAGACAAGTTTATCCATATCCATTTTCCCTGTCTTTTCCTGATAAAAGTTTTTGTACAAGGGACTAAAGACAAGAGAGGGTCAACAAGTACAGGTCAAGAAGACTCCAGGCTTCAAGTCTACTGGGCAATAAAGGTCAAAGGGTCAAATCAATATGACCTTTGACCAACAATAGCCTCTTAGGGCATTACTGCAAGTTATGTTGGTAAGAATGGGCCATAACTTACCTGGTAAGGATATCAAAAGATATGGTAAGACTGGTTATTAGGGTGTTTACTTGTTATAGGATACTGATGATGAGGGGAATTATTATGTTTGATGTGGTGCAACATAATCCCCAAAGTGTATGGGCCATAGTTTACTCGGTTCAGGAGGCAATTTGAGGCAGGTCAGGGAAAATTTGATGGATTGGAATTTAGAGGTTTAATTGAAACACTGGGCTCTTCTGAAACCAGTATGTCAGTTTTTTTATTAACACACAAATATCTCTTCAAATGTTTAGCTTTGACAGTTTCTGGTTGCCATGCTGACTTCTCTTCTGAACACACAAATATCTATTTATTTAGCTTTGACAGTTTCTGGTTGGAATGCTGACTTCTCTTCTGAACACCTAAATATCTATTCGTTGAGCTTTGACAGTTTCTGGTTGCCATGCTGACTTCTCTTCTGCACACCCAAATATCTATTTGTTTAGCTTTGACAGTTTCTGGTTGCCATGCTGACTTCTCTTCTGAACACCCAAATATCTATTTGTTTAGCTTTGACAGTTTCTGGTTGCCATGCTGACTTCTCTTCTGAACACACAAATATCTATTTGTTTAGCTTTGACAGTTTCTGGTTGCCATGCTGACTTCTCTTCTGAACACCCAAATATCTATTTGTTTAGCTTTGACAGTTTCTGGTTGCCATGCTGACTTCTCTTCTGAACACCCAAATATTTATTCGTTTAGCTTTGACAGTTTCTGGTTGCAACGTTTACTTCTCTTCTGAACACACAAATATATATTTCTTTAGCTTTGACAGTTTCTGGTTGCCATGCTGACTTTTCTTATGAACACCCAAATATCTATTTGTTTAGCTTTGACAGTTTCTGGATGCCATGCTGACTTCTCTTCTGAACACACAAATATCTATTTCTTTAGCTTTGACAGTTTCTGGTTGCCATGCTGACTTCTCTTCTGAACACACAAATATCTATTTGTTTAGCTTTGACAGTTTCTGGTTGCCATGCTGACTTCTCTTCTGAACACACAAATATCTATTTGTTTAGCTTTGACAGTTTCTGGTTGCAATGCTGACTTCTCTTCTGAACACACAAATATCTATTTCTTTAGCTTTGACAGTTTCTGGTTGCCATGCTGACTTTTCTTCTGAACACACAAATATATATTTCTTTAGCTTTGACAGTTTCTGGTTGCCATACTGACTTCTCTTCTGAACACCCAAATATTTATTTGTATAGTTTTGACAGTTACTGGATGCCATGATGACTTCTCTTCTGAACACACAAATATGTATTTGTTTAGCTTTGACAGTTTCCGGTTGCCATGCCGACTTCTCTCCTGAACACACAAATATCAATATGTTTAGCTTTGACAGTTTCTGGTTGCAATGCTGACTTCTCTTCTGCACACCCAAATATCTTTTCGTTTAGCTTTGACAGTTTCTGGTTGCCATGCTGACTTCTCTTCTGAACACCCAAATATCTATTCGTTTAGCTTTGACAGTATCTGGTTGCCAAGCTGACTTCTCTTCTGAACACACAAATATGTATATGTTTAGCTTTGACAGTTTCTGGTTGCAATGCTGACTTCTCTTCTGCACACCCAAATATCTTTTCGTTTAGCTTTGACAGCTTCTGGTTGCCATGCTGACTTCTCTTCTGAACACACAAATATGTATATGTTTAGCTTTGACAGTTTCTGGTTGCAATGCTGACTTCTCTTCTGCACACCCAAATATCTTTTCGTTTAGCTTTGACAGTTTCTGGTTGCCATGCTGACTTCTCTTCTGAACACCCAAATATCTATTCGTTTAGCTTTGACAGTTTCTGGTTGCAATGCTGACTTCTCTTCTGAACACCCAAATATCTATTCGTTTAGCTTTGACAGCTTCTGGTTGCCATGCTGACTTCTCTTCTGAAGACACAAATATATATTTCTTTAGCTTTGACAGTTTCTGGTTGCCATGCTGACTTCTCTTCTGAACACCCAAATATCTATTCGTTTAGCTTTGACAGCTTCTTGTTGCAATGCTGACTTCTCTTCTGAACACCCAAATATCTATTTGTTTAGCTTTGACGGTTTCTGGTTGCCATGCTGACCTCTCTTCTGAACACCCAAATATTTATTTGTATAGTTTTGACAGTTACTGGATGCCATGATGACTTCTCTTCTGAACACACAAATATGTATTTGTTTAGCTTTGACAGTTTCCGGTTGCCATGCCGACTTCTCTTCTGAACACACAAATATCAATTTGTTTAGCTTTCACAGTTTCTGGTTGCAATGCTGACTTCTCTTCTGCACACCCAAATATCTTTTCGTTTAGCTTTGACAGTTTCTGGTTGCCATGCTGACTTCTCTTCTGAACACCCAAATATCTATTCGTTTAGCTTTGACAGTTTCTGGTTGCAATGCTGACTTCTCTTATGAACACCCAAATATCTATTTGTTTAGCTTTGACAGTTTATGGATGCCATGCTGACTTCTCTTCTGAACACACAAATATCTATTTCTTTAGCTTTGACAGTTTCTGGTTGCCATGCTGACTTCTCTTCTGAACACACAAATATCTATTTGTTTAGCTTTGACAGCTTCTGGTTGCAATGCTGACTTCTCTTCTGAACACACAAATATCTATTTGATTAGCTTTGATGGTTTCTGGTTGCCATGCTGACTTTTCTTCTGAACACACAAATATCTGTTTGTTTAGATTTGACGGTTTCTGGTTGCCATGCTGACTTTTCTTCTGAACACACAAATATCTATTCGTTTAGCTTTGACAGCTTCTGGTTGCCATGCTGACTTTTCTTCTGAACACCCAAATATCTATTCGTTTAGCTTTGACAGCTTCTGGTTGCCATGCTGACGTCTCTTCTGAACACCCAAATATCTATTCGTTTAGCTTTGACAGTTTCTGGTTGCAGTGCTGACTTCTCTTCTGAACACACAAATATGTACATGTTTAGCTTTGACAGTTTCTGGTTGGCATGCTGACTTCTCTTCTGAACACCCAAATATCTATTTGTTTAGCTTTGACAGTTTCTGGTTGCCATGCTGACTTCTCTTCTGAACACACAAATATCTATTTGTTTAGCTTTTGACGGTTTCTGGTTGCCATGCTGACTTTTCTTCTGAACACCCAAATATCTATTTGTTTAGCTTTGACAGTTTCTGGTTGCCATGCTGACTTCTCTTCTGAACACACAAATATCTATTTGTTTAGCTTTGACAGTTTCTGGTTGCCATGCTGACTTTTCTTCTGAACACCCAAATATCTATTTGTTTAGCTTTGACAGTTTCTGGTTGCCATGCTGACTTCTCTTCTGAACACACAAATATCAATTTGTTTAGCTTTGACAGTTTCTGGATGCCATGCTGACTTCTCTCCTGAACACACAAATATCTATTTATTTAGCTTTGACAGTTTCTGGATGGCATGCTGACTTCTCTTCTGAACACACAAATATCTATTTGTTTAGCTTTGACAGTTTCTGGTTGCCATGCTGACTATTCTTCTGAACACACAAATATCTATTTATTTAGCTTTGACAGTTTCTGGTGGCCATGCTGACTTCTCTTCTGAACACACAAATATCTATTTCTTTAGCTTTGACAGTTTCTGGTTGCCATGCTGACTTCTCTTCTGAACACACAAATATCTATTTGTTTAGCTTTGACAGTTTCTGGTTGCCATGCTGACTTCTCTTCTGAACACCCAAATATCTATTTACATAGTATTGACAGTTTCTGGTTGCCATGCTGGGCCATTGCTGGCTTCTCTTCCGAGCACTCAAATATATATTTGCTTAGATTTAACAGCTTCTGGTTACCATACTGACTTTTCTTTTGTACAACCAAATTTATATTTGAATCACTTTCATCAGTTATGGTTGCCTTGCTGATTTTACTGTTGCACATCAAGGCCTAAGCTGCAACTAAATCTACATATTCAGTCACCCAGCTGTCTTATATGGCTGCACAGTGACTTAGCATTTCAGACCATTGAGATTATCATGAATTTACATTCTCTCAACTGTATAAGGTGATAATTGTGCTGTACAGTGTGTTGTAACAGTTACGTTCTGTATTATCGACTAAAAACTTCAACACCAATTTATTTGAATCAATCAGACATGTATAAATATAAAATCACTGACTTACTTTGTGCCTATAGTGCTCTGACTCCCGCAGGCATTTAGCCAGTTTACTTTTGAGATACGTAATGGAATGTTTCAAAACATCTTTTTCAATTTCCCTCCTTGTGGCATCATTACTGTCATCGACCACACCATGAGCATCCCATGTGGCAACGTACCCAAAAAGTGATGATGTCACAATCAGGTATAGGATGACGTTGAGCTGATTGTTGAGAGGTGTGATGGTCGTGAAAGCCATTGTCATCATTGTGAGATACTGTGAAAACCTGAAAAGAAAAAAGCAAAGACAACAGAATAAGTTTAATGAATTGTCCTGAGTGTTGATTTGAGATACAAGAGAAAGTTAACCATTTTCATAACTTTGCCACAGCGCTCCTGAATAAATTTCAAGATTAAAAAACTTCAACAAGAAAAACGAAACCGCACGCTTAGAGAGCAGGGCCAGGAGAAGATTTAAAGACAATAACTGAAAAATTCTGTTGGGAAAATTTAGAGTTATCTTAATTTTAAATTTTTTGTTTATCACACTGATATTTCCTTGCCGATACGGGAGCATAGAAAGTTATTTAAGTTATTTAGCATGTCTAGAGAGACAAATGTTGATGGTGAGACATCATTGTTTAATTTACATGATAATTGTTGATATGGGCCAAAATCAGATAAAGTGCAACAAGTAACGTCCGTCACTTTCACTTTTCATTTAAGCATGTTGCACAATGCCAATATTGGATTTTTTGGTTGCATAGGCAGCCTTTCCATTCTAAAAGACAACTTCAGAGTGCAAAGGCTAACGATAGATGTGTAATTAAAGTTTTCGTGAGAAATGTCAATGATTTTTGGTGGCCATTTTGTGACATTTTCAACATGTGGTTATAAATGGATCTTGTTGTTCAAAACTTAGGCAAGACAGGACACATTATCCAGTGCACAATGTAATTCAATATATGTTTTGCATTTTGCACTAATAAAATAATTGTTCGCCCGTTATTTTTTCTGTCAAAAACAACCAAAATTTTAAAAAAATGCCATGACCAGCAAACTTCTTTATACAGTCCATATTGATCTTTAAAGACAAGGTTTATGTATAAATTCTAGGTAGGAATGCATAAATACACTGTGAGATTTCACATATTGATGTAATTCTGGTCGTAAGATGTTGATGTCATTTTCTGTCAAAATCATAACGTCCGAACAAGGGCCCCTGCAACAGAGCACAGGTGACCTAATTAAAAGCAAGTGCCTGGAATTGATCCAAATAGGTCACATTTGGATGACCCCCCACTAAAACAGAACATTTACAAATGGAGGGGGGCAGGAGGAAGGTGAGTTAGCATTCTGTCAATTTTTTTTCCTCAGTAACAGGCGAACACAATTATAATTATTTTGCCAGTATTTCCATAGTTAGGCACAGTTAATGCCCAATCTATATGATCTAGCATTGATAGTGATGTTGATTTCCATAATCTCCATCATCTGCACCAGTTTTCAATGCATCTAAATGGTCGTTTTGAAGTTTCATGCTCGCCTGTTCCGTTGACAAAAAAGCTGAAAATAAGGCATGTCAATGTCACGTCCGTAACAGAATTTCCAGATAAAGTCAGTTCTGAATGTCTGTCTTGGTTCTTGTTTGCACTGTCCTAAACGGTTTGAAAAAATAAAAATGTTAAATAAACCCTCAATGCTGTAATTCATCCCTAATTGAAATTATTTAGCTTTATGATCAGATGAGATATAGGTTCTAATATAAAAATTTGAAAAATGTCATCACAGTCAACGTAACATCCGAACAAAAAAGTGTCAGTGCTCTCTTGTTTATCAGGTTATTTTACCCGAAGAGATTGAAAACATTACTTTAGATTCAAGATTAACCTTTCTGATACTTTTAATGTCACTGTCATATCTGTGGGAAGGCTACCGAAAACTTTTTGATAGGATTTCCGAAGTAACGTCCGTCGCATCTAATTGATACTATAATTTATGCAAGAATTCTTCAGTTTTATTAATTAACATTTGGAACTGAGAGAAAGACCCTGAGCTCTTACACATTCCAATTTATCTCTCATTGCGAAATACCCAACCAGCATTGAAAAATTGGACTTGAAAGTTTGACATGTCACGTCCGTCACTTTATGACATACCCTAATTAAAATCCAATTTCTAGGGTTCCAATAGCATTAATTATCTTTTAAACCATAAAATAACACACTTTAGACATTCTATTCCCCATAGAAATGAATAATTGTGACCTGTGGTGAGATTTTTTTTGGACCATGATGATGTCACACAAATGTTGCACTTTATCTGATTTTGGCCCATATATGTGTTAGATATGTATTGGTTAAAAATAGTGTGCAGAGTGTGATAAACACATGCAGATGCATATTTATCAAAGAAATGAATTTGTAGCCCAAGTAAATTAATGTGTTCATTTGTTGTGAATATGTAACCTGCTTTTAGCTTGATTTGAATTTAATTTAGCCTTTAATTTGAATTTTTTGTAATGTTTTTCATCAAAATATGACATTTGAAACGAGATGAATTTGTGGATTATTCTTACTAGGACTGAATGTGTTTTTGACTTTGGACCATTTATATAAACTGCCCCAAAAGATCATATAAACATTGGATAAATGTTAAGAAATAAACCCCGACTGGGGCAGTGTGGCTTTTGGTGATCCAGGAAGTGAGTGAATGAATTTTGCTGACGGCATTTTTTTTTTTTTGCAATAATTTCAGGACAAAAAAACTCATTTAATGGACTAACTTACTCAGCCAAGCCATCATAATATGAACGTGAGATGCTAAATAGCTTGACAATTGATAATGAAACACAACATGACATTGAAAGAGAGTCACCCATGTGCAAACAACAGCAAAGGCAGACAATTGAGCAATGATGGGTCAAATAATCACTTTAAAATAAGTCTTGTAGAGGCTACAAGAACTTTGATTCTTATGCTAAGGTATTGTTCTTTTAACTTCTGCGTCTGGTGTAATGTGAAGATATTGATAAGTAAAATCTCACAGACATATATGATAATAAATAACACACAATTCTGCATGAGAAAATGCATGAAATATTCATATATCATGTAATATTATTTAATTTTGCTAAAACTGGCCTAAATACAATAAATATTTCAAAGGAGTTAACAGAGGCAATATTTCAAAGCTGCAAACTTACTTGCAGGTGTGTTAATTCCTATGACATGCAGTCACATGTGTTTATCACACACTGCACAATATTTTTGGTCTAAATATATCTCAAACGGATTCAATTGTAATGTAAATTAAAGAATAATGTCTTACCATCAACATTTGTATCCCTAAACATCCTACATGTCTTAAACAGCTTTCTTTGTCCCAATTTCAGCATGAAAATATGAGTGTGATAAACAAAAAAATTAAAATGAATATAACTCAAAATTTTCCGAACGGAATTTTTTGGTTTTTGTCTTGAAATATACCCCTGACCATGGTCTAGAAGCATGCGCTGTAGGTTTTCTTGTTGAATTTTATTAATCTTGAAATTTATTCAGGAGCACTGTGTTGCACTTGTGAACCCAGGCCACATAATGATCCAACAGACACTCTAGTAGCCATTAACAGCATCTGTAGAAGAACACATACATAGAGTCTGATACCTTAAACAATAATGTACATTTACATTGCTCAAGCAGAAGCTATATTGTAGAGCCATATCAAACACACAGAAAACGACCAATCCATCTTCCATCAAACTTTAACATAGTTTGCCTGAGATGAATGTCTTGCCATTAAATCAGCTACTCCAGTTGCCATGCTGCTGAAATTGATCAATAATCCGAAAATCACCATCTTGGACCTTAATTGTGGACCATTTCACACCAGAAGAATCCATTAAACACACCAAGAAAACAATCACCATGTGATTCTCCTCAACAATCACCAATTGAGATCTTGCCATCAAGGCATATAAATCTCCAGACTTTTGCTGCACATTGAGGAGTAGATTTGTAGGAGGCTGAGCCACAGATTAATTTTGTATCTCATGATTATTGTAATTATGAGCAGAGATGTCTGAAATGTCCTCCCAAAGCATTGCAATTAAGATTCTTGTTTTCATGAAGACAAACTGTTTCATAGGACTACTATATCGTGGTCAGGTACACTGCCGGCTAAAAAGTTTGGATAAGATTCCATGCATCCACTGGCAGATTTGTGTTGCATCACTTAACCAGGATCTACTGTACCGAGCAACTCAAGTATAAAAATTAGAAACATTCACTGATAAGTGTCGAATACAACAAACACCTGTCAGCATTATAGCTGCTTTTGGAATACATTGTACAACCATCCTCTATTTGGAATCTTACAAATGAGAATCAATGCAATTAAGATAGTGTCAGTCACAGACACACAGTGTAGCTATATCAAAAACATTTCTTAGAAAAGCAAGTGGATTGGGAGAGAAATAAAAGAAGGAAAACTAACCATCTGCTATTATGTCTGATTAATTACTGATACATAAGTAGATATTGAAGCATTTGGAAAACACTTTTCTCCAGGATGCTGCAGTTGGAACAGACTTATCAGCTCAGTGAAGTCAACACCGGACATACAGACTATAGAGAGTGTCACTTATGATCAAATTCATCATTGAAGGTATCACCCAATGAGATGATTCAATGCCAAGAAATGTAATTTATCTGCTTGGTTAATATTCCAGGATGTCTCAGCATATTTATCTGTTTCAATATAATTTCACAATAAATTTGTTATCAAAATTCAGAAAAGGATGGTGAAGGATAGAGTATCATTCTTTGACTGGGAGGAAGGTCTTGGTATTTGAAAGCTGTCAAGCAATGTCAAACACAGGATAGAGAAGAAAAGCATCTGTAGTGGAGAAATCCAATGAAAGAGTTTATTGGAACTGCACCAGTTCAAACCCAATCCACATACTGATCTACCATTTGCTTGAGTAGCCATGACAACAAGAAAAAACTTTACAGTCTTTGGCTCATGAGGCACAGCTCTGTGACTTCTTATCCAATCAGTCTCATTCTTGCATGAAGTCAAGGTAGGAATCTCAGTACCTTATTTCTATTCTTGATTCAAAATTTGATGAGGCATTACGACAAGAGGGGCATTTTGCCAAACCATGTCTGCTTTCAATTTCTATCAACCTTCTTCTCTTTCAAGCTTCCCACAGGACTGAGTTTCACTCGAAGAGAGCTGAAATTCAGGGACAACACTCCTCTGAAGAACTCTAAGTTACTATAAGAATAGGAAAGCAATGGTAAAAAATTTGAATTGATGGTAATGGCTTGCATTCGAGACAGCGAAGTGTGTAAAAATGACTTCTTTTTTTTTGTTGCAAATCAGAGATCAAGATTACACATCAAGTCCCAGGGGTACAAACTGCAGATAATGTGTTGCAATGACTTTCCTCTTTACATTAGAAAAGATTTGATAGTGACTACATACAAATCTATAGAACTCTATCAAAAAAAAAGAGTAAAGTTTTTTCTAGACCACCCTGTAGTACTTCACTTGAGCAGAAGCTTCATATCCCAGAGCCATATCAAACACACAGAAAACGACCGATCCATCTTCCATCAAACTTTAACATAGTTTGCCTGAGATGAATGCCTTGCCATTAAATCAGCTACTCCAGTCGTCGTGCTGCTGAAATTGATCAATAATCCGAAAATCACCATCTTGGACCTTAATTGTGGACCATTTCACACCAGAAGAATCCATTAAACACACCAAGAAAACAATCACCATGTGATTCTCCTCAGCAATCACCAATTGAGATCTTGCCATTGTTTATCAAGACATCAAAATCTCCAGACTTTTGCTGCACATTGAGGACTAGATTTGAAGGAGGCTGAGCCACAGATTAATTGTATATATCTCATAATTATTGTAATTATGAGCAGAGATGTCTGAAATGTCCTCCCAAAGCCTTGCAATTAAGATTCTAGTTTTCATGTGGAAAAACTTGTTTTATAGGACAACTATTTCATGGTCAGGTAAGTTATAATAAATGTTATATGCTAATCGTACCTAAACGGCGGCCACTGGGCGATCTAAATTGACTTGAGGTTCTAGAAGATTATAACCAGAATCACAATAAAACTCTCAAAACAACACACAACACTTTATAATCCAATCAGTCAGCTGTTTCATAAGTGCATTTTACAGCCATTCATGAGTTTTGGGGAAGGACTTTTATTGTGAAATTTGCAATTTGTGAGCTGATGATGGCACACTTTAATAACCTGGGAACCACAGAGGCAGTTCGATTGGCCATGATCAAGATGTGCCTTATGTGTCGTTAGTAATCTTATTGTCAGGTCTAGAAACATAGTTATTTAGTTTGTCATTTATCATCAACCTGCATTTATTAGCCTCTTTACTATGTTGTTGAAAACTGAGTAGCCACTCGATTACTTTTAACATGTCAACCATCATTTCCAAAGTAGATAATGTGATAATGTGACTATAGTCTTCGGCAAGTTATCCCAACACCAAAAAATTGAATCATTTACCAAAGATCTCCCATTGATATCCACTGAGTAACTATATAATAAAAATAAAAATTAGCAACATTCACTAGTAAGTGTTGAGTACAATAAACACCTTTCAGCATTGTGATTATGACAGCTTTTGGAATAGCACAATTCTCTATTTAGAATCTTCCAAATGAGGATCAATGCAATTATGATAGTGTCAGTCACAACACAGTGTAGCCATATCACAAAAAAACTTCTTAGAAAAGCTGGAGGAATTGGGAGATAAATAAAAGAAGGAAAACTAACCATCTGCTTTATGTCTGATTAATTACTGATACACCAGTAATCTTGAAGCATTTGGAAAACACTTTCTCACAATACAATATTATGAAGGTTTTTTTTTACAGTCTGGATGTTGCAATCCGCACAGAGTTCAGTGTCAACGCCGGACAAGGAGAGTGTTGCATATGCTCAAATCTATAATTGAAGGTATCACCCAATGAGATGATTAAAATACCAAGAAATTTAATTTATTCTGCTTGGTTTATATTCTAGCAGGTTTCACCTTTATATACCTTTTTCAACGTATGTCATAATAGATTAGTTAGCGAAATACAGAAAAGGCTGGTGAAGGATAGGTAATATCAATTAAGGGAACAGTATAGCCTACACAATGAAACTTTATTCTCATGAGAATAAAAACCATAATATTTCAAATTAATTCACAGAAGACAGAGTATCACTCATTGACAGACAGATTACTGAGATTACAGACTGCAAGGAAGGTCTTCGTATTTGAAAGCTTCCAAGCGATGTCATAAACTGGATTGAGGAGAAGAAAAACATCTGTAGTGGAGAAATTCCACCAATTTATCCTTGTTCAAACCCATCTGTCAAAGAAAATATCAGTTTAAAGAAGGCTTATCATCTTGTTGCTGAGATATCATGGAGTGTCTTGCACTTTTGGAGTTCTATGCAACAAGGGTATACTGTAAAAAATTGGTGCAAATTTACGGAAAGAAGTTCGGTCTACAAAATATTTCAGGAATATGAAAATGGAATGGGCAACATAGAGTGGTCTTGTCACATCCAAACTGTATTCATGGCCATATCTTGTCATGAGTACATGCACACAAATAGTCCTTTTTATGTCAAATGGCACATTGACAGCTAGTCTTCAATCTGCACAAAAATACAGCACATTGTTTGTTACTTCAAACTATAAACAAAGCACTTGGCTGCTGTTTCAAAATGCACACATTGAACCTGTCTGTTATTTCAAATAGCACTCAAAGACTTTCACTGCCATTTTGAACTGAACACAAAAACCTTGTCTGTTGTTTCAAACTAAACACACACATACCATGTCTGTTATTTCAAACCACACACAAAGACCATGTCTGCTATTTCAAATGGTGCACACGAAGACCATGCCTGTAGTTTTAAATGGAAGACAAAGACCATGTCGGTTACTTCAAACTGTAAACATAAACCGTAGAGCACGGAAAGACTGCAATCACCATTACTAAGAAACCTAAATCCTGCAAATGACTGTAAAATAAACAGCTAACTTCCACAGTGGGTCTGTTTTACTTTAATGACTTGTTAATATTGATGGCTATTCATAAGCTATCAGATTACTCCAGCTCCGTCTATGACTGCTAAGCCAAGTCTCTTGTTCTAGCTAATTGGAGAATGCCCACAGGAAAACAGGGTCAAGTACGCCACCTTGTTGTACCCCATTCAGACATTGTCTATTTGTATGAATACATGTATTAGTCTAGTAGTGTTTGTCAATATTCATTGTTTTTTTGTTATTCTGTTGGAAGCCTGAAGGTCAGTCCAGCGATCTGTAAGTATTTCCGCAATACGAGTGCACATTTGTATACAGTGGTCCCTGCATTATAAGACCGCCTCTTCCGCAGTCATAAAGAAGTCTCTCGTAGGGTGCGTTTCCTCCTACACTACAAAATGCGCAAAAACACCATTTCGTTTAGCCTAATGGTGGTTATATTTATGAGCAGGTCAACTTTACAAGTACACTTTCGTATACAGTGGTCCTTGCGTTATAAGACTGCCCCTTCCGCAGTGGTCTCTCATGGGGTTGAGGTCTCCCTCCGGGTTGCAAAATGCACTGAATATACTATTTTGTGTCAGAGGAAGGTTGCCACACCAGGCAAGTAACTCTTATAAAAATAGGTCTTATAATTCAGGGACCTGTGTATTTGGTTCTATGTGAAATTATACATACTGCGCAATGTCATGTAGATAGTTAAAAATACTTCTTAGTTTTTTCTTTTTCTTAAAATAACATTTTTAAATTAATTGATGAACATTATATATATATGTATTATCATTCATACATACATATATGTATGGGTAATTATGTGGTTTTGCTAAACTAATATTCTCAAAAGAGTCCACAAATGGTTAGCATGGCAGGCTGGGCAACTCACAGTCAAATAGTGCTACTCCATAGATTTACATTTTGGAGAATATCAAGCTTGCTGTAGACCAATTAATTCTGAAGACCAGTGGAGTATACATCGAAAAATGCATTAATACAAGGCATGAGCAAATTTGTACATTTAGATTTTTGACAAACACTTCTGTCACCTAACATTACAAAACTAGTTAAAGACATTTTTCAGACTGTGGTATTACTTTGCGGATGATAGTTAGCATTTCAATGTATAAAATATACACTATACAACCAGGGGCATCACTTCCCATTTCAATGTACAAGATAGAACAGGTCTGCAGAACGAATTAATTGAATGTTTAAAAGACACAAAAAGTAAAATAAAAACTTCACCCAGCCTCAAAACACATTGTCAAAAACAAATGTCTCCAACCCCCTTGTGAGGTGAAGCATTTTCTGACACTGTGATCACAGCCTCATCCAACATCATCACAGGGCCTTTCATGTTCAAGATTGCATCATTGTCTAAGAACAAAGGGATCCTGGGAGACACAGAAGAGATTGAGCATTATTATAACATTATGGCATCTTTTAATCTGCCACAAGACAACACTACTTAATTCAATAGATCGCGGACTGTAAAAGAAGCTGCTGTAAAAAGGTGCAGTGGTTTTGCTATACTGGTGAACTTCAAACCAAAGACCTTACATCTTTGCAAGACAAACACATAAAATAACGTGCAAGCACTTTAAGAGATGCTTGTAGATAGACTGCCCATGATACTAGGTATCTACCCCTTTGCCTGTCACGTGCACAAGGGTATCTGGTATGTGAGACCTGCACAAGGGTATTTGTCACTAAGACCTGATGGAGGGTATCTGGCCTGTGACCTACTTTTGGTGATTGACCTTTGACCTGCAGAAACTCAGTCTGTTTGTTTTCTTTATTAATTTCTTCATCTCAGAAAGACACCAAAAGTTTATCAACGCAAGATAAAGATTCTATTGAGACTGTATGCAAAGTTTTAATGACAGAGATGAAACAGCACTACCATGCAAGGCTGTTGTCATACGTTTCAGAGCCTTCCTCCCACAATAGAGATGCCACGTACTTGCAAGCAAGCAAGCATCTCTAAAAAGTAAGTTGACTTGTAAATGTTGCTTTATTGTCCATTACATAGATGAAGTCCATCTCAACAGACCTTATCATTACATCCATGGCAAGCCTGTTTTTTCTTTAAGCAAGAACTTTTCTAAATTCCCCAGGGAGTAACCAGGCAGCAATTTCTAACACTGCTATGCGCTAATTCTCTCTACAATTGCCATCGCTGCCTATAGCCAACACTCTAAAAAATTTCAGACAAAATTGTTTTTTTAGATTCAAAATGGTTTTTTGAAAAACCAAATTTTAATGCAAAAAACCAAAATGGATTTTTTAAAAAATTTCAATGCAAAAAACCAAAATGGATTTTTTTAAAAATCCATTTTGGTTTTGCATTGAAATTTGGTTTTTCAAAAAACCATTTTGAATCTAAAAAACCAATTTTGTCCTGGCATTTTTTTAGAGTGAAATACCCATTTACATCTGCTGCATGGAGCAGTGCAAAGAATTATGGAGGATCTGCTTAGTTCCTTCAAGCTGTGAGCTATGACTGGGATTCTAACCTGCAATGTCTCACATATTTCAATTTAGCAGATTTTGGAATGTAAACTTCATGAAGAATGTTTGGAAAAACTTCGAGAAAATCCCATACTTTAAGGCAATGCAACATTGTTGGCGCAAAGAGAACATCAGACAGAGCAAAAATGTAAGTATCACCAATTAACTCAGTTTATTTTAATTTCATATAAAATACCAGAGATATATCATGTCACCATAAGACACTTTTATGTTGGCATGTAGAACAATCATCAACTAAATATTTTAAAAAAACTTCCTTAAAGGGCTGCATTTACCAGATCTGCCAGAATCTATCTACATGTCTTAACATAAACTCTTGAAATAGGCCTACCTTTTCTGAAAAAATTGCAAAACACTTATTACTCAGTAAAACCAAAATCATTGCATTGTCTCTTTAAATTTTACAGTGTCTGCCATTAAGAAGCTGCTATTGCTATCAAAGCATTGGCCCCCTGTGTCATTGGTAAGAACATGATAGGATAACATTGATAGCAGACTTGCAATTATCAAATCAATGAAATTAACCACCAGAAAATGGTAAAAAGCAGTAAAATAGCATGGAGTTGGGCAAACAAAGAAGAACTTTAATATCATGCCATTATCATTACTTGGTGTCAGTAACGGTGACAAATCACATTATAATGACAAACAACGCCAAATTATCACATTCAAAATTCACCAACATCTTTTATCACATCACAAAGGTTCTATTTAGGCCCTCTGTGGCTCTATTGAAGACAAGATTTTGACGTCTAACATTTAATAATTACATCAAAATAACTTTGTGTAGGCAGTATAGCCAAAAATACCTTAATACCAAGAGTGAAAAAAAGAGGTTCTCATTAAGATTTAAAAATAGCAACTAATTTTCCATCAGATAAGATAAGCCCGAGAAAATATTATGGGTCATATTTCAGTTCAAAGCATTTAATAATTGATTTGTGATGTTTTGCCATAGTTTTCCATTTCATCAACAGTATCAATGTTTTTGAATCCAGTATTGTAGGCCTAGGCCTAATACTGTGCCATGGATCAATTTATGGCTAAATACAAATAGCACTTCATTTAATTTCTATGAGATACAAAATGTATAGTCATTGGAATAAGGCGACACCTTTTCACTTCTATACAAGACGCTACTTACTATAGAATAGATAGATACTATTAGATAGAAAGATAGATAGATAGAAAGATAGATAGATAGATAGATAGATAGATAGATAGATAGATAGATAGATAGATAGATATGGTTAGTGCAGCTATCCAGGCCAAGTTCTGGGTGCTCTCGAGGATTGATTGACGAAATAGGACAGAGAGTGGGAGTCCTCAACATGTCACACATTCACCCCATTTGAGGGATATTTTACTTGCCTGGCACAGACTATGATACAAGGACCTTTCAATTTTCATCTCATCCGAACGACATCCAGATGGGATTTTGCTCATGAAGGTCCTGATTTACTGAAAAATTTGGGCTCCAAAACCAGGGTTTGAACCCATGCAGGCAAGGACAACCAGTGGAGTAGTCCTGACCTCTTACCATGCACTCAGCAACTCAGCTATATAGTGGTACCTGCATTATAAGACCCCCTATTGTAAGACAGAATTGCCTTATGTAACCGCCTTCCTCCTGCACTAATAGTATCTTTGGTGCATTTTGCACCCCAACGAGAGACCGCACCCCCACAAGAGACCACATCATGACCGCAGAAGGGGTGGTCTTATAACGCAGGGACCACCGTACTGTATAGATAGTGTAGCTTTCAAAAACAAGTTCTTTTCTATCATGTCATAAGGATATTAACCAACGTACATTCACCTCATGTGTGTAAATTAAATGTTTTGTTTTTTTTTCCGCCAAGAGCATGCTCAGAGTCAGACACCAAAACAAGGGACCACAGGCTGCAGGCAAACCACGTGGAACACATAATACTTTCTCTGGGCAGTTTTGATACTCAACAGAACAATTGTCACTAAATATTCTTGTATTGCAAGCCTGACAAAACTTGCTAAATACAAATATATCCCACAATAATTTGCTTGTTATGATTCCTAGAAAAGATTCATTCGGTTTTTTTCTAGTAGTTGCATGCCTATAAATAGTACAGCTTGTAAATCTTTTTTAATTTAAAAATAACAATGGAGAAATATACACAGAACCACCATGTAATACAAGTCATTACCATAATTCTAGGAATAATAGCCTAAATCAACATATGAATACATTTAAATGGTCATCCATTTAACAAAATTAGCATTTTTGCATTTGATTGGAATATCATTTTAGATTTTTTTCAAAGCAAGTCAACACAAAAGTGTTGCTTTTGAATGCAGCATTAATAACGCTTTTAAAAACAATGCTGCTGAGAGATATAAAAGCAAGAAAAATCTGAGCTGGCTAAAAGGCTTGAGCAATGACAAACAGCAACAAAAAAGCTTTCAAAAAAGCCTAGGACAAACAAAAAGACAAAAGCTGTGTGTGTTTCACCCACCTGTGTGCAGTAAGCCAAAGGAAAGCAATCTTGTCTCCCGCGCTGGCTGGCTGCTTTATTTTGCCCAACAACAACAAAATCATTGATCAGGATATTCCTACGCAGCCAGACAATATAGTTCCTGCAGCACTACTTCCATAGAAGCCTTTACAGAGAGGTCTGTACAGAGAAGCATTTCTCCACCACTCTCAGTGAGTCTGGAGCATAGAAATACATAGAACGGACATGAGGCTGTATGATGCCACCTCAAGATGAGGTCACAAAATCCGCCATATTGGAACTGCCCTGAGACATGATGTCACAATAGAATAATTATGATGTGACGTCATGCCATTGTTATAAGTGACATCACAGTTATTGGTGACGTCACAGTCCATTGTGCCAGTATTCAGGGCAGTTCCAAGATGCTGAATTTGGTTGCTTCATCTGCCAGAGCCTCATGTCCCTTCTATGTATTTCTATGGTCTGGAGACAGGCTTGAGACAGGCTGCATGGCCTTGCAGAGCTGCAATCAAGTTGAGTTGCCAGCCAAGACGAATGCCATAACAATGCAAGTTAATTTTGTCTCAAGAGCAAGCAGACATTGTTTATTGAGATCTTCCTTTTGCTAAAAGCTCCAGCAATGGCATTATTTCAATCCTTTATCTAGTTGCATCTCCAATGGAAAGTATTATTATTGACTTTCACATGATTTATGTGGAGGAACATATCTACATTGCCCACCTCCATGGATAATCCAGTTGTATCCATCTGCAATTGCAAGTCCTGGTTTGTATTGACACTTTGACAAGAGCAAACATTCATTGTAAAATAAAGAGTGGCCAGAGCAAATCTTAGTTGTTCATTAGCATTTCCACCTCATGATAGAAATCACACCAACATTTCCTACTCCTGATAGAAATCACACCAACATTTCCACCTCCTGATAGAAATCACACCAACATTTCCACCTCATGATAGAAATCACACCAACATTTCCACCTCATGATAGAAATCACTTCAAGATATCAACCTCATAATAGAAATCACTTCAATATTTCCACCTCATAATAGAAATCACTTCAACTTTTCAGAAATCACTTCAACTTTTCCACCTCATGACAGAAATCACATCAACATTTCCACCTCATGATAGAAATCACATCAACATTTCCACCTTATGATAGAAATCACTTCAACATTTCCACCTCATGATAGAAATCTCATCAACATTTCCACCTCATGATGGAAATCACATCAACATTTCCACCTCACCAAACAAACAGCATGAAAATTTTCACCTCTTGATAAAAATCATATACTCGTTACACCTCATGATAGAAACCTCATAAACATTTCCACCTTCCTGACAGAAAAAAAAGTTAAATCACACACACACTTTCCACCTCCATACAGAAACAACATCCACACAAAGTCTTACACACTCAAGATAGAAATCAAATCAAAATTTCCACCTCATCCTCACCATATAACAAGGCCAATGAAGGACACATTTTGGTAGTTTATCACTGTTGCTAATGCTGCTGAGTTCTTTCCGCATTTTGCCCTTGACAGCTCTTGACGAGTGGTTAAATCCAGCAAAATGTGTTATTAACAACCAGATGTGATGGGAATAGGTCTCCTTTGCATCTAAATTTCTTAAATTACAGAACTGAGACAAGGGGTGCTGAGCAGATTGTGAGATGACATCAGGATGAGATGTAACCATGCATTTCAAGACGATGAACAAGCAAGAATATTGAGATTTTTAACCCAAAAAACCTTATCATCTGTCCAAAAAGTATGTAGCCTTTAACGTCATTCACAGCGGGTGATGTGCTGAGACTGATTGAAGATCATTCTTGCGTAAGGCACCTTTAAACATCAATAAAACAAACAGTGGTATTTTATAACATGAAAAGGCTTATTATGCATCCAATCACAAACAATTATCTCTAGCCTGCAAATGATATTGATTATGAAAGTTTAGTTCATCAATCTTTACGTGTAGTAGAAGAATGACAAGTGAAAGTGCTCAGTGGAAGGCTCCCTGTGAGTGCAATGTTATTCTTCATGACTCGCAAGCGATTAGTGAGGTCATATACCATGCATTCAATGCTATCAGGGAAAGTCTTCTTCTTCTTCTTCCAATAAAGTCCATCCCGCCTCTGGCGTATCTTCGGACTTGTGCTGTGTGCGCGAAGCGGTATTTATAGGTGCGACATAAAATCCAAAGTGCATAAGTATATACAGGCTAAAATGCATTGTTCATTATCATTTGGAGACTAGTGTCTTGAATGACTCAAGGGTGCTGCACTCCATTGCTTCCCTTGGCAGGTTGTTCCAGAGACGGATGGTATCTGGAAAGTAGGACGCCTTATATAATTGTGTCCTTGTGTGGGGGAGGATAAACTTGAAGTTGTGTCCCCTGGCGGTTGACGAGCTTGGGACGAGGTTGTCCATTGGGACTGCTACCATGCCGTTTACAATCTTGTATAGCATCACAAGTTTAGCAGTCTTTCAGCTTAATATGTAACACCATTTATCAAAGAGGTCACAAGCTATACAATGACAAATTGATAGTTAATTTCAAGGCAATGGATAGAGCTTTTTGCCAGGTATTTAATATCACTAGCAGTTGAATGTAAGTGCTGTCATTTGTCGACTGAAACAGTGAATTGCCAAACACAAGGATGATCCATAACCAGGCTTAACATAACCTTATGCTCTCAGTCGATGAAGAAAATTTGAAGGATACATCGTTATTGGATGGATAGTAAATGATTATACCCAGAGATTGCCAGATCACATCAGATTCTCAACTACTCTTTACTGCAACAATGTTGCATCCATTTGCAGCAGATTGTTAGACAATGCGGTGAAACCTCCAACAAGTTTGCAAAACCACAGGAAACGTGTGTTTTTTAAACTCATGGGTTTAAAAGAAATTGGAGACAAATTCACCAATGTTGATCAGTGCCTATTTTATAAAACGCTGTTCTGCAATATCAAATGGTCAGGGTCTTAAGGGTCTTTGAAAGCTGAAAGGAATCATCTGTTTCCGCAGCAGCACTACCAGATGCCAAGTGATTTTGAAAAACACCAAAAAGCAACTGATGGATGCGGACCACATTTGATATAAGCGGCTTGCACATAATAAAATAGTACGGATGAAAAAAAAAGATATTGTGCGTCTTCTGGTTGTCTTTACAGGTAGCCGATGAACCGGAAACAGTATTAAGCCTACTGAATAAATAATTTTAGATTGTCTGGACTTGATTAAGACCACAATTTAGCCATTATCTTGAGGTTTGGAGAGGGACTATTTTTTCTTTAATCTGGAGAGGGTGTGAGCTGGTTACTCCAGGATTCTTGGCAAAACAGGGAGGTTTCAGTTTCAGAGGCGTATAACAAAGAAACTAGATGGCTAACAATGTATACCCTGCATGCCTACATGTTTGTAAAATTTGATACTTTCATGGAAAAATAGGCCTATATTATTCAGTAAATTAGGGAGGAGCAAATGACTGATGTGTTACATTAAAAATGCACAGTAAATTAATAATGGTCCGCCACCGATATTATTATTGTTTTCATAGCAAGCTGCGTGTTTTTCCAGTTTGTACCTTGCTTTATTTTAAGACTTACACAGTGGATTTCACAGATTCAGTTGCATAACTTAATAAATCACAGATTTCAAGAAACTGACAAAATGCATTGACATAATATTATGCATTAGGGACCGTTCAGAATTTATGACTGGGGGGTGGGAGTTTTGCCCGAGGGGCCAGAGGGGATACTAACTATTCACACGCGTTTCAAGGGGGTTGGGTACTAATTTTTGACAACATGTCCAAGAGGGGTAAGAAATTTTAACAAACAAAAATGTCAAAAAATGCGCACACACTCAGTTACAGGTGATTCATTAGTATGCGATTCTAAGATTCTATACACACTAAATACACAGCATTTATGCATAATCTGATTGGTTTAGGAACAACAGAACATCACAAAGCTAACGTAGCAAGTACATTTATAGCATTGATTTATCACAGGCAAAGTTCTGTGATTGACCAGAATCGCGTGGTAATGAAATCACCTGTGATATATACTTTTTTTCGCGAATCTGTACACATTACCATCCAAGGGCACATGTATAACAGTATATATGTGTACTACTTTGTATGTCAGGGGGAGGGGTACTAAAAATACGCATGAAACCTAAGGGTGGGGTACTAAAAATCCGCACGAATCTCAAGGGGGGGTATCAATTTTTGATGGGAAGTTTCAGAAAAACTCCCACCCCCCCCAGTCATAAACATGAACGGTCCCTTATGTATGTTTAGTTTGTTCAGCTTTGATACCTGCACCGGTTGATAGATGCTTCAATGAACTGTGGATGAATCAAACAGACACACAAAGGATAGTTACAATGACTGACAAAATTTTAAAAAGTGATATGAAATTGTGATGACTAGCATCAGGTAAAAAAAAAGACTTTATTTGGGAAAAAATGAAACAGAGACTCTTCTGGTAAGGTGTAGCGCTCGGCTTAGAAAAAAATTGTTTGCTATGGTTGTACAAAAAAAAAAAGAAAAAACAATGCCTGGCAGTTTAAAATTCCTCTGGCATTAACTGAAATGTCAAACTTTACACTGAGTGTCACAGTTGGGATTAGACCAACCAAATTCACAGATAACATGATGATGTCACGGCTCAACTGCAAAAGAAAGTTTTTTTAAAAACTGGTAACTTCGAAAATGAAAATAATATTATTTTCTTGTCCTTATCAATTGACTGTCGATTATACTTAGTCCTACCCCAAGTAGGCCTACAGTTAATGAACAGAAGTATACAAGAGCTGGACAATACTTAATTTTGACAGAATGAAGGCAACCCCACATCTATTCAATACCTCACGTTTGTTCACTGTAGAGTAATTGATTGGTCAAGAAGACATTAAGAGGGTCAACCCAATGTCACCCTGGCCACTTTAAAGGAGAAAGTGAAGGGTTTCCATTCAAATTGAATGCCACTTCCATCTCATTCATGAAAAAAAGTTAAATTGAGTATTCTATTGCCATATCAAGTCAACCATAATAAAAACCAGCCTTTACTTCATTCTAGTTATTGAAACATGCATCTATAAATGTGAACATATCTCCTAAACTAAATCATTATTTTTGTCATACATTGTAATCAATCTCAGTCAAATGGTTTTTAACTGGAATAGGCAAGATCATAACATCCCACATTTCTATACTTCAAAACTGCAATAATCAGAGAAAATGGTAAAGGTAAGGAGGGGGCTTATTATGATAAAACAAAAAGCTAGGCAGTTGAAATAAAAAAAAAAGTCAGGTCGTCCTTACATACTAGTAGGCTATGCCACTTCTTAGCCCTCTGTGAACAACTTCATAGTTCAAGACACTTAAAAGATGCAATGCAACAGCACATTCCAAAATCTATCCCTCACCTTCTTCACTTTCCAATGTGAGTAGCCCCATCACTCACTAAAGGCACGAATTGTGACAGCAAGATTAAACTTCCTTTAGAACTTTTTTTTTGTTGCAGACTTCAACTCTGTTCAACTTCTGGATGTGTACCCATACATCTGATGTAGCTCAATCCAGGATTAGACCATTCAATCTAGAAGACAATCCTGTTGCCAATCCTGGTTGAAACAGGAAGGAAACATTTCAACCCTTGTATATAGCTATAGATTGTAGATTGTAGTGTGGTATGCCAGTGTAGTGTGACTGGTTTGAATTACAGGGGAGGAAGAACAAGTGATTCACTCTGACTCCAGAGAAAATATCAGTGATGCCAATGTACGTCGTATCTTTTACATCAAAATCAGTGACTAGTTTGTCATTCAGAGATTTGTATCGATTTCATGACATATTCTTACAATATGCAATTATGGACTGATAGAAGTATAACGATAAGACATTAATCATATTTTGTTCACACGTATATGTATTTTGTGCACAAAATCGTCAAATACATGCATGATATAATAGAATGTGTGTATAGCCTTGTGCTGTAAAAATTTGTACCACACAATGCAAATACACTGCAAAATTTGAAATTTTGAGACAGCTCAAATGATTTAGTGAGATGGTTGCACAATCGCTTTGGGCTAACATAGCTTGTTGTACTAAGTTAAATTAATCAGTTTGCTGTCGTGACTTAAAATGACAAGCTGTGTTTGCTCAAAGGAACTGTGCAACCATCTCACTCAATCATTTAAGCTGAGTAAATTTCGAATTTTAAAGTGTACAGGACAGTCTACAGCCAAATTCAATTCAAAGCACCATTGAAACAATACGAACCATAGAAAAATGTTCCTCTCTTTCCCCATAACTAACGAAACTGCTGTTACTACAACTGCAGCAATGGCTTGCCACAAAATTTAAAACACCAGAATATATGACCAATGAAATATACATTTGCTGCAATTGGTCTTTGGTGGTATATTGCTTTATGACTCGTACATTCTCAAATGGGCACACTGACAATAGAAATTGTTGTTATGACAAGTAACTTCAAATTTCTCACAACAGGAAGTATACTGTGAAGATTCTATGAGAAACACATTATTTCTCGGATGAAGTAGTAAATTTATTCTTGCTGAAAAGGGAGTTAAATGTATAAGAAAGTTGTACAATACTTCTATTACTTCACAGAATTCAAAGAACAAAGTACTCTTTCATCAGGAAAGAAAATGTGTTGCCTTTATGATAGCAATTCTCACCCAAGAGGACTTTCATTGTCAAAGGTCCAGTTTACAGTCCTTGTCATACTTACGTGGAATCTCAAGTTTTTTTTCTATGCTGTTGAACTGTGATGTCAGAGATGACTCTATTCTAGCATTGCAATATATGTAAATTAACTACAAGCTGTGATGTCATTTCAAACTGGGTCAGATTCCCCAGCTTCTAGCCAATGTTGATCCTCCTGAAATGAGCGTCACAGTTTCAACACAGTGTCAGAGTAAGAGTTTTATCAGGGATAGCCCCTACAACTACGTCATCACAGCTTGATAGCCAATGGGATGACCGTGAACTACGTCATCACAGTTCAAACATTGATATATTGAAGGAAGAATTACATTTTTGATCCCAATGATTTATCACAGCAATCACCAGTCTAATCCTACCAAATGGCAGTTTTGTGAGCATTCACAGTAGACAACCGTTATAATCCCCCGGGGAGTTGTTTGATAAATCTACACACTTGCCAACTTACAACTTTAAACTTTGATGGAAGTTGGTACAAACAGAAGGCTTTGACAATTTGTTTGTAAACACATGGCTTATGTTATGTTTATATTTTCTGGCAGCCCATTGGCTAAGAGGCTGTGATGTCAAACTTGCATGGGCTTTTCCCAGACCCAATTTTAACTCTGACACTGAGTTGAAACTGTGATGCTCAGTTTGGTGGATTCGCATTGGTTAGAAGCTGGGGAATCTGACCCAGTTTGAAATGACATCACAGCTTGTAGTTAATTTACATATATTGCAATGCTAGAATAGAGTCATCTCTGACATCACAGTTCAACAGCATAGAAAAAAAAATTGAGATTCCACGTAAGTATGACAAGGACTGTAATTTCCAGTAACAGAAATTCTACCAACTTGAATCAAGTAAACAACCTCATATACACAAATTGGATTACATGTTTTGTGTTATAAAATCAATTCTTGTGAGCTTCTTAAGAGCAATATTCAAATGGACTTATAGTCGGTTTTCATCAAGGTATGGATAGGTATGGTAAGTGCAGCTCTATAAGCCCAGTTCTGGGTGCTCACAAGGGATGATTGATAAGATAGGAGAGAGAGAGAGCAGTAGTCTTCAGCATCTTACACATTTTCCCCCATGTGAGGGATGATTAATAAGATGGGAGAGAGAGAGCAGTAGTCCTCAGCATCTTACACATTTGCCCCCATGTGAGGGATCTTTTACTTGCTCAACACTGACACAGACACTGATACAAGGGTGGCCAACTTAGTGTCTCATCCAAATGACATCCATCCACTTGGGATATTGCGCATGAAGGTCCATTGAAAATTTTGGGTTCGCCACCCGTAAAGTAAAGTAAAAACCATTTTCTAGGGAAGCGTCGACGACGAAATGTAACGCATACTGTCGCACAGTATAACAAAAAACAAAAAACTAGAGCAAAGTCATACTTACTGTTATGGAATACTCCTTGATCTCTCAAAACAAGGTATCAAATGCCAGAATCCCATTGCCAACATAGATGAATACTGTTGACAATGCATCTTTCATAAATCCATTTTCATTGTTTCGATGGAAAACAATAAAAGCACCAATCATATGACATTGTAAAACTTCTTTTTTTTCACATTCCCATAACCAATCACACCATAAGTATACACTATAAGTATCACACTATAAATATGATATACAAGATTCCATTATAATAATGAAAGTATCAATGGTGACCAAATATCCAGTGCAGCTTAGAAGGGCAACATGTAAAACCCCCAGCACCAAAATAACCAGAAAGCAATGCCATAATGCTGGTTTAGTGCCTAATGCAATTGTACAGGGACACACACAACATGGTACTGCGTATGTGAGGCATATATAATAAGGCCGATAAGTGACAACCCAAAATAACAAGTGTCAACCCACTATATAAAAAGAAGTGTGAAAATGAAAAAAAGAACTTGTCCAGATAGTTTTATTGTATTTTGGTTAGAATGTTGGGTCAGGAGGGAGTTGTGTATGAATTCTACAATTACTATGATTGCTGTGCTAATTTTACTTGAACAATTATGTATTGAATGACAATTCACAGTAAAGATAGATACAAATGTAGATAGATAGATAGATAGATAGATAGATAGATAGATAGATAGATAGATAGATAGATAGATAGATAGATAGATAGATAGACAAGGCTGGGATCATGTTACCCAGTATTTATAAGTACTGTACTGTGGTATTTTCTCGGCCAAATATCGCACCATCAGATTCCTCAGGTATCGCGGTATATATCATTTATTGCACAAATAAATGGGGTGTTGAATCTTGTAAAAAAACTTGGATACATATTGTTGACATCCTTTTAGCATCATGTTGCTCTGTTCTTGGCCTCAGATCTCGCGAAATTAGAACTCGGTGTGAGCCCCTTAGAGCCATTTCAAAATGACGGACAAAGTTTGTTTGAAACAGAATTTTGTGATTTTTGCTGATTTTGGACCAATAAGAAGCAAGGAATGACTGGAATAGACATATAATGCTATTGCAATGAACAACCAATTGACATTGCATGTGATATCAAACCACCATTATTGTCTCAAGCTGAATAGGTAAATTAAAAGCAGCATTTCCTAAAAAATAGGGCCATCTTTCACTAAAAGAATGATCAACCAAATGAACCCAAGATATAACTTCTCCCTGCCGAGTTTTTCATACACCCAAAAATATTCACATGAGAGACAATTTTGGGAAATTGGCAATTTTTGTGCAAACTTCATTAAAAATTTCAAAGGCTTGTGCAACTTCTTAAAACTACACTGTAATCAGTTTGGCTAAATGTTGCATGTGTTTGTTTTACTTATGTGCATGTTAAACACCTTTCAATGAAACTAGCTTCGGGCATATATAGCTTGAATATGTCACGGAGACTATTGCCACAGAGCTCCAAGAAACTCATCTATTTTGCAAATATTCAAAGTCATCTTAACTACGCTATAAATGCTTGGGGTCCCATGATTAATGCCAGTAACCTAAGAAAGATTAGAGTTCAACAAAATAAAGCAATAAGGGCTATATTTAATCTCAATAAAAGAACGGGACTTAGGGAATTTTATAAAAGGGCATCAATATTACCTGTAAGTGATCTCTGTGAATTAAATTTAGTGAAAATTTCTTTCAGATATGTCAATGATATATTACCAAAACGTATTCAGAACCTTTTTGAAGTACCCTCCCATCACTATCAAAAACGAAACAGAATTAGGTTACAAGTTACTCAACATACCAGTCAGCTATATAACAAAAGTTTTCTAGGCCAGTCACCAAATCTCTGGTTAAATTTGCCTGATAATATCAAAAGTAAGAGTGAAATTAAATTGTTTAGTAGAGCTTTTATTAAATTCAAGGTGGATCATATGTAGGATTTTTCCTTTTTCCCTTGTAGGAATATAATATATAGCATATATGCTGAAACTCCAGGTTAATTCATGTTCAATTTTCCATGATTTTGTCTGTGTTGTTTCATTGGCTTTGATCATTCTTGCTTGGTACCTAGGCACCAAGATGGGGCTAAGGTTAAAGTGGGAAGTGTTTATGGCTAGTGGCAACAAAATCAAGTGTATTTATATATTATAATATAAACTAGTTTATGTTATTATTTAGGACTTATTATATCATGTTGATTGTGATTTAGGAAGTTGGACTTGCTGTGGCTGTACTCTTGACTTGAACCTGGGCAGCAACCGCGGCTACAAGGTGTAGTTATTATCGTTTTCATAGCTACATGTTTTTTGAAAACTTCGTTTTGCAGTTAAACCGTGACATCATTGGGGTATCTGTGAATGTGATTGGTCTAATCTTCAATCTGTGACATATCAGTTCAGAGTTTGACATCACAGTTTATTACAAAGGAAATTAAAACTGCCAGGCAATGTTATGCTTGGTATGCAACCACAACAAACAACTTCTGTCTAAGCTGATTGTTACACGTTGCCAGGAGAGTCTCTGTTTCAATGTTTCCCAAACAAAGCCGGTTTTGTTGTTTTTCACAAGACACTCATCTTCATGATTTCAAATAACTTTGAGACATTTGTTGTCGGTCATTGTACACTGAAGGCCAAAAGTTTGGAATCAGAATTTTGTTTGCCATCAGGTCAGTGTTACAGAAAGTTGCCTTTGGGTGCAATGCATGGATTCTTATCTGATAAGAAAAAAATGTCATAATTGGAAAAGGGATTGTATGAGTAGTTTCCACAGTGTGCAAAAACATGGAGGACATTCAGTTTCCTTTGTTGATTTCAAAATACTGATTGCCCCAAACAAGTGGCCAAGCATATCAATGAAGTGGCAATTGCCAATGCCTTCTCACTTTGACACATCCCCATTTTTGGGAGCAACATTTGAAATTCAATGCTATTTTCACAAATTTACCTTTAATAATCACTTCACTTTAGGTCATTTTCGATTTGATCAAGTAACAATCCGAACAACCAGATACCATTTTGTGAAACACTAAGGCAGTGGTGAACAGCTTATCATTTCCATTTTTTTTGGCCAGCAGTGTAACTCTCCTTTGAGGATAAGTGGTCTGTTTGTTTCAGTTACATTTCATTGAAGCATCTATCAACCAGTGCAGGTATTAAGGCTAAACAAGCTAAACATACATAATCCATGTGTCAATGCATTTCGTCAGTTTCTTGAAATGTCTGCTCGTAATATACAAAGTTATACAACTAAATCTGTGACATCACAGTTTTGAAATAAAGCGAAGTACAAACTGGAAAAACCACATATCTATGAAAACGATAATAAGAGATGGTCAAAGCCATTGATGATATGTATTATAAAAATGAAAATTTGATTTATTTTGAATATAATGTATGTATAAATTTTAACAATGGAATATTATTTTTTCCTTAATTGGGGGTGCACCCACCTTTTAGGTAATGGTGTGCAAATACTCGGGTGTATCCCCGTCAAAACCGCTACTCGCTTGTTGTATGTTTAAAAAAGTTGTTTGTATGTTACATCGGTTTTGAAGAAAATAAATCTAATCTAATCTAATCTATGTGGTCATGTATTTTCACTTGCAAAAGGGGGTTTTAAGAGATTCGGTTTTGCACAGAATTTTGGACCATCCTAAGTCATATGTCTTACCGCATGCCATATTAGGTCTTTGACCCAACTCCTGCCCCAGGGGTCTGTTTTTGCACTCAGGATCATTTTAGGCAAAAATATCACCCATCACAGCAGGGCTATGACCCGTAATTTATACCCCCATAACAATGATTGAACGGGTTGACCTTGTAACTAATGTGTGAATAAAAATCTGCATGCAACCATCACACACATTTGGCTAACCACTGAAGAGGGATTGGTTGCATTATCTTGCAAAAAAGCACACTTCCTCCTCATGATTTGCATGCCTATCATGCTCCATGTTTCCTCTTTTTTAAAGTGTTCCATAATTCAATAATCACTGTATCATGTCAATGATAATGTAACACCATGAACCCAAAGTCCTTAGAAGAGTACATGCACAGTTCATTGCTTTGTAAAATGCTGCTTCATAATTGTCATCAATGTCGAAGAAATTTTGGGTAACACGAGGGAAATCTGCCCCCGGGGCCAATCTTGCCCCAGGAGATTAATTTGTTGTGAGGAATGAGATGATTGTTTCATTGTGAACACACTGAATGCTGATGATGTGTCATGAACATACTAATACTTCCCATATTTTCTATTATTCATATAAAAATAAGTTGACATGCCTACAAGAGAGAGCAACACTATCTCAGTGTGTCATAAGGAAAAGAATAATTGTTAAAATCACTTCTTAGGTATAGCCTCAGACAAAACTCTACAAAACACTCACTTTTTAGTATCCTTAAACAATGTAAAAGCACTAAGGACCATCAGTTCAATGCTCTCAAAATTTTCCAAAATGCCTTCGAGGAAGTCCCCTTTGAAGCCCCACAGAAGACAACAGATAATTCTTAGTGTCTGGCTTTTTGACTGGGGGGCAAAATTATCTGTCATTAAAATATTTGTCTACATTTCCTGCATGGAAACCCAGTAAATATAATGTGGTAAGATGGTTAAAAGACCGGATCTAAATTGACCAGTTCAAAGACTTATTGGAATGCACTCAAGTAAATTTAATTTTACAGACAGCCATGGGACCATATGGGAAACGTATTTAAATTCAATGATCTGAATGACATTCCATGTTTTAATAAGTAGATTACAACTTAATTGTGCCTATTTTGTTATTATCTTACCATTAATTTTAATAGACCTACGTGCCAACATTAGATGGCAGTGAACAATCAAGCACCATGATAAATAAATCAAGGGACTTATTCTTGTCAAACCTCAACAAAATTGTATCATGAGAAATGTAGTGCTCACTAAAACACTGGACCAGAAGTTGGTTAGAATTACAGAGCAAAATCGGTTTCTGAACTTCCACAAATGATTTCATATGGGAAAAGACTAATGAAGAGTTTACAGAATTAAATAATTACAGCCATGGAAATGCAAGTGGTTTCTTTTGCAGATTGAGAACGTCAGTATAATGTCATGTCCAAATATATTTTCCTCTTTTGTTCGAAATTAGCAAAACATTTTTATCTAAATTCAAACAATTGATTTAGGCAATTCTACAAACCTCAATGATGAAAATATAAACATACTATAAAAGTCTTTTACAGCATGTTATTTTTATTATTTAAACTCAATTTTAGGAATGAATGTGGCATCACAGATGTGGGGTTCCATGTAATGCAGTGCAATCACCTCCCACGGTGCGGTCTGGGTGTGAAGACTTATTTCTTGGCAGTGCAGTCATTGTCACACTTTTACATCTAATCTCTATAGAAGCTCTTTAAGCTGCCAAGTAGTATGATATGTCATGTTAATAAAAGATCTAAACTTCCAAGTTGTGCCACTTATCATGTTCACAAAAGTTCTAAGCTGCTTAGTAGTGCCACATATCATGTTCATGAAAGTTCTAAGCTGCTGAGTAGTGTCACATATCATGTTCATGAAAGTTCTAAGCAATTTTAGTGCCACATATCATGTTCATAAAAGTTCTAAGCTGCTGAGTAGTGTCACATATCATGTTCATGAAAGTTCTAAGCTGCTGAGTAGTGTCACATATCATGTTCATGAAAGTTCTAAGCTGCTGAGTAGTGTCACATGTCATGCTCATGAAAGTTGTAAGCTGCTGAGTTTTGCAACATATCATGTTCATGAAAGTTCTAAGCTGCTGAGTAGTGCCACATGTCATGTTCACAAAAGTTCTAAGCTTCTTAGTAGTGTCACATATCATGTTCATGAAAGTTCTAAGCTGCTGAGTAGTGTCACATATCATGTTCATGAAAGTTCTAAGCTGCTGAGTAGTGCCACATATCATGTTCATTAAAGTTCTAAGCTGCTTTAGTGTCACATATCATGTTCATGAAAGTTCTAAGCTGCTGAGTAGTGTCACATATCATGTTCATGAAAGTTCTAAGCAATTTTAGTGCCACATATCATGTTCATAAAAGTTCTAAGCTGCTGAGTAGTGCCACACATCATGTTCATTAAAGTTCTCACCTTCTTAGTAGTATCACATATCATTTTCATGAAAGTTCTAAGCTGCTGAGTAGTGTCACATATCATGTTCATGAATGTTCTAAGCTGCTGATTAGTGTCACATATCATTTTCATTAAAGTTCTAAGTTTCTTAGTAGTGCCACATATCATGTTTATTAAAGTTCTAAGCTTCTTAGTAGTGCCACATATCATGTTTATTAAAGGTCTAAGCTTCTTAGTAGTGCCACATATCATGTTCATAAAAGTTCTAAGCTTCTTAGTAGTGCCACATATCATGTTCATAAAAGTTCTAAGCTACTAAGCCACATATCATGTTCATGAAAGTTCTAAGCTTTTTATAGTGAGACATATCATGTTCATAAAAGTTCTTAGCAGCCAAGTAGTGCTACATATACGTAATTTCTAAAACATAAATTTTCTTAGCTGCCAAGGAAAGTGCCATACATTCTCCGTTGAACTATTCTAATATTATCGGGTTTGAATAAATCACGAACTATGACACAAACCACTAAAGTGGGTACATGGGATAAACAGTGTACTGAAACTACAACATAATTAACATTAAACATGACATCAACAAGGACGCTGAAATTAAATAATCACTAAAACCACTTGTAAATGACATGGTCATAGTTGCCAATTAACTAGGCTATTTGACTCTAAAGTGGGTCTCAACAGGTATTGTTATACTAATTTTCAGATAGTTCCTGGTTCTCTAAAATCAGGAATTTGGTTCACATGGTTGACTATATAATACATCTAATTCAATTACCCAGTAGAGGTTGCATGTTCAGCTATCATCATCAAGAATAATGAAAATGGCGTTCATCAAAGTTTTTCTTCTTCTGGGTTGCTTTACACTTCAGGGTTTTGCAAAGGTAAGCTAAAAAATTGATTTCAAGCAAAATATTTAATTACATGACCACTATGCTAGACTGATGCTGATTTGCCAAAATCAGTCACATGGCAACACCATAAAAACTCATATCGCATGGTTTAAGTGCAATATGGGTTTTTTTTCTGAATTTTTTCTTTTTCCCAAATTTTCTTTTGTTCGATATGAATTTCCTCGCACGAATAAATGCCCATATATTGAACTTACATCATGTCGTATTTGTATTATACCACAACAGTTACAACCGACACATTTGAAGGAACTAAATACATCATACCGGTTCCTACAATAAAATTTTTGAAAAGAAGTAGTTCATAAAAGATCATTTCCATTCTGAAATATTTTTTTATCCTACATAAAGTAAATAAAGACACATTTTCATCATTATTCAGCCCACTGAGACAGAAGAAGAACCAAATGATGTCCAAGTGGGAGTTGCAGCTGTAGTTGAAGCTATTGATGTGATCATTACAAATGCTCAAGGCGGTGAGTAATACGACTAAGAAACAATGTGCAATCTACACTTTGCCTACATTTACAGAAGCTAATACAGCCATTTTCATAATTGTAGACATTCATGCAGTGTGTTTTTTTTTTCTGGGACATGTACATGCATTCTATGGAGACAAGTAACATAAAAAACTTTATGACATCACCATGTACAATAGAATAACATGTCCTAGAAAAAATTCACATTCAGGCTCACTGTTTACAATTATGAAATTGGCTTTAGAAGGTCTCCCAAGATGTCTTTGGAAGAAAATGTTGGAGATTTTGATTGACGCCATTTGGAATTCTCAAAGTGATGCACAACCTAATGAAAAAAAAGAAGAGGATTAGTTATTTAGAATTAATCAAACCTCAGTATTTTGTGGAGGTTGTTATAGCAGGGGGAGCACAAACTAACCTTATACAATCAAATATGGAGGATACTGAGATGTTTGTTCCGATGTCTCTCAGAATGACTAAAAACCTTGGTCGTAGGATGCTTTTTGTTAAAATTTTCCCTTACTTTCAGTTAAAGTCATGCGGATGGCAGACGCTGCCACAGAACTTCTGGAGGAAGTGAAAGAGTTCGACATGATTCTGGATGAACTTCTCTTTGAAGAAAGTAAAGGTACTTGATCCAAAACACTTTGACAAAGTCAGATATTGAACTATAATTATATTCTTATGAAATCAATACCATGCAATAGAAATTACACTGTAAATGACAATGATAATGAAACAAATTTAACTTGCTCTAAGAAAAAAAAGAGCAAATATGTACTTCCATGGGCCCATGCATGACATTCTGCAATTTCATTAATATTTTTTAGAATTCGATACATTCTGGCAAAATATCATCAAATTAGTATCATTTTATGTTTCACAGGCAAATACGCAGGTAGACGAATCCCAGATATCATCATCCACAGACCAAAAGGATCACCAGAATGTAAGCATTGCCTTTTAAAAAGATTTAGACTCCACTGTGGTAACAAGCTATGTCACAGTATGGGAGGCAAGCTTGCTAACAGTGACAGCTTTGGATGTAAAACTGCAATGTAAAATTTGAAATTAGATCCAGCTTCAATGATTGAGTGAGATGGTTGCACAATTCATTCAGCTTGTTGCTTTAAGTATGACAATGGACAGGTTGTCATGAATTAAAACAACAAACTATGTCAGCTCAAAGAATTGTGCAATCATCTCACTCAATCATTTGAGCAGCCCAATAATTTCAAATTCTACAGTGTGAGGAATTAGGAGTACCAACAGAAATGCACCAGAATGTTCCTTGTGTGGTCATATGCCTACAATTGTCTTTTATCAGTGAAAATCAATGATTTGCACCATTTATGAGTGAGGATGTCCAGTGTGACAACTACTTGGCAACTAATTTCATATATCAATGTTTTCTTTTTAAATGTTTAGCCTGAAATTTACCAATTCTTCAAGATCAATTCTATCAGATATTGCAAATATGTGCACTGCAAAATGCAAGATTGCATTGCTGCACAATTGCATCGATGCCACCCAGAAAATTATATTACCACATACATATATAATGTGAAGTGTATACCCTTGTGAATGCCCAAAAACTGGCAATGTGAAAATAAAAGGCAATTTCCTCAAAGAGGACACAGAGCAGTGTACTGGTCCATAGCTTTTTATGTGTGGTTTTCTTACTATTTTGCCGTGTCTGGCATTGACACTGTTCTGACTGTTTCTGTGAAACTGGGTTTATGGTAATCTGGCTTTCAGCATCTGAAGATTGACAAAAAAAAGAAAAGTGAACAAACAAACAAGCAACATTTTCATCCACTAAGTGACTAAGTGAAAGTCACACAGGTACTCTGCAATGGATTTATTGTTAATTTATATTTCAAAAATTCATCATGCTTATGTACAAGAATAAAACATCCTTACATATGTCATGGTCTCAGAACCATTCACATGGAATTCACATGTAAATTGGTGCACTCAGCACTCCACTGACCTGAGGTTCGAGACAGGTGATTACAACAAACAATGCTAAACAAGATAATCTAGCCTGCTATTTTGTGTTCAGTGCCTCTTGAAACACTATCAGAACATAAGAATTTGTGGCAGAGCCAGGGACTTTTTGCCCAAGAAATGATAATTGAAACATTTCAGCATCCATTTATCTGCATGGAATTGTTCATGGACTATAGCTATATTGCATGGGATATCTCCTAAATATAATGTTAAACAGGACAATTGGAGCACACTAATTTATAATAGAAGGTAAGACAAATTCTCCTTTGGCTATGTCAAGCAGAATTTTTTGCCACCTGACATTGAAACAGTGAAGGCAGTTAATCAAATATCAGAGATGTTTCAAGGTTATATTTTGCATTGGTTTGACCCATGGTGACTGCACAAACAGTTCTTAGTGGTTTTTGATAGCTGACAGCAATTTGATTTTACATCAATTGACTTTTTCTGAAACACATGCTTTCTCCAAGTCAATGTTTTGATCAAACAGGAACTTCAGGAAGTCGCGTACACTCACTAAAGTGCTGCCACGTTGTTGCACCATGATATATGAGTAGAAAGGCAACCCTGGATACAGCAATTTGACTATTTTCAATTTCCACTGGTGACAGAGGGAACCATCCTTGTTCCTTATAGAAAAAATTACTAATATATCAATGTTTTGTTTTTGCAGCAACCTTGACGATGGAAGACTGGTTCATTGCTAAACTTGTTAAGTCACTGAAAACATTCAAACAGACAATGGTGGGGCTGGCAGATGATTTTGATCCAGGTAAATTAGACACAAATTTTAAAATATGATAAAAATACATGATTGATAATATAAAGCATGATATATCATGAAATCTAACAGGCCTATAATCCCTATATGATTGCATGGTCACAATGGTCAGTTGCCATTTATAAGTTGTGACAGAAAGTTGGAAGCATGGAATCAAGATTGTATTGCCCATCAAGTGCCAAGCGCCAAATCATGCAAGCAAACATAAATTCTAAGCATTGAAGGCAAGGACCATAAAACTAGAGGGTTTACGGTCCAAGCCTGCATAGATTCAAATAGTACGCTGTAAAATTTGAAAGTTTGAGTCAGTTTAAATGATTGAGTGAGATGGTTGCACAATTCCTTTGAGCTATCATAAATTTAGCTTGTTGCTTTAAGTTATGCTAAACTATCTGTTATCATAACTTAAAACAATCGGCAACTTTATTGCCTATTATCATAACTTAAAACAACAAGCTAGTATGTTAGCTCAAAGGAAATTTGCAACAATCTCACATCACTCAATCATTTAAGCTTTATTAGGTCTGCCAAGGATGTAATTGTAAAGAAGGCCAAGCTCATAGGAGATCTGCTGACGTTAAACCTGTTACATTTACATTATGTTTCCTTATCCTATTTTCAGATGGTCCCTCGAATGTGGTTCTCAAGTATTACAGAGTACTAAAGCAAGTTCTCTGGGGAGTCAAGCAAGTTGGTGTAGCTCTCAAAAAGGTGGCCATATATGCAGGTATTTACTACATATTTCTGATACAAATTGATTATTTTATCAATAAAGTAGATCAAATAAAATTGTTATACATCCGATAGGGGAGACTGGGGTAAGTTTTGCCCTTTTTTGCTTCAGGGTGATTTTCCAAAAAACTAAAGCTCAATCATATAAACTGAAAATTAAATATCAAAATATAATACCTTGGCAAGAATCTAGACAAGTTTCAGGGCAACCAGACCATTGGAAAAATCATGGCAAGTATTTGAAAAAAGTATAGGTCAAGTGGCACAACTTGCCCCGATACTTGGATTTCACTTAAATAGGACAATGACAGCAACATCCGAAAACAGTCCGTCAGATGAGATTTCTTTTAATCCTTTTTCAGAAAAAGACCTGGAAGAAATGATACTCGAAGAAGCACTTCTTGAAAAAGGTGTCGATATTGAGCAGCTTTTGACTGAATTGAAAGAAGCAGACATTTGAAGACACAACACCAATACAAGAGTGGAATGTATATATTGGAGCTGTGAATACTGGCACAATTCAATCAAGCGACACAAAATAATTGTAAAGTCATCACTACATTTTTAGGTTATCACATTCAATCTTTATTTTAAATAAAGCAGTACTATAGAATGCCTGAATATGAGATGCTTACAGATGGTCAATCAATTGAATTTGAATAAAAACTGTAACTGAAATAAATTTGTGTGTAATTTGTCAGTTAGTTCTGTGCACTCCTGACAATTAGAGCTGTTTGCGGATTAGTGGTCCAAACAGTTTCAAAATAACTCTCAACTGGGCGTATGATGTCACTGGCTTATTATGTTTTGTTCATGTCAGTTATGGTTAATCAGTTGATTCAGTGCACTGCTTATCATCGCTAGCAGCATATAGGTGTCAATAAACAAACTATTTAAATGACTTTAGGTACTACATCAAATGAGATTAGGAGACCAACAGAAAACTGTCAATGACGTGGCAAAGCTATAAACGAGCCCTCCACCAATTAGCAACATTGTGTTACAGGCAATTTTATTAGTATGTGATTCTCAGGTTCTTTGGCCACTAAATACATAGCATTTCTGGTTAATCTGATTGGTTCAGGAACAACAGAACGTCACATAGCTGATTTATCAAACGTAGTAAGTACCTGTACAGCATTGATTCATCACAGGCTACTGTGAATGACCAGAATCGCATGGTAATGAAATTGCCTGTAACAGTGGGCAGTCCAAATCCTTGTCTCAAAAAAAAACATGCCTAAATGACATACCTATTTTTTATGATGGTCAACCAAAAATTAATTGGTTAATTTAACAGAGAAAAAAATGGGGTTAAATATCAATTATCCATTCAGAAACAAACACAACCATAAAGAGAACAATTGAAGATCACTTAAGTTGGTCATCAGTAATTCAGTATCATAACACATGATTACAGATTCATAGCATGCAATATGGCTTTATGGTACCATGTGGGTCAAAACAAAATATTTACCATATTTCTGCCTCATAAAAATTCCTGAGGGTCAAATGTTGAAATACCAATAAAAAGTAATTATTTTGAACAGTTATATCTGCAAAATTGCCAATAGTGCATCTTTTTACAAGACACACCTTGCGAAAATAATTTTAAAATTGAACAATTTTGGGTGCCAGGATTTTTCGGCTACGTCTAGGAATACTTGTATTCAGATCTCTTTTTACAAGCCTTTTTTGCAAGGGAAAATTATCCCTCGAAGAGTCCTCTTTGGTTGAGATATAAAAATAGGAGACAGCAAGCCAATTACAAGACGTATAATTGCACAAGAACCTCTCGTCAAATTCCTTTTAAATCCATTACTCGACCAGTCGGTTCAGAGAAGCATTCGAATCATTTGCAATAGAAATCTCAGGCTTCCAAATGAAACTCATGAAATGCACCAGGCGGCATAAAACGGTGTGTGATAAAGCTGGTCCTCTGGTGGCTATCGGGACAATCTGCAGTTGATGGAATCATACACTGTCAGTCCCCAAGACATTATATAATAAGCACTGAATTAACTGATTAAACATAACTGACACAAACTCAACTTTTTTAAGCCAGTGATATCACATGACCAAGATGAAAGTTAATTTTGAAACTGTATGGACCGCTCATCTGCAAGCAGTACTGAACAGAAAAAGTTATCCGAGGGAAAATTTATCAATGGACCATGCCCTTGCAGAAGCATGCAATTTCTTGAATCAAGCCTTCACAATCAGAACCAGGTCAGAATTGGGCCATTCGGTTGACATGCAGAATGAAAGCAAGTGCAGCCCTCTAATCACTATTCTGAGCACTTTATAAATGATATGCCAGATAATTGTGAGGGACCATTTCGCTGCAGAAATTAACGATGTCCTGGCAGGTGACAAATATGCAAATTTGATGAAAGTCACATGCAATCATTGTTAATTGCATTTTAATAGTAGAGACATGTATCAAGACCACGGTACTTGATAGAAACTTTTAAAGTATACTGAACCAATGCAATCAAATTGTTGAAAATCGTAACAAACAGGCATTCGATTTGATGAAAGTCACAAGCAATTATGATTTAGGCATAAATTGCATTTTAATAGCAGAAACATGACAATTAAGTCATAACCTTATATTTTATGAAGAATGCTAAAATAACCAAATTCAAATCAAAACAAATAAAATGTGACTAAATGCGAAAGAACATCAAATTTCAAAAGTTAGACAACATCCTGGATTCCTTATGGCAAAAAAATAAGGCAATAAGAAAATATGCATTTTTATTGAGATCACATAATAAACTGTACAAATATAAATAATATACATCTTCTCTCATCTTCTATTTCCTTCCTATATACAATAATAAACAGATCCATGGATAATGAAGGGTATGCGTTTCTCAGAAAGCACCATTATGGCATACTGAGCAGTCGTTTGTGGTCGATCTTTTCAAGTTGAACCAATCTTAGGCAAGTTAAGGCACAGTAAATTTAAAATTGACAGATAATTCAATAATTTTTTTATGCGATGTGCGCAAATAACAAGAGCAAAAAGACATTTTTCCAAGGATGGATGGACGGATGACTGGGGCTTTACTTCATGTATTATAGGCAATTTATTGCCCTTGGTAGGCTAATCAGGCCAGGAGGAGGACACGGCAATGAGTCGAAGGATGATTGAAACAGCCGTCCAACATAGGCCCAGGTTACCAGACGAGAGCTAGATTCGAACCCTGGACCCAGCGATTGGAAGCCCAGCATGCCACCACTAGACCAACGGTCACCAACCCCTCCACCCCCCTCATTTTTCCAAGGAATGCAGTACATGATATAATGTATGGGACATTTGTTGGGCTCTAGACTTCACTATCTTGAACACACAAGACCTGAACATAAATTTGTCTTCTTCCCTAAATAATTTAAAAAAATTTTTGTTTGCACTGTTTTCATTGGAGGTTTGTTGTCTTCCGTGAATTTAGCTACAATCCAGGTGATCGCCTATTTCGCAATCCAACTCCTGAAAATGTTTTTGCAGATTTTAGGCAGGACAACTTCGCTCAGGTCTATCTTGTGACATGATTAGATATCACCGTGTCACCTAAAAAAATTTAATTAAATCCGAAAATCAACCAAACAATGTTTAATACAGTGTCAGACTTTACACATAAATGTAGACAGCAAGTCTTTAAATTCTAAATTCTCAAAGGATACGGCTTGAGCTGCTCTGCAAAATTCTTCATGTCATCCTGGATCTTGTCCTGACCTTGAGCGGCAACAATACTCAGTTCAAGAAGGTGAGAATGGGAAATTGGTTCTAACTGCTCTTTCAAATTCCCTGGTTGGTTGTTCTGTGAAAACAAAGAAACTCAAATCGTAAATTTACACACAGATGAATGTAACAGAAGCATGAAATATCAGATATAAGAGTCAGCAGGGTTCCTGACTTTATTCAAATCAGCAAGTATGTGCAATTCTTCCTTTACCTTCTGGTAAATACAGAGTGAGAAATGTGTGGCTTCCAGAAAGCTCTAGTCTGAACTCTAAGGCACACAAATTAACATGGTGATTATTAAATTCACATTTCACTAGTCTGAACTCCGAAGTTAGGCAGGCAGATCACTAATGTTTTACAGGTCGAATTTTCCGCACAGGATCTGTTGCGGCACTCTGGTGTCCCCCACTCTCCTGTGATATTTGAGAAACAGATGACTGCTAATTTGTCTACCAATCATCACTGTGATATACTGGATTGGATTGATTTATCAAGTAGTCACAACAAAACATAATAAGGTGAAACTGTGAAAAAGATTATAAATATTTCGCCTGAGTTCTATCAAGGGATTAAATATCAAACAGCCCTGATTGGCTGGTTGTTGTGAGGCTACTTGATTGTGATTAATTTGGTCCATAAATGTCACATCCAGGTCGCATTTTGTGATAGCAAGTGAAATGATAGATAGATAGATAGATAGATAGATAGATAGATAGATAGATAGATAGATAGATAGAGATAGTAGATAGATATATAGATAGATAGATAGACAGATTAGATAGATTAGATAGATAAGATAGATGTTCAAATTAAAAATAAGTGTATTAATAAGTAATTATGTTCGATCACCACTATAGAAGCATGCTGTAGGGATCAATTGCTGCATTCCCCCAAACAAAACCGCATGAATTTGACTTTCTTGATTATAATTTCTATATAAGTTGTGTAAATGAACATATCCAATCCAATCCAATCTAATTACTTGGCCCCAGATCCCTAATTTTCTCTCAGTGGTTATCTGAGAAATTTTGCGGTCTGGTCAGCTCAATTGTGGGAAAATTCAGTCACTGTTCCTGAAATGATCTTGAGAGGATCAACCAATGAAATTTCTCTGCATAACTAAATGGCTGAAATCAAGAACTGAGACAATCACTGTTGTACATTGTTTCACTCACATTCACACCTGTTTGTTATTACCAGTTTCACAGTTAGAGCGATAAATTCCTTCATGCTTCAAAAAAGGTATATTTATTGTCTATTCAGATGCTATGACCTCAATTGACAGTGAGGCTATGGATATGTTGACAAAGTGAATTGACATTGAAGTAGGTTGGAATTTTTTAATCTGAAGTTCACTGACTTAAGAGGCAATATCTAAGCAACAGAATTGTGCAAAATGAATGCAAACGTCTTCAACCTTGCAGGCAAGTAGAGTTTGATAATGTGTATAACACAGGGACTTAGGAAACAGTGTAGGAAATGACATGTTTTGATATTTATGTGTGATTTCGCCGAGTATTCTTCCCTGCTGGGGCTTGTCTCACAATCATGTGTATGCATGATCGTGATGACAAGGTTCTTGTCTACTCCGAAGTCTCTTTCAGGTAATTAGGACTTTCGGACCCCAGTCGTTTCACACACTGGGTAGTCCTAAATACTTAAACTAATATGGCAAACACAAACATCCTACTATACATTTTTTACATACCTTATATATTTTTGATATGATGACCTTCATTCTTCCTTTGCGAAACATGTATCCATCTGCCATGAATTCATGATCAATTCTAAAATAGCAAAATAAACAAAAAATAAACATTTTGAAGCCTTACTAATTCAATATAATATGTTACCAAGAAATTGAAGAAACCTTAACATTTCAAAAGAAGCATAATATTCTACTTAAAGAATCTTAAAGTATGGGGACTAGGCATAACTTTTTTACGGGTACGAAGTGCCGACATTTTTTCAGACGAAAAGCCAATTACAAATTAAATTGTATTTACATTTTTAACATAACGTACCCTAAGGTAATATGGGGGAAAGTTTTTTTATAAACAACCAGCCATAGCCTCTTCCCCCCCCCCCTCCCAAGTATATCACCTGGTCAGCTCCAAGCCTCCAAACCAAATTTTTCACTTACTTGAAGCCCAATTCTTCCAAGAAAGTGACAACATTTTCCGAGGTGCTGACATCCACACAACTTCTCACAAGAGTATGCCGACTTTTATCTCCGATGTCCGGGTTTCCAATGTAACGCAAATGCCTGGAAGTTTGAAGTTTAAAAAAATCGTTTTATCTTTTAGGCAAATCATAAAACTGCAAACTTGTAAATAAATTTATCGAAACTTCTGGAAAACAAATAAATTAAAATTCTATATTAATAATATTATAAATAACAATCATCATACTTTCTACCACTTACCAAGGGTTATCTGGATGTTCCAATGATCGTCTCACTCGCAAATAAATTGGTTGAGTTCCAGGGGAACCCTCTGAAAAAAGGAAAACATTGTATATATAAACAATTACTAAACGTAGGTGTTTGGAATTTTTCGGTGTACCATCTCTCCAAATACCACATCTACAATATCAGCACCAGGTATTAAAAAATTAACAGACGGTAAGTGCAACCCTCTAAGCCCAGTTCTGGCCGCTCACAAGTTAGTTGCAATATCTAATACAGGGTTCCCACTCTTTTTCCAAGTTCAAATTCAAGGTTTTTTCCAGGTTTTTCAAGGCTGTCAAAAGCAATGTTCAAGGTCTAAACCCGCATTTTCTTCTGATTTTGTGCCCCGGACAGTCGTTAAAGTCCACAATTTGTTGAACCATTTCAATTTTGGCAAGAGAACCCCAAATTCCAGACCTTTTTCCAGGTTTTTGGTGGAAATATCAAATTTTCCAGGTTTTTCCCCACCTTGAAAAGCACAACCCAAAATTCCAGGTTTTCAATGTTTTCCAGGTTGAGAGGGAACCCTGCTAATAAAAGATAAACACAATACTTTCGCCGGAGTAACCATTATACTTACTCATTATAAATACCATCTCATGATCCTTGAAGTGGAAACTTTCTATTCTTGCATCTGTGACATCACAAATTCCCATAATTCTGTGGATGATGACTTCCCTCTGAGAATCGAGGAAACTGCCCTGAAGCAAATACTCTTGCAGGGGAGCAACATTCGACCCAAATACTGGCAGATCAAACGCCATATTGACAGATACTAGCGAACCTTTGGAAAGGAGGAAGCAGAGAGCAGCTTTTCGTAGGTGCACTTGTAATCTGAAATGGGTAATTTTAATAAAATCTTGATTACATTAATCAAACCGATATTCCAAGAACATTCAGTGATTCACACAAAAAATGTTATAACAGGCTGCTACGTGTACAGCCAAAACCAAGGGAATATAGAGATGGATGGATGATTGGGGCTTTACATCCTGCATTTATGCACTTGGTAGGCTAATTAGGACAGGGGAGGACACTGCAATGAGGCAAAGGATGATTGAAACAGTCGTCCAACATAGGCCCGGTGACCCGGCAAGAGCTGGATTCAAACCATGGACCCAGCAATTGGCAGTCCAGCACGCTACCACTAGACAAACCCTCCCCTCGGGATTTTAGAGAAAACCAGGGCATAATTACTAGGGTCGATACGTGCCTTTTTTTAAAGAAATACATATATATTATTTTATTCACAACAAAATATCAACAAGATAAATGTGTGATGATGGTAAAAAATAACTATAGAGAAACAAAGAAGATACATATATATACAAAAGAGGGGGATAGTGACTGTAAATAAATCAAAGAGAATGAAAAAAATATTATTTTCATAAAATAATGGTAATACCGCAGGTAAAAAGCACCATAATGATATGCCCATGAACTAAAATGAACATTTGATTTGAAACATATATATACTGACATGTGTAATAAATATAAAATTGAAACATAATCATTTACATACATCCAAGATTAATAGAAGATGTGAAAATTTTGTGCGAATAGACACTCGGCCCTAACCTAGTCTGGTTCAAAGTTAGACGGCAGATTTTGGTTAGGCCAGGACTAAGCATAAGGGAACACAAGACATATATATATATATATACTGACTTAACATAAACATCACAAACATTAACATCTTAAACATAAACATCATAAACAGCTATCTACAAGTACACTCAAAAAGAACAAATTGCCAACTCATGCGAGTACCAAATGTTCAGTGCCTGTGGCCACCCGTGATTTTTGCAATGGTGAATTGTGATATGAATACCTTGAAGTAAGAATCTCTTTCAGACAATATTATCATTTTTTAGAATTATAGGCAAAAATTTGGATAGTCCAAAATTTAGTTCATAGCTTTTACTAGTAAGTATACGGAGGAACTGTTGGTGTGCAGCCAAAACGGCGATAAACCAGAACGGCTATTCGTGTATTTACCATAACGGCGATGATAAATTTGACTAGAAAACAAGAACGGCTATTTCACTAATTTTTGGTACAATAAGCTTGCAAACTTAGTAATTTTACTTTAACATAATACATTTTGTTATCCAGCATTGTTTCCGTTATTTAAAAGATCATTTAGTTAAGTTTTTTGTTGCTTTTTATCAAGTTTTACACATTTACTAAGTTTTAGCTACATTATAACATGTCAAATTAGACAAGAAAAATGTAACGTTATATCATGGATGTGAACTTGCTTGCTACAAAGATATTAGATGTTTTTTTGTTGAAATATGCTTTTCTAAGTTGATTTTTTAACTAAAATGGTCATCGCCCTTTTGGACTTTGATCATCCCCGTTTAGGTATTGTTTGTAAATATATGAATAGCCGTTCTGGTTTATCGCCGTTTTGACTGGCAGTCGAACTGTTCATTCGGATTTAATACGAGGAAATTATCAATCAGCCGAGAGGCCATTACAAGAAAGTCACATCTAAGTGAGTTCCATTTTTTGCAAATCATGAGGCAATGAAATTCATCTTCAACCATATTCATGTCACATCTTTTACATAAACATTCGTCTGCCACAATAAACGGTCGTTTGTGTCTACCTTGTTCTATGTGAAGGTTATGAGAACTTAATCGGAATCTAGCAATGCTCTGATAGAGACATTTAGGGAGGTTTATATTTAGGTATGGCTCCAGACGAAAGTCTTTCTTAAATAATTTGTATGTTCGAAGCTTTGGGTTTTTACAACTGTCATTTATTTCAGCTAGCATTTTATTTTGTGCTTGATCATATAATTTTGATACTATTCTATTCACAATTTTCAATTTTTGATGCTATTATAAATCACAAATGAGCCGGGTGGCCGTTACAGCGTAAGCGGCATGCGCATCTGAGGGTGATTTTAAGGGTAGCAGGATGTTTCACCAACGAAGAGACTTGTCATCATATGATACATCTGCACCTCAAAGATTTTGCAGACTCTGATAGACAGGTCAGTAGGTCCAGTAGGCACACATGGTGAGAACACTCCAAGAAGTGAACTAACACAACACTGATAATTTTTTAATTATGATAATATTGTCTGAAATACACACAAATTTAACAAAAGAAAATAACCAAATACTCCTATTATCGCTCAATCAAAATGAATCGTCCATAAAACACGATCAATCAGCTGTGTAACTTTTAAAAAGAATATGAAAATGTCCCCAAAATGTTTTCTGATACTTCAGAATCAATATACTAACCTATCACAGGTTTACATTCTCTATTAGAGTAGTATTTCACGAGAAATGGTAAATAAACAACCGGCAATAATGGAAGTTCACATAAAATTCCACAGGTGGCGTAGTGAACGTCAGAAGCGAAAAAAATGTGCGCGGCAGCAAACCCTTGCCATGGCATAGGCTGAAGATCTCAACAGGAGAGCTCTGCATGCTGATCAACTAAAATGCAGTGCATTTTGCCTTAGGCTCACAACTCCTTCTGACTCTGGTTTGTTTTGGTTTACCTCCTCTGCCCTTTGCAAGGTGACCCAGGTCAGGTTCTGGGATCTTAACATTTTAGCTCATTTTGTAATACGCCAGACAATTTGTTATCTTTTCTCAATTTTTTATGCAATTTACAGTCATTGCCAAAAGTGGTAACTATCGATTGTGACATATTAATTGCAAATTCGGTTTTCTTGATTTGAAGTTTTTAGATGCATGCATTTGCATTTTGAAACTGTATTAGGCCTTTTCTGCACATGTCTGTCTTTAACATAATTTTCTATAGGCGTACGAGAGGCGATGTACTATTTAAGGGGACAGTCCATAATTGCATCAACGGGCTCTCTGTCCAAATTTCTCAAGTCTTTGCCCGATCGAATTCAATGTCAATTTAAAAGGTTCTCAGATCTTTTTACGAACTCCTGATTCCTGCAGATCTCTAGCTTCCTGCAGAAGTGAATAAAACCTCCCAAGCTGCATGATGCCAACAGTATTACAGATTTTGCTGCAGAAAATTTTCGGAAATTCTGCTGTGACAGAGGAACACCTGTTGGATATCAATCTAATGGTCAGGGACAGACGCAGGAGGGGGTGGTTGGAGGGGATGTAATTTTTTAATATATTTTTACATGCTAATTATCTGCGTGTCATTGTGTTGTGGGCTATGTGTTCCACGAGGTGATAACCCGAAAAACACCGATAGACCCCCCCCACCAGAATTTACCGGTTCCCCCCGCTAATGGTTGCGCCCAGATTTGTAAAATGGAATTCAGCGGCAAATCATTGCGGGGCATACCTCATACATACTTTCAAAGTAACAGTATTGGCAAGCAGACATGTCACGCATAGTAAAAATAACAATTAAGGTATGTTGGTGAAAAAATAAGTAAGCATTTTCATACATGTATTCAATATCAGAGCCTGCTGGAAAGATAGGCCTACCCACTACCCAGTACCCAATGTTAATGTGCACATTTCTTTGTTATCTAGAACTCCCTTTTTCCTCACAGGAAGTCAATGATTTGCCAGGAAGCCAGACAGGAAGTATACAAAGCAATAGTTTCCTGGCTTCTGACATACGTAAGTGTTGGACAACCATCTACGGAGGATACCCGCATTTGCCACAACCCTCAAGGGTCCATTACTTTATTAGGTCTAACACAACCTGATATTCATATATAGGACTACATAGACAGTGGGTGTCAAAAGTAAAATAAATGTGGAATGTAAAGCCAGATGTTATAATGTGAATGAACCATATCCCTGTCAGCATGCCTCGGCGGTCCAACGTCGGCCCAGCGTCAATCGGATGTCAGTAGAATCGGACCAGCTTCGGGCCGACGTTGGACCGCCGAGGCACGCTGATAGGGATTTGTATGTAACATGGTCCCACAACCATTCATATGGATTAAAAAATTCAGTGGTCGAAATAAGGAGGGGGTCAAGGGGGTCTTGACCCCCCCCCCAAATGCTCTTGGGACCCCCTGAAATACATTTTTCAGAAGGACCCAGAGGGAGTCCTCTAAAAACCCCCCCAAATACTGAATCTGTTCAGAAGAATAAACATGAAGTCCCAGTAACTCATTGTCAGCTCACAGCAAACTCTTGTGATTTATATTCACCAGCATTAGGGTTATAGAAACTCATTTTCTGAGATAAAACATGCCTTCAAAATTCATCTTTAGAGCATCTAAAGCCATTTGGGTTCGGGTGGCCCACTGACGGCCCGCGGACTCCCGGTTACAAAGGCTTCTATCCTACTGACCTTGCAACTGAAAGATCCCCCCAAATAACATGGCCTATTTCGACCACTGAAAAAATGGGTGCTTTCCACGGACCTGAGGTTCGAGACAGGTGATTCCAACAAATAGTCAATGCCAACCAATGTTAAACAAGATAATCCTGCCTGCTGTTTTGCAACAGGACCTCTTGAAACAGAATCAGAACATATTATGTGTCGGAGCCAAGGACTTTTTGCCCAAGAAATGATAATTGAAACATTTGAGCATCCATTTATCCACATGGAATTGTTCATGGACTATAGCTATATTGCATGGGATATCTCCTAAATATAATGTTAAACGGGACAACTTGGAGCACACTAATTTACAAGAGCAAGTAGGACAAATTCTCCTATGGCCATGTCAACACAGAATTTTTTTGCAAACTCACTTTGAAACTGTGGAGGCAGTTAATCAAATATCAAAGATGTTTTGACGTTAAACTTTGCATAGGTTTACAACATGGTTTTGATAAAACGGGAAGTAATGTACCCACTACCCAGTATGTCCCTGTAATTCCTGCCAACTCTCTCAATCTCTCTTTGACTGTTACTCCTGTACAGTGCCGCCTGTAAGTGAGTGAAACACATGAAATGGTGCCATTGCATCAATGCTAAACAAAACTGCTTGTGGAAGCACAAATTCTCATCCGATTTGAGGAAAACATATTGGGTCATAAAGGCCGATATGTGAGGTATGTAGGATTGCAATGGCAGCCAATTTTCTTTGCTGTAGTTGGAGTTAGGTATGGGTCGAAGTCTTTGATAAGTAAGTGAAACACAGGCCCATGCAATGTTATTTAATAGGGAAGGGTGGTTCACTTACATATCAAAGACTTTGACCCGTACCTAACTCCGACTACAGCAGAGAAAATTGGCTGCCATTGTTATCCCACATGCCTCACATATCAGCCTTTATGACCCAATACAGACTGTACCTGTCCCTCTGATAAAAAGCCATTTGCTACACATTTTCAGACAATTTTATATTTAAAATCCTGTAAATCTGGACTGTAAATTCCATACTGTCCCATTACTTATCAATATTAGCTCATCCATGTTCTAAGCAATAATTATGACTTCTCATAAAAGTTTGTGGTTTCTGCTCTTCATATTAGTTTGTAGCTGAACATAAATAGAAAAGCTTTGCTGCACATTTCTGTGTGACGTGTACACGTAGAAGTTACATTGTTGTTATGCAACCTACATGTTCATGGGATCTGAAAATGTGTAGCAAAACCTCTCTAATTTCCGATGAAACACAAAAAAATATCTATTCGTTTAAGCAGTTAAAAAAGCATGAAGGTTGCTCAAAATTCATCTCAGAGCACGTAAAATCTGTTGGCTTCTGGGGGCCGTGAGCGGCCTCAAACTCCCCGCCGCATAAGCTTCAGCCCTTCGGGCTTCACATCCTGTGGTACTCCCATCACTGGACCTGAACCCCCCCTTCCCAAATTCCTGGATCCGCCCCTGCAACTGTTCATGTAAGCTTTCAAAAACGTTCAACGAAGCTTTCACTGAAACAATTTGTGACATTTTTTAATTGCGGATAAAGTCCCAATTTGGAAGGTGGCGTCTATAAAGAGGAATATCATACTAAGGATTCTATGTGATGACATTTTCAATTTGGGCTCCAGATGAATACAGTTCGTCTTTCTTATTAGCTCTTATTGGAGACACTTTGCTATGAGTCTGAGATGAATCAGATGATACAAGAGGACGGGTGTTCAAGTTGTTTAACTTGTTTTGACAAAAATACAAGCAGCCGCTAAATTTAGACTTTCGGTCACTTCGATTCAAAATTGCCGGTGATGCCCCATGCACCAATGACCAATATACTTCCCATTGCTTGCAGCAATGTTGTAAAACGTCATGACAACTGTTGCAATGTTGGTATTCATTACATAGAATTGCATGGTGGAATAATGTTGTCGCAATGTTGTGAAGCAATGTCAAGATATGATGTTAGCATGCGACATTGTGTTAACTTTGTCATTTTTACAGTCAGTCACTTTGATATAGAAAAAGAGTGGACTGTTGCATTGTGAAAATGGCTCTTCATGTGGCATCATGGTGATTATTTGTCATGATTATACCCAATACTTTCAATGTTAATTTGACTTATCCCGCTTGTCGGTGACAGCCAAACGAAAGGATTATAAATGCATTTAAAATCAGTTATGACAAGTCAAATGGCCTTCTCTTGATCATGACTAATCAAACAGCCTCTATGTTTCCCTTGTTGAAAGTAGAGAAGATGACACTTCATCGGCTATCATGAGTCACAAAGTGCATTTTTCACAGTGACCTGGTCCTCATTTTTTCTGGATCAAAGTGACAGACTGCGATGTTGCATCATTATAATTTTCACACATTTCACAAAAGACCAGCTGTTTCTGTTTCAGACTGTTGTCAGAAGTTAATAAATCTAACTCTGCTGGACACTGGTCATGGGCAAAATCTAGAGTGATCAACAAACTGACGTTTGACTTTTTGACTGCTAATTTCTGCAAAGATTATCTGAAAGTTCATTCCTAGTCCCCTTATTCACCCTGAAAAAGGCATAGGTTCCTTTTTTTTCATATCCTGTATTGCTTTGTCATACCAAACATTATTCTATCGTCTTTCTGCTGGCGATTTACAATGATTCATACTTATACTATTTTCAGAATATGTAGTCAAGTAACCGAAATTTGTTTGTGTAAATTTCCTTCAGCATGATCAAATACAAAAGTTCATCAGAAAAATTGGTCTGAACTTTCTGAACGCCCATGGTATGACTGTTGTTTCATAACGCCAGTGTAACAAGCCTCCTGATTGGCCAACAAGCCAGCTACATATCGTGATGTCCACCTCTGAGTGACAGGCAGGTCAATATGGGATATGTTATTGACTGATCAGTCAATATCACATGTGTTATTGACCTCACTGGAAGATGTATTAGCCAAAAAAAGAAAATTGAAACAATAGAAAATAATAAAATAAAATTCAAAAAACCCAATTAACTACATAAACCAAAATTATAGCAAAAGTTTTATTTATCCCCCCCCCCCCGCCCCCCAAAAAAGATTGACATTTAATTTAAAAAAAACAATGGCAAATTTACTAACGTATCTGAATCACGGCTATTTAAGTGAAAATGGATGTCCTTTTATTTGTCATGGAACAAAACAATTGTTGACTTCAGTTTTTGGTTAATTTCGGGTTTTACAGACCTGAGTCACCTGACCGGTGAATATCACTAAGTCAGGTCCATAAAACCTGACATTGACCTCAACCGAAGTCAACGATTGTATATTATAGACCCAGTATCTCAATGTCGACTCTCTTTGGATGAATGTCTCATTGATGACATCTGCTTAACTATGTGTATGAATAAGGATGATAATAATTAGGCCCCAACCAGAATTAACTGATGCTTGTAAGTTCTCATCAGATCTACCTTTTTGTATCGATGTCTTAACCTATAAAAAAAACTTATATGAAAGTATTCTTAACAGTATATCGATTCAACAAGATTAGGAATATTTCTGGCGATATTTTTTCCGTGTGAAACGTCATCAAAACGTGTGTATTACAGTGGCGAAGCTAGACATTTTTCAGAGGGACAGAAAGTACAAATTGGGCTACAGACCTTAATACATGTCCGATTTTCAAAATTTAAAAACCTGGATATATCAAATAAACTCCTCCGAATTCATTGCACTTATTAATTTTGCTCTACGTACAGTATTAAGTTCGCAAATAAGCATGTCGGCGCATTACGCTGTGAGGATATTACTTAAATTGCTAAAACACAGTGGCCAAAATCGACCAGTGGCATATCTAGGGGATTTTTTGCAGGGGGGGGAATCAACTTTTGTTGAATAGGTGTGAAGTTGAATTGAAAGATGCAGTTGCTTTGAGAAATGCATAACATAATAAAAACACACGTTAATTCAATTGTACTGACAAATTTCCAGATTTCTACATAGCAATTAACAAAAAAACAAAAGGCACCATTTTCATTCAAATAACTGAGGTTTAATTTTATTTGCAACCTTCCTGGTTAAGTAAGATATGCATGAAACAAGCCTGGGGAGGCTTAGACATTTGTTTCATAAAAATGCCTACTCATGTTAGATATTAAAACTTTTTAATTACATGCCACATGCCTTCATGTTCATGATAAAATCGATACAGTACCCTTTTTAAGGGTACTTTTCTTGTTAGTTATGTCGGCATTGATGAATAATCTGATTCATTTTCTGATTGATGCTTTTAATGGCTACCCGTCAACTTCAGAAGTAATTGGAAAATCAAACAAACTAAACTAATTTCCCCCACTTGAATATTTTATTGTGTTGCTCAGATTTAATAATTGCTTTCCATTTGCAGAAATTATCTTTCTATCTATCTGTCCATCTGTCTATTCATTTGGAGAATACCCGAACCAGTTCTGTTACGTTTACGAAAAAGGGAGAGCTATTTCTGAAAATCCTGCAACTAGAGCAAACACTCAGAGAGTGCATGATAACTCCGGCAACCCGCCATCCATTATATTAGCTATACGATTGAATCCAGCTATAAATTTGCAAACCTATTTATCCACATATCAATCAATATATATCTATACATTAACCGTTCCATCCAGCTATGTATGTTTCCATATATGACAGGGCACATTGGGAGATCAATTAAAAAATCATTTTAACACTCCATGTGCACTAGGCATCACAAGAGCTTTGCGATAAATTTGCTCCCCCAGCATGGTACCTATTTTGTGCTGTCCCAGGTCTTTTAGTTGCCTTGGACACTCACATTCTGCCACATTAAGTGCGTCCCAGTGTGCCCTGTGTTCAGTGTCCCAATGATCCCCGATAAGACTTTCACACCACAATGCCAATTTATCAGGACAGCATTTCAAAACTGCTACGATGTATCAAATTCATACAAGCACTGAGAAAGCCTCATTGTTCATGGTTTGTCCAGAGAATGATTTGAATTGAACCCCTCTGAATTTAGTTAAGTAGTAGGAAAACTAACTTTTGCTCACCATACTTATGCATGTGGCTGTAATTCGCCGATAAAAGGACAGAAACATCATGATTAGAATTCACAAGATCTGACGGCACTAACATAATATTATTATCATAAACCTTGTCACGAATCAAGAAAACCCCGATGTCCCATTGTGCTCTGTGTCCCAATGTGCCCCGGTCCTCCTTATGTATTGAAAAATCATAGTGGTGGACATTTTCACCAAAAGAGCTGAATTGCTTGTAGCAACATTTCATATATGCCATCACGTTGAGGAAAATATTATTAAAAATTATAAACAACCATGTGCAATCAGTAGTATTTATAAAACCTCTTACTGAACGGACACTCACAATGACAGATTTTAGAAATAACGTGCAAAAGGCACTTTAGAGGGCATTCTTCATGATAATTTAGAATCATTATATTATTAACTATTTATGTGGGTGTTATTTCTTTTACATTTTTTGTAGAGTTCTTTTTCAGAATTGGTAGTTTTGGTAGCCTTCTACTTTACAATTTACATGCTATTATGTCATAATATATTAAGGTTGTAAGATCGTCCGTACAGAACTTCTTTGTGGTCTATAAACAGATCTCAGACAAGGAAGCCACTATCAAAGTTGTCAGGAAATCTATGTTTCAGAAAAAAATATGGCCAAACTGGTTCTTTTTGTAGATACCTGGTTTATTGGCACATGTTATCATACCCTTATTCATTCAAATTTTCAAATTCTATCCCTGTTGGCAAGACGTTTGTTTGTTGTGTGTTCAAGTAACTAGAATGCTCACACTGTAAGAAATGACCGTGTTTTTCTGGCTAAAAGAACCGTAAATTTATTGTTATTTTATCAGTATTTTTTTAAAACAGACTTTGTCTGTGAATTTACAGTTCTTTGTCAGTTACAAAATGGCTCCAAGATAAATTTACTGCAACATGTCATTTAACATTCAGTTCACGTTAATGAACAATTACTTCAACCGTTAATTTACTGGCAACTTGTAATATGCAGACAAAACATTTGAATTGGCCAAACAATCAATACACCTGGTCAGATTAGTAACTATAAACAAGAGATTGCATGGACTTCAACCACGGAACATGTGGTGCCATCTATAACACATGCTTTACACAGCTGTTAATCAAACTTAATTTATAACTTATCTGAAGGTAAGGGAACATCCTCATTCATATGATCTTAAAGATGCTGTCATTATGCAAAAGTTGTTATATTTATATATGACATTGACATTTGTGTGAGTCTTATGATGTGATCTAAAGAATGACACTATTAACACCAAAATAACCCAGGCGCAGTCTGCATCAATACACCATACTTCAATAAACTTGACAGCTGGTTCTCTTGGAAAATATCCATCAATTTTATGGTTTGTGAGCAAACGTGTGCGAATTAATTGCTGGGTATAATTGATGGACTTACTTCCCTGCTGTCAAGCAAGAGATGAGCAAGGCCGAGGCTGGAGTCAGTGGCTCTCTCACTCTCTCAGCTGATTCCAGCTTGGGTACATCCCTACAGCTATGCGACAGTTAAATCACATGCTTAGTCTGTTGTTTCACACTTGTGCAATAAGTAAGAATAACACATATTATCCGTATTTTTACAGTACATTATACAGCTCCTTGCATTCTTTACATTCTATGATTGACAGTTGATATAACTGTAAAATATACTTCAAATAAACTGTTTTATATATGTACATTATACCGTAATATCACTTTGTTGAATCTGCAAAATTACAGTTCAATATACCAATCTGCATTTTACGGTTCATTGTCCTGTTCAGGTTTATTAGTACTTTTACAGTTCTTAGACCTGGAACAAAGTTGCCAGTTAATTTAACTGTAATATTTAACGGGAATTTTTTGCAGTGTGCCCACCCACTGCCTGCGATATTTTTATACCAAACACTCAACAAAGGAGTATTAGATTTTAGATTTCTTTTATTTTTATAATAGTGGAAAGAATATATATGTGACCTGCTCCACCAAAATGAGTTCGAATTAAGCATTTTATATTTCCCAGTAATTAGCAAAATGTGTCAAAAAGTCACATTTTGATGTTCTTTGGCTGAATCCACTGTGTTCACTCTAAAAAAATTTGGATATTAGTGGTATTGCTCAAAACGAGTGTGTACGGTCTGATATACCTCAGCTCTCAACCAATCAGAATCGAGGATTAACACTGTACTGAGTATAAAATAAAAAATCAGTTTGGTATTTTTCAACTATATTTGGTATTCTTCAATCTTCAGAGCAAATGGTATTTTTCATGAAAATTGGTTTTGGTCATGGGGAATTATGGTATTTATAAAAACCAAACTTCTAGAAAAGCACCTTTTTTATGATCTATTTTTTATATATTTGTGGAACAATTATTTGAGATGTTTAAAACGTTAATATTTTGGTTCATGTTGCTTTATTTGGAAGTTTTAAGAGAGAGGACTAACTATGCTGCATATCAGTCATGGCTATTGGAATATCCAATTAGGTATTTTAATAATCTCTAAAAGCTGTTTGTTTATCAATCAAGACTTAAGAAGGTTTGAGGCAGAGTTTATTAGTCTCAACACTGCCGTGGAAGATTGTGCATGTCAGTGTGCATAAGATTGAGAAGAACTTGGCAAGTTTTTTAAATTCCTTAATTAAACTCCTAAGAAATATGCATTCTGAATGCAATTGTGTTTATTTGGGTAAGGTGTACACAATGTCTGGTTCATATATATATATATGTATGACGTTATACATAAATCAAACCCATGGATAGAATTCTGATATAACAATGACCCAAGGCATTCAATACTGTGAATATTGCATTCTGCCTGTAAAAGGATTCATGATAATTTAAGGCAGCATGAAATTTTGGTTTGGCATATGGAATACCCAGTTCCATAATTTTCACCTGTCTTCTGCAGTAGGGTTAGACCGGGGTATTGTGAACAATTGCAGGGTTGAATTGAAGAACCATCAAAATTATGAACAAAAAACTGCCAACTATTATAATTTGAAAAAGCGCCTATCAGAAATTTAGTAGTTTTGGTTGAATGTACTCTGAAGACCAGCATTATTTTTCTTCAATTGTGTAATTTGGCATTTAATGGAGTGACAGATTTCTGCAAAAAAGAAGTATTTTGGGCAAGTTGTACATTGGTAAGCTGTGCCAGTGGTATGACATTGGATTTTAATTTTCTTTTGAAACATTTTTGCTCGTTTCACGCACAACCCTGTAAATGTGGTGAAGAAATTAAGCTATTAGAAGAATTTATAATTACAAACATGTTCCGAAAAGCGTTCATACTAATTATACTTTTAAAGTTTTTGGGTGGTTTATAAGGGCCATCAATGTTCTGTGATAACTTTCATTTCACGTATCGCAGCATCAGAGCATCACTGCATAGAGCATCACTGCATCAGCCATAATTATGTCATGCACATGACACATATTTTATCTTTGAAGAAATTGGTGATGTTTGAGGTCTCACCGGATACACTGTGCTATACAACTTGCCCCATAATGTGGCACAACTTACCTGCTAATGGTCCAATTGTGCTTTACTACATTAATTATGATAATAATGTTATTATTATTTCATATCTGATATTCACTTTTTTCTGACAAAGGTACAGTCACCCACAAATTTTTACCCCACATTGGGTTGAGTTGTATTGTGTTTCTAATGTGCTTTACTATCCTTGATGTGAAATGTGTTACATAGTATGCCTGTGAATTATACAAAATTACATACAGTACTTTTACTGATATTTTAAAATCTTTGACATTTTAAAAGATATTTTTTTACTTCCTGTTTCCGATGAAGAATGGCTTGTTCCTACCGAGGCCCTTAATACAAAAAAATACCTTTGGAAGAAGTTAATACCATGCAAGTTGGGGAAAAATATAGACAATGATTCTCAAAGTACGTAAGTTGAATAACAGCTCCTCCTTATCTTTTCCAATTGACAAATACTCATTGTATAGTATTCTGATATTCTCTTGTGTTAAAATGAGCTTATTTTGTCCAATCTTAAGTCAAATAAGGGGTGAACAGCGGATGTTGCATAATCAAAGCATTGATTTAATTGAATGAAGTTATTTGATGTTTTTGGCATTATCCAGCTTGCAAAAACTCTTGGATGTATCTACCTACTATTTCAGATCTCACTAGGAAATGGCTACCTTGCCCCACCTAGAGTACCAAAGGAAAATGTCTAGTTTTTTTTTTTGCAATATTGAGGTGAGTGCAAATAGTATGAGATCTTTTACTGATAAAACACACAATGGGAAGACAAGAATTCAGAATTCATATTCTTCCAGTGTGTAGGGAAACTACAAAATAATGGAAGTTTTTATAAATATTAGTCAGTAATGAAATGCGGAGTTTTAGCACCAAAAGTTCCATTGAAGGTTTTGCAGATAAAGTATTTCATGTGTAAATATAGACTACCTTGACTGAGTAATTTTTTTTGCACAGAAGTGATATTTGGATACCAATGCTTATCCACTTTCCGCTTTCAGGATCCCAATGATGCACACTGCAAGGTTCGATTCAAGAACAGTCATTCACCTTTCATCCATCCAAATTGACCTAAAAGCCCATAAATAGTGATACGAGAAGGAAAACTTCAACCAGCAATCACACCATCCCAATACTGTGCATTAATAATAACAAAAAAAATACCCTCTCGGCTACTGAGAGGGGAGGGTTGGTCTCGTGATAGCATGCCGGGCTGCCAATCACTGGGTTCGGGGATTGAATCAAGCTCTAGCCGGACGCATTGCTTCATCGTCCTACTGTCCTTGTGAGTCTACCAAGTGCACTAACACAGGATGTAAAGCCCCAATCATCCATCCGTCAATCATCAAGATTGGCTACTGAAGACTTTTGATACAAACTAATGATACTGACATTTCGATTGGCATTACCACCCTGACTTGCCACTTTTGGAAATATATCCCCAGTCATTACGAGTAACAATATAATGTTTTCTACATGTTATGTGTCTTTATTTCAACCAATTCATACTTTTGTTAATCTCCACTTTCCTGTGTTTTGATTACGAATGACTGCTGTGATGTTTTCATTTTCAAGGCCAAACTGTGTAAATGAGTGTAAATATTGGTTTTTCAATAAATTAGTATCTAGTAATATCAATATATACAATTATTATGATTTTTTGTGAATGTGTATATGTAAGAATAAACATTGGATCAGATCCATGGAATCATTATTTTTTTTTTTACTTTTTAACTACAGAAAATTTTAAGAGAAATGTGAAAAAATTATTTAATGATACTAAAGCTGAAATACTGGTAAACCTGCATTAAAAAAATGGATCATAATAAATCAAATTTTGTATTTTCCATAATGATCTGCCTCCATATTTGATTCATTCCAGTACCTCTAATAGCACCAGTTATATCAATTCAGAAACTTTGAAATACTATTTTCGTTGCAGTTTACAATTCATATTGGTATCAAATTTATATGAAATGATATTGAAAACCTGCAAATGGGTACCAATATGACCATTATCCATACCACAAAATTTTTAAAAAGGTCTTAGAAAATACCCACCAATGCATAATGGGAGAATAAATTTTGATATTTTTAGTGATAGGCTGGTTGTTGTAAGTGTAGCAAATGGTTTAATTTTCAATTAATGACAAATCCCATAGATTTAAAATGTCAAGGAATAAAAAAAAACCATTGTGTTTTCTATTGTATGCATGTAAGTAAAATGGTTTTCTATGGTGGAATTACAGTATCTGCAATTTGAAACATTAATATCCACTACTGACTTCCTGCAAATTAAACACAAAACCAATACTGATTTTTTCCTGTACAAATGCAACTTGTTTTTGAAAATATCAATTCTTATTGGTTTTTTAACAAATCAAATTAATTCAAAATACGGGACAAGCTTAAATACCAATACTGGTATCTTATTAGAACTTTAGTTTTTAGAGTGAATTTGTGTGAAAATTCCCTCAGCACTATCAACTAGAATTTAAAGGTCTAGCAGCAAATTTGGTCAGAACTTCAGATTGCTCGTCGCATCAGGCCCCAACCAAAGAACTGATTTATAAGCAAGTTCTCACCAGCTCTACCTTTTGGTCCTTTTTAGTTGTGTCTGCATGTATGAATGAAACGAACTGAACTAATTTCCCAAACCTTGAATATTTTAGTTTGTTGCCCTGATAGAATCATTGCTTTGAATTTGGGAGATTATCTCACATTAGTGATTTTCTATCTATCTATCCGTCGGTCTATTCATTTTGAGAATACGTGACTATTGAACAAGTCCAGCTGAATGTGTAAAAAAGGGAGTTAATAAAAAGATGGACAAACAGACTGCTAGACAACTACACATTTGCTAATATTCTCACCCTCAACCAGTATTTTCCCTCTTATCTATAGATCTCTGTAATGATACTTACTTTACTTCTAAAATCTCCACATGGTGACAATATCAGGGAAATGCTGCCTAGTATAAGTATAAGTATAAGTATAAGTATAAGTGGTTCTGGACGCAGGATGGCTCCTCTATATCCAGATCTTCGTAAATTTGTAGTAGTGCGCAAGACTGACGATAAAATCCCAAGTTAAAACGTGGGAGGGGCCGCTACTGCTGCCTCCTCCATTATAAAATTTGGGATCGGGGGGCCGCTACTGCTGCCTCCATGATCAATTCAAATTAAAAACTATTCAAGGGGCCGCTACTGCTGCCTCCTCTGCATTAAAAATGACTAGATACCAAACCAGTGGTCAATCGACAAGCAATAAAATGAAATAAATAGAATTTTCTTTTTTGTAAACTTCATTTTCAAAATATATCCTTTTTTTTCCTTTTCATCCAAACATTAATCGAGCTCATATAATTTTGTACAACTATTTACAGGACTCAGGATTGGGCCGCTACTGCTGCCTCAATCCCTTGAGTAAGGAGCCGAATTAATCTAGCATTGCAGAGCACTTGAGTGTGGGTAATTCCAGTTATCTCCACCATCCTTAGTCACCAAGCAGGGGCCGCTACTGCTGCCTCATTGGTGATGATGGGCCTTGGGTCAAAGTTTACTTCGGCAGGTTCTCCTAACTCTGGAGCTGGTCCTTCAGGTTCGTCAATGTACACTGTGGAGAAAAACTTTGCTAGAGCTTGAGCCTTGTCGTAGTCTTCTGTTACTGTCCTTTTTGAATCATCCTCAGTGATCTCAAGGTCTGGGATACAGCCTCTAGTTTTCATCCTGCTACTAACAAATTTCCAGAATTTTTTGGGGTTCTCTTTGATGTCTTTGGCAATCTCTCGCTCTTTCCATGCCTTTGCTTTTCGAGTGAGACTCCTAACTTGATTTCTTATCCTTGTGTATTCCAGGAATTTAGCCTCCTCCCTTGTTTCGATGAACCTGCTCCACGCTCGATGTTTTTTCTTGATTTTCTTGATGGTCACAGGGTCCAACGGTGTCTTTCCCTTGATGGCGGAGTTAGTTCTGAGCTTGATCTTAGGGATGCTTCTGTCTTGAGTTTCCTTGAGTAAAGTTGAAAAGCTTGACCACATCTCATCCAACGACTTTCCCTCTAGTATCTGGCTCCAATCTAGAGTCAGGTCTTCTTTTATCTGAGTCTTACTAGCTTTCTTGAAATTGTATCTTCCCTCGGTTAAGGTGGCCTCCTTGGCGTAACAATGGTAATAGAAGTCTAGAATGCAATGGTCGCTCCTTCCCAGCGGGCTTTCGTAATCAATGGATTCTATCATTCCTTCCTCGTTGGTGAGGACCAGGTCCAGAATATTGGGGTTGTTCCCTTCACGTGCCCTTGTCGGCCTTTCAGTATGCTGTGTCCAAAAGCAGTTGTTAACAGTTGTTAAAAATCTTGCCGCATCAGAGTCCCCTGATCCTCTGCAGAAGTTTCTTGACCAATCAATCTCAGGGTAGTTGAAATCACCAATAACCAACATATGAGACTTCTCTGCCTGATAGAGTCGATAGAGAAGATGATTCAGACTTTCGTTGTTATCAGTGGTGGAATTCGGGCTTCTGTAGATGGCACATATTCTCAGAGTGTCTTCTTTTTTTAACTTTATATCCACCATTTAAATTCTCTGCAAATTTCTACAGTGTCTATTTCAGCTTCTGACGAGACTAGACTGTTTGAGACATAGATCAAAATACCCCGACCAGCAGCATCTTCGATGTTCCCATAGGCTAAGGGATAACCAGTCATTATAAATTATGTATGACAATAGGGCCCGGCTATCACTTAAAATCTTTTTGAGTTTTGACTAATCAGGTAAGTCACTTTAAAATTGTATTTGATTTGGTCAAAATACTAACTTAGTAATTTTGATTGAGACAATTAATGCTTCTATAGGCTATAGTGGTGCTGATGAAGTGTAGGACCCAAAAGGTTAATAATGACTATCGTCCTGTTGCTTTATCATCACTGGTTATGAAGTGCTTTGAGCATATAATAAAGCACACACTGTGTAAATACATTGATGATCAAAAAGATCCCCTTCAATTTGCCTATTGTAAAGGTAGAAGTGTACAGGATGCTACTTTGACTCTCTCATGCATAACATCTATGAGCACTTCGAAAATCCAACTTCCAGTGTTAGAGTGTTATTTACTGATTTTAGCAGTGCTTTCAACACTATCCAAAACTATCTGCTAATCAAAAAAGTGTTTCTACAAATGTCAATCACAAGCTCATCGCATGGATATACAGTTACATGTCACACAGAATTCAATATGTCAAATTGGGCTATGTAAAATCAGACACGCTGATTATAAACACAGGTGCCCCTCAAGGGTGTGTGTTATCACCAATCTTATTCACCCTGTATACAAATGATTGTCAAAGCAAATCTGATCATTGTATTGTTATTTAATATGCCAATGACACTGCAATTATTGGGAAAATTCTCATTGATGACCATTGTGACTATCTTGATCAAGTAAATGACTTTGTACTGTGGTGTGATGATAACTTTCTTAATCTCAATGTCAAGAAGACAAAAGAAATGATGTTAGATTTTAGGAAAAAAGAAGCAGTTGTGAATGAACTGGTTGTGAAATCTGAATGTGTGGAAAGGGTGCATGATTATAAGTATCTTGGTATGGTCATTGATGATAAGCTGAATGGGTCAGAGAACTCACAGCTGGTGTACAAAAAATGCATACAAAGAGTTCATCATCTCTTTGTGTGAAGAAATATCAACATCGACCAGAAGATCTTGACACTCATGTACAAATCAATAATTGAATCTATTCTTTGTTTTTCCATCACCACCTTCTATGGTAACATATCCTGTCAGCAGAAAAATAAAGTTGAAGAAAATTGTTAGAATATCAAGTAGATTAGGTGCTGACGCCATGTCTCTTAATGATCTGTGTGACAAATATGTACTTGCGCAGGCAAAGAAGATTATGAAAGATGAGAAACACCCACTGCACTGTAAATATATTTCACTGGGATCAGGCAGAAGACTGGCACTGCCTAGAATAAGAACTCATTTTAAAAACTCATTTGTTCCATCAAGCATCAAATTATATAACCATCACATTAATCTACTAAGGAATGCATGATATATGTATGAATGTATCCCTGTATGACTGTGATAGTTTGAATGTAATTATATGTATGAATGACTGTATGAATGTATGAGCTAGCTCCACAAGAATTTCTCTGTCTGAGATCAATAAAGTATATCTTATCTTATCTTATCTTAAAACAAACAAACACACACACACCTTAACATAATTAAAAGACAGCTAGCCACTTGAACAAATAATCTTATAGGGAGGCTTGAACCCTAAACTTTCAAGTCACTAAAGTTTCAGACATACTGGAGATAGCAAAGATTAACTATAAAATTAGTCAAAGTGACTAATAATCAAATTTCTGGAATTATACTCAATATATCGTACGTCAAAAGACCAACCAAATCAAGAAAACGCTTAGTCAATAAGTCGACCAACTTAGTCATACGTGACCAATTGAGGGGTTTGAGTCATTTAGTTGGTCAAAATGTTTTTCATTATTATTTCCGATTGGTCACGATGTTTGAGGTAGCTGATCGGTGAATAAGCAGCGGAAACAACTTCAGCAAATATTAAATCAAATACCACATCTTAATTTAGATGTAGTTAATTGAATTACATACCTTGCACGATTTATTATCAATTTATAAAATTAGGTTTAATAAGGCATGCCTTCTTTTTATATTAATAATTGAGTGACATATTAATTAGTTAATTGTGTAGGTGGCAAACGACACCAGCTTATTACACAATTGTCCGATTGCTTTATGTAATTTTTCTGTCAAAGTCAAGGTTAATCTGTTTTCTTTAGAGCTTGCAGATTAGCGGCCCAAACAGTTTCAAAATTAACTTTCAACTTGGGCGTGACTGTGATGTCACTGGCTTAAAAATGTTTTGTTTTTTGTGTCAGTTATGGTTAATCAGTTGATTCAGTGCTTATTATATCTAGCAGCACAAGTGACAATAAACAAACTAATTAAATGACTTAAGGTACTTCATCAAATAAGAAGATTAGCAGACCAACAGAAAACTGTCGATGATGCGGCAAAGCCAGTTGCAAATTGAAAATAAGAAAATTAATTTTTCAAGTGGACCGCCAATCCATAAAGAACTATAATATGTAATATCAATTTTTTTATGGAAATGAATCCAATATAGAGTAGACCTATATGCATGTGTTTGGACAAAGAAAAGCCTATGTCGGACTATAGGCCTGCCCACCCACTGTCTATGATATTTTCATATCACACTAAATAAAGAAGTACATGTATACAATGGTGGATAGAATATTGAATTAGGTCCCCCACTTGAATTTCAATAATAAATTCATATCTGAAATCAACAAATAGAACAGAAAAGTCAAAATAACAAAATCGACTTATTTGTCCTTTTATTACTTGAAGAATTTGCAAACAACTTAGATTGTACATATAGCCTAATCTTGGAAGAATAAGCATGTATTTATTCATCCAAGGTATAATAATTAAGAATATTGTACTTATTTTCCTTTCAATTCCCGTTAGGCATGTCCATCAAATCAACGAGATTAATTTAGAACAATCTTCACTCTTCAGTTTACAAAGATTATCGTTTCAATAGATATTTATATTTCAACTGTCACCAGCGTATTCTATACGTTCGGTTTATATGTTGTGAATAGCACTAACTATTTACCGACCTGTCTATGTGAACATTCTTTTTCCACAAATTATCATAAACATTGTTTACTGTCACCTAATCTGTAATTTTAAAAGGCTTCTATCATGTTGTTTCAAGACATTTTCTGACAATATTATTTGTTTGTTATTGAATGTTCAGATCTGACTGTATTGAGTGTATGTTGCAATGAAAGTCTAACAATTTTAAAATTCAATCATATATAAATGCTTAATCCACATAATTTGCTGACGAATTGAACGTAAAATACGATGGACGTAACTCCATAAAATGGAATTTTCTCAGCAAATTAAAGGCACACACTCATCAAATCCTGAATTTCAATAAATACAGCTTCACCCATCAGGACTGAGTCTTGTGTGTCCACACAATTTGCTTCGTTGCGGTCTTCACATTAGAGTGTGACGGTGTCTAGTGCGGTAAAATGCCACAGCTGTAGGTTTGCGGGTCATTACATGAGATATTGAACTCTGTTGAATTGTTGATACTGATAATTTCAATATCTGCGTTGTAGTTGGTTAAACTTTCTTGATCTTTTAGATGAAGATGATATTATATAAGATACAGCTGTTGATTACAGGCCTACTTTTTCATATCTCATCAACGTATAAGCTATTCATGTATGTATATATATTGATAGATCTATGAACACTTATTATTGCATAGCTACTACAGAACTTTAAAGTAGTACTTTGTGCTAGATGGTGTGCGAATTCCCTGCATTTGTGTGTAGGAGGCACAGGAGAGCTGCCTAAGGCATGAAAATATGCGAGGTATTGGGTTACTCGTAGTAATGGAATATTTCAATTAACGTGCCCACTAATTTCAGAGTAAATTCCACGTTGGATTGTTTAATTGGCTCAATTAATTGATGGGTAGTTCATCATGGTCTCATTATTAGGTGCGTGATGTCAATTATGAAAATAACTATGACCAAAAACAAAAAATCATGACACTATATTGCCTCCACACAGAAGAAAACTGAGTTAGAATATCCAATATCTCCTCCGCCAACACACTGTCATAATGATACTCCCAGCCTCATACCAGGGCGCCCCTGGCGGGAGACTCAGGCACCAGAATGTGCATTTAATAGGCCTCGTGCTCCAGCACTCTTCCATTCTCAGCTTCTAACATTGAAGCTACTACCACTCACACTGTATACAGATATAATTCTTGTTTACTGACAACTTATAGGTGTGGACTTTTAACAAGAAATAGGAGTGGTAGAATTTCAAGTACTACACACGTCAGTATACGCTGAGTTTCGACACCAATTCACAAGTATCTGAGAAGTTTTCTGTACATCATCAGTCACAAATTGAAATATCAGCAGACAATTTACATCTAGATATTACACGATTTGAAGTTCAAATCATCAAAAACTTGTTTCAAACACTTTTCCAAGAATTGAAAAGTCTCCAATAAAAGAAAATCGTACCTGAAACCAGAAGAATCACATCAGCAGCATCAAGACAACGTCTAAAAGTGATCTGAATTTATTCAACATTTCCCAAACCCTCAGTCTCTCCATGGATATCTCGGCTTGTGCGTTTTGTGCCATTTTCCTCTTCGCTTCTCTCCTCCATACAGGATCCGCAAGACCTCTGGATGAATATCTCATCGACCAAGGTAAGTCTATTATATGATTTTTACCTCATAATTGCAATAAAATGTTTTAGATAAAACAAAAATTAGGTTTTACTGGACGATTTTATAGGCGTATCTGGACCTGTCTATGATAAAAAGGCCTATATAATCTGATAAAACGAAACTTCAGGTTTCATATGATAAAACAAAACCTCAGGTTTCATATGATAAACAAAACCTCATGTTTCATTTGATAAAACAAAACTTCAGGTTTCAATTGGCCTTTTTATACCTAGACCCTGGCTACTATAGGCCTATGTGACACGTTTCCTATGGTGAATGTTATTAGTTCTGAAGAATGGAGTACAAGGAGCATATATATTTTTCAGTGGTGTTCGTCTCCTTTCATTATTGCAAGAAAAATGTTTTAGGTAAAACAAAAAAAAACATGGTTTAGCTGAAATTATATCCAGAACTAGCTTTCCATTGGCCTATAATACGCTTCCCCTATTGAACGATAAAACACAATAATTTAGGTTTTTCTTTCAAAACTGCTTTATTCTTGGCCTATGCCACCATAAGTTTATAGTTTCTTCTGTTGTTACATGTAGTTGTTTCCGAAGAATGGGAAAAAACAAGTAACATTTCCTTTTCTTTGCTTTTCGACTTCTTTTATTATAGCAACTTTTTTAATAACAAAAATGAGGTTTTACTGGACGATAGGGGAACGAGGGGCAAAATGGAGCGGCGGGGCAAAATGGTTTTTTAAGTTTTCTCGGAACATTTTGACATGCCTTCTAATTTTTCGGTTGCAAAATAAAATAGGATACATAACCAACTTTTCCTGAGAGTTTCGTTGATGAGAACATTACAGGTATGCAGCTAAGTTAATTTGAAGTTTCTGATCGATTTTCTTAAAAAAATCATAATTTTTGGAAATAGTGTAATACCTCCAATGACGTTCCCAGTCAAATAATTCATAGTTAGTGTTATTAGAGGACTACTAAGCTGACATATTAAGCAAAAAAATATAGTCTGGTGCTTAGTCTTGTGTAAGTAGGTCATTATTAATCTACCCTGCATGGTTGGGGCAAGATGGAGTCCTCCTGCGGGGGCAATATGGGAAGCACAAAAAATCAATCCCAGCCTAGAAAAGGTTGAAGCTTGATATTGGGTCAATTCAACCATCACATTTGAGACATTTGATACACTTTCTGGTCATATAATATAGGCAAAATTGAAAAAATCACAAGAGATTTGTGGATCTAATCCATGTCATCAGTAATACCTTGAGGATTTAGGCTTAGTGGTAATACCCTGTACTGTTGAAACTGACACGAATGTAACTGCCTTTCAAAAAGCATAGTCAAATCCAATTTTTAACAGTTTAAATTGTTAAATCATTAAGAAAACTCGGAAATCAGAGTCATGTGAATATTCAACAAAATGTCACATTTCCACAAAATTTAACTAATTTTGTTTCTTTTGTAACCTAATGTTTATGGTTAAATAATTTGTCAAATAATTACATCGAATGTAGAATTACTAGCATCACTTCCCAGCTATAATTGCATCCTGTATTGAGATGTTGATTTCATAATTCGTCTTAGTATTCTGCAATATTCTCACATTGCAATGACATGAATTAATGCATTTTTGTTTGTCAACATGCTTTTTAGTCAGGCTATTATCAAAGCAGCTGATTTATTGCAGAACTTTTGCAACTTTATTTCTTCCCATTTTGCCCCATATGAAATTCCATTTTGCCCCAAGCATGGGGCAAAACGGGATAAAGTTGCATTTTTGAAAATAGGGACAAATTTGAATTGGAACTATTAAAAAAGCACTTTTCTGTGTTTGAGCAAGTGGTTTTGGTTCTTCTTTATGGATCAGACCTCATTTGGCATTCGCATGATATACCAGCTTCGTGCAGCGAGCCTTCGAAGTTAGGCGGCCCGTTTTGCCCCTCGTTCCCCTACCCCTATCTTGGCCAAACCGAAGATACATTGTGCCTATATATATGTGTGTGATAAAACAAAACTTCAGGTTTCATATAGATGATATGTGAAACAAATCTTCAGGTTTCATCTATATGATAAAACAAAACTTCAATTTTCCCTTGTTGAACTGTTATTAGATAAAATAAAATAAAAATAAAATAAAGTCAAGAAAATCTCTTTTTCATTGTGAAGTACTGTGGGAATTTTGATGCAGCAAATTTTTGAAACGATCTGCTTTTAATTTTGGTTTTAAAATACTGTAGTTTTTAACACTGTAATGTTACAAAGTGCATCTTCTACATTTATAAATTCGATAGATGTGTCTTCTGTTCAATTTCGGAGCTTCTGAGGAGTTTACTGGAAAAGGCACTATATATATAGATAACAATCAATATTAACTTTGAGTTGTCTGAAAAAGGTTCATGGAAACATCTAAAAAAAGACAGATGAAAAATATATTTCCAATCTTGAAATTAAGTCAAATAACATTTATGTATAGGCCAACAGCAGATTGAAATATCTGGAATTCCGGAGATTTTTGTTTTAAAAAGTGAAGATAGACAGCAGACTCTTTCAGTGTCTGCCTCAACTAAAGGAAAGAAATATACTTATCTGTAGCATTGGTATACCTGTCTTTGCAGATATTTCAGATACAACTTAGATATATATGTCATTATTTGTCATGGTAGCAAAATAAGCAAATTATGCCAAATCAAGTTATCTTGATCCAGGCTTACATATTTTTCACTTCGATTATACTTATCTACACCTGAATTATTCCAGAGAACCTTGTAATTCTATTCAACATCATGAAAACAGAACAATTATTACTAAAAAGTCAGTAAAGAGCATTCCGGTTTGTGAATTTATCACGATGTAAGACATTTCCAAAACAATCTCCTTGCGTTGGTAAATTGCCATGCCACTTTATCTGCATCGAAACATTCCTACAAGATAAAATTGTGTTCTGTACAGGCTATATACGACTCCTCTGCAAAGCGAAACCATAGGTTTTTGTTGGTTGGAACAGTCTCTTCAATGGGTGTTTTCTACAAATAAATATGACTTTACCTAATTAGCCTATTTAGACGTAGGCCCAGGAAAAAAAATTGTCTTGTGGAAATATTTTCAACAACTTTACTATATGAATTTCTTGAATCAGATTTTCTGAAATACACCAGGTGTGCAACTCTGTGTATGTTGATTTTCAATATTTTACTGCATGTGTCCATGACTATATACACGTTTTAATAATGTATTAATTTAATGATGGTTGTTATTGGTAAAGAAAATGATCTGAATCAGAATTTGTGTACACTCTTAACGCAAAAGGTTCTTAAAGCTATATATTAAGAACCCATGGTGCACAGCCGAAAAAAGTTTCTATATTTTTTAAGGGTTCAACGGAATTTAAAAGGTTCAATACTTGGTCGGAAGGCCCTATGATAGGGCTCCATGCTTCCAACTTCAGAGAAAGTGCTTCCATTGTGGGAGTTCAGTGCACCTAGATTATTATATATAGATCTGTTAAAATGTTGTTTTTTATTGATGTTGGAACCTTTTTAAAAGTTAAGAAATGAACCTCAAGGGTTCCTTATCTATACCGGCTTATAGAACCTTTAAAGGTTCCATATAAAACCTTTTTGTTAAGAGTGTACAAATAAAACCATGCTGCAGCTTCTCCCAGTTTCTTCCGTATCTTGCTGCATGATCCTAGGTGGACTGCCCTGCATTGAAGTTGGATTCATTCAAACACAGCACATTCTGAAATGGAACAAAGGGAGAGATTAGTTCTGTTGGGCACAGCTCTCTCCAGAGGCACACTTCTAACCTGAATATTAGCCACACTTAGAAATCTGTACTAAATCTTTTGCAACAGAAAAGTTGAATCGGAGAAAAAAAGGTAAAACATTTAAAACAAGCAAATGTAACAGTTCATTTGACACGTTTGTGAACAAGTTCATTTAAAAATGCATTTTTACTGACTTTGAGAATGCCGCAGACAAGATAGCACCAGCTTCATTACAATATATATACATATAAAATTTTACTATAAATGGAGTGTTAGAAGAAATCCAAATTCTGAAAACTTACATTCTTCTATACTTGAGCCGATAAGGTAGCACCAGTTTCATTACAATGTATAAATGGACTGTTTCAAGAAATCCAATGTCTGATATTTTACTTTCTTCTATACTTGAGCCAGAATGGTTAACAGTCACCCAATGTGGGGTGTCGGCGGGTGATGTTCTGAAAACAAATGGCGTTTCGCGTTCACACATGAGAACAATTTTAGAAAATTATTTCAGAAATGTCACTCAAAAAGTCTAAAACACCCTTAGATTTGGTAATTTTCATCCTTGAATGGCACGGAAAGTCCTTCAATTTAGGTTTCGAATTTCAGTGGGAAACATGTTTTATCTGATTTTACATTGCATACACATGTACGTATATACGGGAAAAATGCTTTTGTTGAATGGACCAACGCGCTAGCCAACAGGCAGTAACAATTTGATTCGTGTATTCTTTGACTTGACCAGACCAGTCCACACATTATCTGTAATAGGCATCAGTGAAGTGGCAGTAGAATGAGCAGTGAAGTGAAACACACCACACATAACACATATTGTTTATGCCTGTGGTAAGTGTGGTTAGCCTGTTTCTGTCTGTACAAACTCTGAATTCAGACAAATCATTTAGGTTTACACAAAGTCTCTAAACTCAGTTTTGTGTATTTTGGACCATCAATATTTTAACCTCCTATGAAACTGATAACCCAATGGGCCCAGCTACGTTGCAGCAACGTTTTGACAACGTCACTACAATGTTGGTGAAAGGTATGCAGAATTTTTTGGTAGAAATGATGTTTTGTGCTTTCTGCTGCATGGCTGTGAACTCGTTTGGACTGAAAGTTTTAAGTCCACAGAAACACATGTCTTGATCCAATCAAACTGAAGAGGGAACCACCAATACACAAATTTATTTCTGTACCAGAAATACTGTTATCACAATGTTGTGAAGCAACATCAGAGATACAATGTTAGTACACGATGTAGTGGCAACGTTTACATAGCATTGTGAAGTAATGTGAAAGACACGACGTTAGCTTGCGACATTGTGGCTAGGTTGTAAAAAAATCACAATGTTGTGTTCATGTTGTGACAACATGATTTCTACCATACATTTCTACGTGACACGAGCCCTCCACCAACAAGCGATGTTGTGTTAATGTTGTGTGCCTCTTGATAATGACAATGACACATGTTTTATGCAGAATTATGCAGAATAAAAACTCTTTGTCTATTAACTTGATCTTTTTACAATTCCTGGTATCCCTTTGGATACGAATTTAGCATCGATTGATAAACGGAAATTGGTTTAGCGTCAAAATGTCATTGTGTCCCATAAGGCTGGCTTCAAATTCTTGAAAATGGTCTCAGTTTTGACATGCCCATGAATGAGTAAATATGATTTATTTTGGTTATCATAAATAATTGGCTAGAATTGCAAACAATTAATGTTGTTCATTCCATTTAAGAATCACTTAAGAAACAACGTTAACATGTCTTGATTTGTTAGAGGAAATTTCTTCTTTTTCATTAACTTAATTGTAGCCTAATTTTTAAACTCAGGTTTGAGTTTACATAAACTTGCCAACCCTCAAAACAACACATGGGTCATTTAGGCCAAACATTTTGATTTTTAGCTGCAAGATCTTTGCGAGGCACTTTTTCTGAGGTCAGCCCGTAGGACAAAAGAATAAGGTGAAACCTCAGTTCTTCATGATGTCAATTAAACTTAATTTTTCTTTTCTTTCGTTGGAAATCTGTCGGGTCGGTCTATCCGACAAGCTAAAAATTAATTATGTCTGACCGTACCAATTAATTAGCCTGGAAGCTGTTGGATTGGGAACTTGCTTGCCCCAGGGAAGAACCAAATTGGATACAGGGCAAAACAAATATAGACCACTTGTTCCATTGGGGTTTGGGTACACTAATCACCTTTGCCCATTAACTAATAAGTTAATGGTAGATTCGCTGATACAGTATACGTGGAGGTGTTGGTGATGCCATTTTCGTCACCCTCTAAAAAATGTCGGGACAAAATTGGTTTTTTAGATTCAAAATGTTTTTTTGAAAAACCAAATTTCAATGCAAAAAACCAACATGGATTTTTTTTAAAATCCATGTTGGTTTTGCATTGAAATTTGGTTTTTCAAAAAACCATGTTGAATCTAAAAAACCAATTTTGTCCGAAATTTTTTAGAGTGCGCTCCATTTCAAATTGATCTTGTTTTATTTTCCTGTGAAATATGTTTGCATCACTTCTTAATTAACTCACACTTGGCCGAGACCTGTTGCGACTTGTGAGTTTCGAACTATTTACAGTCAACGAATGGCGATTACTTACATTCAGCTCTTGGTGGACATCAATGACCTCACAACAAACCCTCAAACGCATTGAAGTAAACTGTCAGTATGTCATTGGATAGCTTGTGACCTCATTGATATGACGTGTTGTGTGACACCTTGAATTACTTTTCCGAGTAGAATTGCAACTTGCAAGTATAGGATATGACCTCACAAAGTGCTTATGAGTCATAGAGTAACATGGTAGGAATAGAGATGTATGACCTCACAAAAAACATTCCATGGCTTTTCTGTAAGCACTTCTTGTTCTGCTACTGTAAGATGCTGTGCTTAAGGACAAACATTTAACTTCAATCCTGTTTTTCAGATTTTAAAGCTTCTCAGTCTTCTTTAAAAAGTCGCTTTCGTGCGTATCTATCACAATTCAAGAATAACAATTGCAGTCAAAGGTGAATACGCCAGGTTTGTGGTTCCACTGCCAACATATAACCGAAGTGCAAAAGTTATAGAAATAGTGTCTGTCGTTTTCTGATAATTATCTAAGTAAAAGAAAACCACAAACGTAGGTACATGTGTATTTTTTGTATGAATCTATAACTACATATGGCGATACGTAGCTTATCGCGATACAAATCCCAGATATCATCAAGATTTACATTTTGCATTGTATCATACTTAGTTCCTCACCCAGTAATTATCACGTTCACATGATTGCAATTGGTCAGATATGTGGTTTATAAGCCAGATCAGGTTTGAGATAAACAGTGTACATAAACCAAAACACGTTTTTGCCTGATTGGATTGATGATTTGAAGCCTCTTATGTGCCGCATATAGAAATAAGGCTAACAATATATGAACAGCAGGCCTACTAAAAAGTAATCTTGTAGCGTCATCTTGTATAAAGATTGTAAAATCCAGCTTGGATATCCAGGCCTAGAGTTATAGGGCTTAACATTGTGTATATTACAAAAAAGTTGTTTTCCTACCTCATACTTATCGGATAATAGCTTACGTACAGATCGTGTAAATTAAATTATTTAGTAAATCTCATTGATATGAATTACGCTAAGATTATCAATACTTATGTCATTTAAGTAGATTTGTTTTATCATCTGCTGTCAAAAATAGGCCAAACACATGTAATGCGCATTGGGCCTACATCATCTTTAACCTTTTTGGTGGGTGTATTATTGGTGACGTCGGACACTCACTGGCCGTAGCCTTCGGCTCAAGCCATGTAAGTTGAGTCCAGCCTGCCGGAAGTGTCAGGGAGGTAAACTTTCATGTAAATAGGAGATTCTCCAGGAATTTCTGTTGTCTGCAGGATATAGTTGTCAGATACTTTAATTATCCGTCTTTTTTTGTTGTTGATGAAATGGGCCAGTCCTTTGTAATGGTGCTTTGGAGAGGGGCGTAAAGTGAACCGACTCAGACTCCTGGCCCCTTCCCCTTCCTTCAGTTTCTTGAAAAACAGCTCAGACTCTCACTTTTTGGGTCTCCTGAATTCTGACTCTCGATTTCCGACTGCCCTTGTCGGCATAATTACCACAATATGTTCAGGATATGGTCATCAGAGTAAAAATAATAATAATTGCACAGTTTTTCCATATGATGCACATTATACTCCTTCAGAAAGTTAAGTGTATCTGCTTTTAAATTTTAAATTCAGTTCATGTTATTCCTTACATATGTTTTTTGGCAATTATTCAGATTATAGGCATCTTTCATTTTCGGCTCTGACACCCACTTGCGAACCTGACTTTGGCTCCGACTCCGACAGCAGAGTTAGTTCATAAATACAGGACATAGTGCCAATCGTCTGGACATCCATTCATCTATCCGTAAATGCAGTGATATTTGCGGGGCGGTTATTGTTTGGTTGAAGAATCAGAGTTCCCCCTCCACAGTACCACTTAGGATACGCCATATCCACAGTCTGGTGAAAATGAGAACTGCATGCTGCTGTCACCTGGCACAAAAGTTGATTTTGTATGCTACATCATTGCTGTCCCAAGAAATAGTTCCAATTTCATTGCACATTCACAAAATTTCTATGCAACATTGATGTAAACCAGAGTCAGACTCGGCAATCACATTCTCTAAGGAAGTAGACAAGGCCATCAGCACACTCAGAAACAGCCCCTGTGTCTTACAGGCAAAATTGTGTGTGTTCCTCTGCTTGAAATGATATGTACGCAGGAGCTCGCGGAATAGCACACTAATCACTAGGTGGCAACACAAGACAGCATATGTTCTGATCTGTGGCAATGCAAGAGCAGTCCAATTGTAGACCGCCATATCCATGTTTAAAGATTAACAGTCACTGTCTTTGATGTCGACCTAATATTTACATTAACCCTTAAGAATAACCTTAATTCCTTTGTTAGGCAGTTAAGTGCACTCAGTGCAGTTATTGTAAGTACCCAGAGCTACTTAAGGGCTTACGGACTTAATTCGTTTGATATTTGACCTCAAGGATACCCAAGGTCAGCTCTGGAATTAAGGACCACAGGCATTGATCTCAGCTTAGCAGCAAATAGGCCACTTCTTGGGACGTATCAAAATACTGCTTGTAGATGTGAGGTTGCAGAAGAAATTAGAGTTATAAATATCCCTCCCAGTTGTAAGAGAAAGTTGACCAGTGATGTCTCTTTGAAGCTGAGATTTTATTTATTGAAATCAATGTTCAATTCACTGAGAGACATGGGATGTTACTCAGCTTCATTCACTGACTTGTAGGCCTTTTCTTATATAAGGTGTTTTAAAAGTACCGGATATGTAGGCCTCTGTTATCACAAGGGAATTCACGTATCGGCTCTCGTATTGTCTCCTAGGAGCCGCGTATCGTGAAATGTAGGTGATAACTTAATCATACCATTATTGCATTACTGTCGCTGTAAAAATAAAATAAATCATTCCCCATCAAGGAAATCTCTTAGCCCCTCCTGAAATTCTAATTGTTGTCAATCACAGGAACATGATTCATCAAATGCAGCAATCTGTAACATTGTAATATGGAAGATATACCTGTATACATTTGATATCAATCACTGATAATTTGGTAAATTGCTTACATGTGTTTTCCTCCACTAAACAGGCAATAACTGCTGAAAAGCTGCATCCAAAGCATTCATAACAAAACACTTGAACCTCTATCTCTAAAAACCATTATTTGTCGCATTGCTTGGATTTTTGGGATAATAACTTCCGCACTTACGTATAAATTCTCAGGCAACGCGCACCATTGCTTGCAGAAGTGAGCAGCTCCTCTAGGCCTATAACACCATCTTTTCATATAGGCCTATGTGAATCAACTATTTGTAGTAGATATTAAACATAGAATAATGATATCATTTGCCTGGCAATTTTGCTGTCATTTTCTTGTTTTAATTAGCAATGATAATCAATTGGACCTCATTGTGATATTGCTACGATTAGAAAAGCCGGGGTTTAACTGACAATTTTACATGTTAACGCCCAGCTGCTAAGGATTAACAATTAAAAAAACCAATCAGATTATTATTTATTTGCAAAAATAACCATTGAAAATGTGTGGACTATTTGCAGAAGCATATGAGTTCTAATTAAATGTATAGGTTATTCACCACGGCCCATGGGAGAGGGGATATGTGATTTACCACCCGAGGGCTTTAGCCCATGGTGTGATAAACATGTATTTCCGATCCCATGGTATACCGGTAAATAACCGGCTTATACCATGAGGCAAACAGTCAAACAGTCAAACATGAGACGATGAGTGGGCAACAAAGATTATTGGATTTATCGCAGTGAAATACAGGCTTGTGATTAGTTGACACAGGTGTCGAATGGTATAACTGAAACGTACTTGCAATCTCATGTAAGTGCTGAGCTGTAGATATTGTTTTAACTGTTTTGGTAAATCTTATATATTAGAGCTCTAATTAAAGTAACTACCCAAGAAAAAGATTTAATCTCAATAATGATATATCAATGGCAGTGATCCTATTAAGAATATTTCTGAAATTATATAACCAATATCAGTGGGTGGTTTATGATTCATCAACCCATTCTTAATACTCCCAAAAACCATGATTTAGCCGACATAATTTTTGTCTCGTGGGTCTTATACAATGTTTGGCGCCTTTCACGGTAAACGGCTTAATTGTTTCATGATTTGTTTAATCCTAATTCAGCTTGACATTGACATTGAGTGTATTTTTCTGATAACATTTTGAACCAGCTTTTCATTGGGTATTCTGTAATTGGCTCTACCTATATACAGTATATGGACATATTCCGCCATCTTCGATAATTGAATTGCTCCACTGGATTCTACAAAAAGGCAGAAAAAAAAAACAGTATCGTTGCATTTGGCCTTTGTGACAAAAACTTACTGATAACCGGGGGGCGGTATATATTTCAGTGGCAGGGGTGCCGGAAGGAAACGAGGACGGCAGGGGCGGTCTGTCACGAAAGGGCAAATCTTATTCGCGCCACAAGAATTTTATGTAGCGGCAATAATAATTTTGAATACATGTATGTATTTTAGCCTGAATTTAATGCATAATAAGGTTTTTTTCCTTGAATACAAAATGGCAACCTTGCCCCCCCCTGCCCCTCCTGGCCAAGGGCAGGAGGGGCAATTGCCTCCCATCTTCCGGCACCCTTGTGCAGTGGATAAGGAAAGTTTCAGAGCCAACACTTGAGTGGAGGGTGTACTTTTAGGTGGAATCACAGGCTCATCATCCCATTATGACATCTGCTCCTGACAGATGGTAGCCTACTATTTTCAGCTGACAAAGCTTTATCAGCAAAATAGAGACAAAGTGAAGACCAAGTGCGGGTTAGTTCACACATATTATTGACTTTGTTAATGAGCCATTGGGCTCACTGACAAGCTCAGGTGTGAGATATAAAAAGCACCACAACTGTTTGCCACCTACCTGCCAACACTAAAACAGCACACAGACACAGTATTTTTTTATATATTTCAAACAGCCAAATAAAACTTGTCATCGGCAAAGTCGGTAAATATGTTTAAACCAACCCTAGTGCATTTCTGAGACCTTTATTCAGTAGCAGATACAGGGGGGGCCTAGGGGGCCTGGGCCTCCCCTAGACCACCAAGATTAATGATAGCATTTCGAAGAAAAAGTTGCGATAACGCGGGCCCGCGAATTCCGAAACGCGTCTGGGCCCCTCCTAGACTTTCATGTCTGGATCCGCCACTGTTTATTCCATACCCATCTGAAGCTTTGTCAGCTTATACATTGTACAGTGTCACCTGTAGGTAAGTTCGCCATTGGGTCAATACTAAACATCCTCAGCCAAACTGCTTATGGCAGACAGCATACTCATCCAATGGAAATTTTGTATCCTTGGGTTTCACTTTGACCCATATGTATGGAACTACTTGTAGAGCTAAGAAAATTGGCAGCCATCTGTATCCCACATAACTCAAATATGGTCCATTATGACCAAATATTGTTTCATCTCATTGGATGAGTATGCTTACTACCACAAGCAGTTTGGTTGAGGATGTTTAACATTGACCCAATGGCAAAATCACCTATTTTACTTACTTCCATGTGACACTGTAATAGTTCCAACTGTCAAGAGCAAGTGTAGTAATGAGACATTGTACTATTATACAAAGTGCACCCTGTCCCATTGTGGTTTTCTTAATCTGCGTCACCAACTACAGTGAGCCACATGCACCAATATAAAAACAAGATGATAGATGGCATTATGTTCTTCAGTCAATAACACACTTATTAGCCACATAATGAAGATTATTCAGCCTACTAATCTTATTGGCAAATTATGTGATACAGTATACTAGCAAACAAGTGGGGAAGCCTTTCTAGTGCCTACGCAAGTACCAATGACCAAACAGAGGAATAAACACATCCCGGATATCTAAGAATTCAAAGGTTAGCAACCACAAGAACACCATTCAACCACCATTCAATTTACACCTAATAAACTGTCAGCAAATTAATTAATTATGTTCATTATCTTAATTATTTACTTTCTTAATAACATGGGCGAAATCTCAGCACTTACGTGTACATGTATATCACGTGACCAAGACCATTGAGGTATAGAATGTATACAGTTATGTGATTGTTATTGTATTTGAATGGCAAAAATATACTGTACAGTACAAAGTGATCAGTATAGTTGCCTGACAAAATTGGTTGATGCAGTCTGCTGATATTGCATTTACACGGCAAAAAATATACCAAGTCTGCCTGATCATGCTTGTGAGTTTTGTATTTGCATGGCAAGAAAATATGCAGGCAGTCAGCTGATCAGTATTTGCCTGACAAAAATGGTCTGATGCAGTCCGCCTGATCAGTGTTGTATACAACATACATTTGCATGGCAAAAAATGTATACATTCTGGTGATTAGCACTTGCCTGTCTTATAAGAAGTGCTCCACTACTGCCTGTGACATGGTTCCGTTGGGGTTCCAACACCCACCACAATAGTGTGTTTTCCTTTCGAAGGATCTCACCATGAAAATACCAACTATCGTACTCGCCAACCAAGCAATTAACCAACCATGACCTCCCTTTAACTCAAATAAATTGTTAGGCCTACACGGTGTCACAGAATTAGGTCGCGGCCATTTTGTCACAAAGTTGCCCCAAGGGACAAATGCTTGCTAATCTTAAAATGGTCATTTTCTTTGGATATGTGAGACAGTTAATGCACCACTTTAGACATTGATCCTTAGGCTACTGATAGTATGGTTTAGTCTACACTTAGTAAACTGTAAAAGGGGGTTGTAAAACAAACCTGCTATGAACTTTTTCTGCGCCTTATTCAAAACAGGTCAAAGTCGCAGAACAATTTGTCGGCATCAGCAACGTTACAGCTTGATGTATATTCCATGAGACATTAAATTGGCTGTCCCTACTATGTACAGTGTACGAAATAAGGGGGATCAAGGGGAATTGACCCCCCAAATGCTGTAAGGACCCCCTCAAATACATTTTTTAGAGGGACCCAGGGGGGGGGGGGTTCTGAAGAAACCCCCTCAAATACTAAATGTGCAGGATTTAATTCAGAAATGGGTTTTCAAAAGTATTTTCTAGGATGATACACTTAAAACAGTCAGAAACCATTTCAGAATACATGTAGTCCTTTCTGAAACCCCTCAGTTTCTGGGGGCCTGCGGCGACCCGCGGACCTCTGGCCTCAATAGCTTCGACCCTTTAGGCCTTGCCACTAACAGACCCCCCCCCCAAAGGACATGGGCTATTTCGATCACTGCCCTACTATATCTGTGTCTGTAATGGGCAACCCAAAGATTGCTCACATGGCTGCAGGAGTGCTAGAGTATAAAGGCCTTTGTTAAAACATCAATGGACTACTTTCGATTTCCTCAGGTCATCTCCCACACAAATTATTTTTGTAACTATATTGAGTATACTCCCAAGATTATAGTTTATGGAAATGGAGAAGGGGGTTATCTCAGTTGGTTGTGCTGTGGGCTTTTCAATTATTGCTTCTCTGGTTCAAATCCAGCTATGCCCGGGTCGCCCGATCTATGGCGGACAGCAGTTTCAATCATCCTTCACCTGTTTTCTGTGTTCTCCTGCTGTCCAGTGTTGTCAATAGAGGAAGAGACAACAAGATGGGACACCTTTAGAAGAATGTAATTTCTAACAGTGAAGGCATATTTTTTCGTCTACACAGCCAGAATATCCAGGCGAAAAAGTATGAGGTAGGATCAGTCAGCCATTTATTACTTTTTTGCTAGACAAATACTGATCAGCTGACTGTATAATTTATGATATATATGACTTTTTTTTGTCCGGCAAAAAGCTGTAGCGATTAGTTGACGGTATACAAGATTATCATTTTGCCAGGCAAATATGGACAGTTGGACATGGGATGAAAAACCCTTTAGGTCTTGAAGGAATACAGTTGGATAGAGTAAACAGGGGATGTATCATCTACCCATGCATTCCCTCCACTGACAATCACCAGCAAAAGAAACGCAACACTTGATTTTTGCGTATAATTTTGCAACGAAATTTCTTTTAGACAAAACATTTTGAAATGTGCAAAATTCCAATTTTCCAATTGTCCTGTAAAACTCAAAAATAGTGTTGCTGTGCTAATTTTTCGGCTTTTATCATCTGTTTGGCCATTATTTAAAATGGCGCCTTTATTTTTGGTGTAACTTGTTGGTAAGGACATATTTTATTACAAAAACTGAAATGTGATAAAAACAAGTCTAAAGGCAGACAGGAAATGGTCACAGCTGAATGATTTTGCCACAAAGACACTAGTTGATCTAAGGATCAATACCATATAATTCGTTTTGTCCAAAAAAACTTCTTTGCAAAATTATAAGCCAAAATCAAGTGTTGCGTTTCTTTTGCTGGTGAGTGTATATACAAAACTGTCACAAGTTTTTGTTAACACTCATGGGCATAAAAAAGCAGTCCATAGGAATTTTTGCAATTAGATTTTATGCGGATTGTAAAAACACTGATCTTGTCTGCATCACTGCCTCTGTACTCCCAAGAGAGTTTTGTCAATGAATTCCTGTGAAATGAACTCTAAAATAAACAAAGTTGTTGATCTCATCAAAATCTCATCATTATCAACCTGATCGAGATGCTTTGCTTGTTTTAGGCCAAACAGTGTGTTTTATTAGACAGGAAGTTGAAATTGATGGTATGGCATTGCAAAACATGTTGCCTCTAATGTTACTCCTTTGCTGTAAAACATGTTACGCGCTCTGTGAAGGATGAGGGACTATACATTTGGCTTTGTTGGGAAATCTAAGATGGCATGGTCCGAAGGGTCGAAGCTTTTGAGGCCGGAGCTCTGCGGGCCGCCTGAAGCCCCAAGAAGCTGAGGGGCTTCAGGAAGGACTATACATGTATGTAGCCTACATGTACACTGAAATAAATTCTGAGTGTTTTAAGCACATTTTATCTTAGAACATTGCTTTTGAAAACCCCATTTCTGGTTTAAATCATGCACATTTATAGTATGTGGTCCAATGGTCCTTCTAAAAATGTATTTGAGGGGGTCCTCATAGCATTTTGGGGGGGGGGTGCAAAACCCCCTTTACCCCCCTTATTGCGAATACTGTTTGTTAGTAAGTGAAACAGATAACACTGCATGTGCCATTTGGTTAATCTAAAAATCCCAAACCAAAAGTTCTGGTTGTAGCAGTTATGGTAGCATGCAGTGACTCTCCACCGATGAGATGGAAACAGTTATCATATCATAAAGGCATACATGTATCTAAGGCATCATTGGGTATGTCTGATATGAATGGCTGCCAATTTTCTTTGCTATACTCAGATTTACATATTATGGGTGAAAGTCTTTTATAAGTAAGTGAAACACAAGGCTGATATAATTTCAATGGGACGGGGTGTTGACTATACCTATCAGCGATTTTGATTCATAAATTATGTAAAATGTGAGATTGTTTAGAAATTACCTTAGAGCTCTTTGCGGATTAGCGGCCAAAACAGTTTCAAAATTAACTTTCAACTTGGTCATGTGATGTCAATGGCTTAAACATTTTTTTGTTTGTGTCAGGTATGGTTAATCAGTTGCTTCAGTGCTTATCATATCTGGCAGCATAGCTGACATAAACAAACTAAATAAATGACTTAAGGTACTTTTTCAAATAAGAAGATTAGGAGACCAACAGAAAACTGTCAATGACGTGGCAAAAGAAGTTTGCAACTTGAAAATAAGAAAATTAGTTATTTCAGTGGACCGCCAATTTGCTAACAGCTATACTGGCACTCGCAATCGATAAATTTAAGGAAGAATAAAGTATCCACCAGCAGGAAAATCTTGTGCAAAAGAAGGTGGAATCTTAAGAGCCTTAAGTCTATATTTTACTTGGTGAAAAAGGAATCGAACTCTCGTAAGGAGCTTTATTGACAAATGAAGTGCTCAGGCTGACCTGAACTCAAGTTACTAAACATTTCTGTTTGTACAGATCAGACTTGGAAACTCGCCAAAAGATGTTGTTGATTCCACCTATAACGAAGACTATACATTGGAAGTACATTATGCATATAAGATGCACCCTTCCGGTGCACAAACCACATACTTTTCAGTGTCTTAATGAGCATTTCTGTACCGCAAAATACGCAGTGACATGTGATTGTCTATTCTTGATGGCCAGAAAATAATGTGTTTTGTCACTTATTGTCAATCAAAGTGGTTGTTCAGATGTACAGCTTACCTCAAATCGTTTTTGGGTCATCTGGTGCTTGCATTTAATTTTTTCCTGTCAGGATCATTTGTTGCAAATGGCACTTTAAAGCTTTATTTTAAGTTTACAGACAAGCAAAATCCTCAAGAAAAATAAAAAAAAATTATTCAGAAATGAAAGATCAATTTACACTTTTGAACAGTGCGAAAATACGCCTGCAGGCATCTGCACTCACCGGGAAGAAGAAGAAATATTGAGCAATTTTTTATTAAAATTTTTATGGGCTATCTTGTTGCTTGGCCAGTAGTTCATTGACATGAGACTCGGTATCATTCTCGAGACTTGGACGGGTCAAGGTAACATAATGGTCAAGGGTTACAATATCAGCTAAATTTTGATTTTGTCATATCTTCCCTCATATCTAACCTGAGTATGGAATTGTCATAAGTACATTGTCTTATACATGCCTCTATAGTCATAAACTAATGACATGTAAGATTCTAGTCTTCATACTGGTGACAAGCAAGACTCCAAAGACAAATACTACTCTAGAGACTCTTTCAGTCTGTGTTACCCCCCTAAAAAACAGTGTCAGGGAAACAATTTCAAATGAATGACCGAGTCATAGGATGAGGCCTCATTCTTACTGTGCAGTAGTTTCACAAAAACTACCTAGTTTTGAATCGTCAAATACAAAATGGCAATGGGCAGTGACATTACTGATATGTCGCCTTTATAAAAACCCTTTTTGTTTTTCAAAATTATTTTCTGCAAAAGCCTGCATACATGTGCACCACAACTGATTTCACACTTGTACAGCAAGATAGGACGGGGCTTATTGTAGCCCTATGGGTCAATATCACAAATTCAATATTATTTGTTCGCACACAATGTTTATGGTGATACTGCTTCCAGAGTGCACATATCTTATATGTGTTTGTTGAACGAGGTCCAGCGCAGACAATTCCATCCTTTGAATCCAGAAAAGCGGGTGGGTATTCAATGAAAATATGTGAATAGATGAAATAACCAAACATGCTTGCTTAACAAGTACAAAACATTTACTTGTGCATGAATATCACTTGAATTCAATGTGTGATATAACTGATTTGGCATATATACATGAGTGGGTGTGTATGAATAAATGCACTCACAATTAAGGTTGATTGATGAGACGGGAGAGAGGGAGCAGGAGTCATCAACATATTCCGCATTTACCCTATGTGAGGGATCTTTTACTTGCCCAGCACAGACACCGATAGAAGGGGGCGCTAATTTAATGTCTGTTCCGAATGACATCAAGCTGGGATTTTGCTCATGAAGGACCAAGTGCTGTAAAATGTGGGTTCCCCACTTTACCTGGGGTTCGAACGTATGCAGGAAAAAGATCTTCAGCGGAGAAAGCAGGCACCTTAAGTGCTCAGCCTGGAGTCAGCCAGCCGCTAAAAAGGAGTCAGAGTCAGTTTATTTGATCTCCGACTGCCTACAAACAGCTAAAAATAATCACTTGTATTTTTTTGGCTGCAGTGGCGTCCCTACGTGCCCCCCCCCCCATATTGGACCTGTGTCCCCCTGGAGCCCCCCCCCCATATGAACTTTCCAACTCTGGCTAAAAATACACAGTTAGTATGGAGGGTGCTCCCCAGAGGATCGCGTGCCCCCCCCCCAGGTGCCCCCCTCCACTCGAGATCCCCCAGTTGCGCCACTGCTTGGCTGTAATACCAAATAATTTTGCCAGATGAGCTGATCAGATAACAGCAAATTTTATGCTTGTTTGTTGTTCCATCATCAAACTTCTATAGAATTCTCAACCAGCTAGAACTTCATCTTTACAACAACTTGCAATCAGCTCTTGGATTTCAAGTTGAAAATGAGATTAACTTCACCTTGAAGGCTTGGAGTAAGAAAGGATAGCAATTTTCTATTCGAAGCAAGAATGGATGGCAATTTTCAACTTGGAGAAACGAGAGCAGTTTCAAAATGTTTGTGCAATTTCTTCTTGATCAGAAAATTCTGAATGTCTGGATCGAAAAACACACACTAATTTGCTTGTATTTGTCATTGTTTTATTGTAATTTAGGCTGTCAAACTTAATGTAGGCTTTAAGATTTCAAGGCGAAATCCCTATTATGCTAGATACTTGGAGATTCTAGTCATTAGGAATTCTACAGGACTGTCCCTATCTACAATAAACTCATTACAGAGTCTTTTCTTTTAATTTTATAGACTGATTTTTGTTGTAGAGTTTAGCAAATTAAGTGTCTGGAATGCAGGCTTAGGCTCAAGAATCGAAATTCACCTTAAGCGCTGTCTACAAGTGGACTGCTCTTGCATTGCCACAAATCAGAACATATGCTGTCTTGTGTTGCCCCCTAGTGATTAGTGTGCTATTCCGCGAGCTCTTGCGAGCATCCACATAATTTCGATCAGAGGAACACACACAATTTTGTCTTGAAGACACCGGGGCTGTTTCTGAGTGTGCTGATGGCCTTGTCTACTTCTTTAGAGGATGTGATTGCCGAGTCTGACTCTGGTATACATCAATGTTGAATAGAAATTTTGTGAATGTGCAATGAAATTGGAACTATTTCTTGGGACAGCAATGATGTAGCATACAAAATCAACTTTTGTGCCGGGTGGCAGCAGCATGCAGTTCTCATTTTCACCAGACTGCCTTAAGCGTTTCCGGAAATAATATGCTGGTCAGGGTCAAGTAAAGGTGAAATACTTCGAGATGACATGGAGCAAATGGTTTGGAAAAGAAACCAGCTGCTCCACAATAAACAATGAGTAGGCCTATTTGTTGGACATTATAATTATACCCAGTGTCAATTAAGATATCCAAGTTAACTTCAATGGTGGCATAAAATCATTTTCAAATATTCATCTATAGACAATGCATGGAGATATTATATTCACCATTTATACCCTGGAAAACAGTAATATTAATCTTGAGTATCTATTTCAATTGATGTTATTTTCAAGAATATCAAGGAGAGATATTTGATATTATATCTTCCTAAAAACTCGTTGACAAAATATGACACAAAATGAAAACCTGAATTTACAGAATCTGATATGCCAAAAAGAAAGAAAAGAAAAAACAACTAAATGGGAGAAAATTGAATCTTTTGTGATATTTTGCTGTCCTCATGTATACCTAAATAACAGTAAAGCTAAAATATGGCCTCATATTTTGTTTAGCTTATACAATTTTCTGTCCGGAAGGTGCATTTTGTCTGGGAATGATCCTGACCTAATAATTAGCCAACCAGCTACATAAATGTAGGATGTGAAGACCTAGTCATTATATTATTAAATTATTTTAATCTAATGCTAAAAATCGCCGCATTTGCTCTCTTGCACCCAATAACACCCCATTAATTATCATCTGCCCAAAGAACAAATCATCTAATGTTTAAGAAAAATCAAGTGAAGTTGAGGTTTTCAGCAAATTTGCAGTTGAACATTCCAAATATAAAATCATCGCAGACCATCCAAGCTGGTACTCAAAATGAAGCTCTAATTAAGACCAGTTCAACCATGTCATTTGTATTGCTGTATCATTTCAATTGGCTAAATAAAACAAAACTGCGAGTTGGCAAATGTTGAGAACTAGAAAAACCCATTGACAGCATACATCACGTAAATGGCAGCATGTGTAAAGAGGTAATGATGCAATAAGAGTATAAGGTAGGCCTATGGTAGGAAATGTGAAAGGTATCCTTTCTAATACAACTGTAGGGAACTGAAAAGATTTGACTGTTTGATGTGATGAGCTGTCACACAGATTTGAATGTGTGACTTGTCATGGCAGATGTGAATGTGTGCATTTCCAGCAGAGGGCAGGTAGGTAGCTCTGTTTAGTTTCGTAGTAAATATATTAAAAATGAACTCGCATGTAAGTATGTGAATTTGGTACAATAATATACCTTTGATAGCGGTTTAGAGGTGTAGAAAGTATTACTGCTGTAGTTGGAAAATTGAAAGTAGGAGGAAAGAATTTGTAAGCTTTTTTGATGACTTGTCATGACAGATTCATGCAATCCTGGATTTGAAGCAGAGGTGTAGTCAAAAGGATGAATAAGGGAGTAGTCAGGAGGTTGATTGACCTCATCAGGAGGACATGATAGAAAAAGAGGGATAGGTTGATACTTTGGGAGAGTGAGGTGCCTGGGGGAGACGTTTACTGTGGACAACAGTCAGGCCATGTCATAATATACCTTTGATAGCGGTTTAGAGGTGTAGAAAGTATTACTGCTGTAGTTGGAAAATTGAAAGTAGGAGGAAAGAATTTGTAAGCTTTTTTGATGACTTGTCATGACAGATTCATGCAATCCTGGATTTGAAGCAGAGGTGTAGTCAAAAGGATGAATAAGGGAGTAGTCAGGAGGTTGATTGCCCTCATCAGGAGGACATGATAGAAAAAGAGGGATAGGTGGATACTTTGGGCGAGTGAGGTGCCTGGGGGAGACGTTTACTGTGGACAACAGTCAGGCCATGTCAGCTGAGGTTTAGTTTGAATGTTAGAATGATTACGCCAGAAACATAAAAACTTCAGGGGCAATGGGCCACCTCTAGATATTAAACGATTTGCCTGAGAATTTGCATGTATCATTTTTTCAATAATAGGCATCATTTTAGAGGGTGGCCCATCAATATTTTAAACTTTTATTTTTTACTATGCTTTTAAGGGCCACCCTACTCCTGATGCCCCCCCCCCACTCATGATTTATTTGGTATTGGGAAAACCTGCAAGTGATGTCATGACATCTTAGGTTGTTGCCAAATTCCAATCAAAAGAGCTGTGAAACCTTTGAGCTTTTCCTAGTCATACCTAATGCCTATTGAGGTTTTGAAAGATTAACAAAAATTGAATTACCAAAACAACAAGTAAAACGCAAAGCTGAGGAAAACAAATGTCCATTTCACGTGTTTATTAAAATGATAATAACCATAAGCCAGACTGAGTGCAAGTACTGCAACCAAACAAAGCTTTATGCCAGCTGAGGCTAGTCCAATAATTCATCTGGCTCTGGTCATTACCACCTACACACAAACAGTTGCTCTTGAAAGTAAGAATTAGAATTAGTTTATTTATATAGATGCCTAAAGTACATACAATCACCTCTCAATAATTGCATACAATGAATCAGACATATTTCTTAAAAAGAAACGAATGCATCAAAGGGTAAGTAGCCGAGTTACAAGTAACTATGGAATTGCTACTCCCGTTAATAATAAGTGAAATAAATTATAAATTATAGATTATTAATTATTATATATATTATAAGGTAGATTGTGAAGTGATTAGGACAAAGAATGAAATTATATTTAATAAGAATTGATTACATGTCGACAGTAATGTTTTGTAAAAAATTTAATCTTATTTTTTTCCTTAACTACAGCCTTTTGTGATTTGCAATGGAAGCATGCACTGTAAAATTTGAAAGTTTGAGTCAGCTTAAATGATTGAGTGAGATGGTTGCACAATTTGTTTGAGCTAACAAGACTTGTTGTTTTAAGATATGATAATATGTCCGTTGTCGTCACTCAAAGCAGCAAGCTGTGTTAGCTCGAAGGATTCGTGCAACAATCTCACTCAATCATTTAAGCTGACACGAAATTCAAATTTACATAGTAGGTCAACTATTAGTGTTCTTTCAATGGCAGGGTTCTTTGTTTGAATCCAGCTTTTTGCCAGGTCATCTGGGCCATGTTGGACAACAGCTTAAATAATTCTTCATCGCTGCGTCCTCCTCCTATCCTGACAAAGTGCAAATTTAAATTTTAAACATTCCTCTCTTTCCCCATAACTAATGAAGCCACTGTAATGGCAGATATTTACTATGGTAAATTGATCATTCATGTGATTATTTTAAGATGATTCTTGTAGAATGATTTTTCGAACTGATCATTATATTCCTATAATGGTCTTAATGAAAGCCTAACAGCATATTTCAGTACATTTGATATTGTCACGTTCAGAACAGACAAATATATGACAATTATGTTTCTTTTGTCCAATTATCCTAAAATGGGCCCAAGAAAATGTAATGGTAAATGAAATATGACTTTGAGTTCCATTTACATGTTTGATAACCTTGATAATTGTAGTGATGTGTTGCATTATATCTCACAGAATAATATATCATAGAATAATATCTCATAGAATAATTAGAATGGTTAGATAGATAGATAGATAGATATGGTAAGTGCAGCCCTCTAAGCCCAGTTCTGGGCGCTCACGAGGGTTGATTGATAAGATGAGAGAGAGAGCAGGAGTCCTCAACATGTTACACATTTACCCCATGTGAGGGATCTTTTACTTGCCCAGCACAGACACTGATACAAGGGGCCGCCAATTTAACGTCTCATCCGAACGACATCCAGCTGGGATTTTGCTCATAAAGGTGCACTGAAAGTTTCGGGTTCCCCAACCGGGAGTCGAACCCATGCAGGCAAAGACCTTCAGCGGAGCAGGCGGGAACCTTAACCACTACACCACCCAGCTGGTTACTCTCATTACTTTAATGGGTTTTTGTGTTTATCAAATGTGTTGAGCCCATGGCAATTAAATGTGTCTATATTTAATGTGAAACTGGAGTGCATTTGGTCTCTTTATAAACTTTACATTATTATAGTGCACAATGGGACTAACTAATAAAAGTTAAATGCCCCTCATATGGCCCTCAATCTAATGAATCTATTTCCAAAAACAACATGCAAGCACTTTAAGCAGCCCTTCATTTTGTAAAATTTCTCACTGATACATTTGAAGTTCCTATGCTCAATGCTCATGGTCCTACAACAACCACACATATGGAATTCACAGTAACATTGGTGCACTCCACTGAACTGAGGTTCGATCGAAACAGGTACAACAAACAGTTAATGCCAAACAATGCTAAACAAGATAGTCCAGCTGGCTATTTTGTAACAGGGCCCCTTAAAACACTGTCAGAGCACAAGAATATGTGACACAGTCAGGGAGTATTTGCCCAAGTATTTATGATTGGAACATTTGAGCATCCATTTATCCACCTGGAATTGTTCACGGACTGTATCTATGTTGCATGGGATATCTGTTATTTGGAATGGCTAACTGGACAAATCATAGGATACTAATTTACATTATTAGGTAAGTCAAATTCTCCTATGGCCATGTCAACAAAGAATTTTTTCTCAACTCACACTGAAACTTTGACAGTCAAATATCAAAGATGTTTCAGGGTTAAGCTTCGTATAGGTTTAGTCATAATAAGATGTAAATGAGAAAAGGGATGTACCTTACAGTCGACAAAACTGAATATCAGTGAATGAGACAGCCACCAATGAGCCATTATAGGGATATCAAAATGTCATATTTCTCAGTAACACCCATTGTAATTAAAAGATAGGACCTGTAATGGTGGCAGTGACTCTCAAAAACAACCGGTTAACCAGTGGTATCCATAGGCATTTCTAAATGCGATTATATAACAATTACTCGATTACACTACTTTAAACATGGAAAAATACATGCTTTTCTATATACAGAGCATACATGTATGCCAAAGTGATTTTTTCTTTGTCATTCCGACCCAAATAATTGACCTTTAGAAGAAAGACACGATTTTCTCTCACATGACATGCCTTGATGCATTATAATGTCAGACAGATGGATAGGCCAGTTTTCTGAAATGAAATAACAGACACAAAGGTCATTAGACCTTTCAAATGAGGAAAACTGATTAAATGCATAGGAACCTGAAGCCAAAGAAACATTTGGTCATAGATGATAAACCATTTTGACCCAGATTCCAGAAGAAGGAAAGCAGATGACATTTTGAAGTGGTTCATTGAAAATTTACAATGTAAAAATATCCATCCAACCCATCACAAATTAAGTTTTATTAGATATAGCTTGTGCCATCTTTGTGATCACAATTACGCATGGTCCAATTGTAAACTTTCTTCCAGCTGTTTTTATGATATGTTAGGCCTATATCATATTATACAGCCAGGTAGTGCTTAGAAAGATAGATAGATAGATGGGAGAGAGAGCAGGAGTCCTCAACCTGTTACACATTTACCCCATGTGAGGGATCTTCTACTTGCCCAGCGCATACACTGACACAAGGGGTCGCCCATTTAACATCTCATCCCAACGAAATCCAGCTGAGATTTTTCTCATGAAGGTTCACTGAAAATTGTGTGTTCCCAAACCAGGGCACCTTACCACTAGTTATAATGATGGCACAACAGGCCTCACCTTTCACACTGAACTGAACATGATGTTATCTTTCACATTGAAATTAATTATCAGTTTGTCATTGGGGAATTGTGACCTCATGTGACGCTGAGAGGTATAAATCAGTTTTGTGACTTTGGCTGATAATAAACTTGAAATGAACTTGTCTTTGACAGGTTGCATTTCATACCAAGGATGGTTTTTGATTGCATATTTCATTGGTTACTTTGTAATTCCGTGCAATAAAATCGTCCAATCTGTTATGCTGTATTGGCAATTTGGCACTCACCCACACAGAGGGCTGATTTGTGTTGTACACGTTCTTTAGGCCAGACATAATTGATCTTTAGCTTCTCGGATCTTCTCGAGGCACTTTTTCTAGGGTCGGTTGGCACAACGAGAAAAAAAAATGAAATCACAATTTTTTATAGTGTCTATTTGATAAAAATTCTGGTTATGCTCAATGTTTTTTTTTGTAGGCAGAAAATCTGTTGGGTCGGTCGATCCAAGAAGCTAAAAATGAAAAAAGTCTGGCCTTATTAATCCACTCGGGTAGGCTAATTAGTACGTAATATGAGGAGGACAGAGGAATGAGGCAAAGGATGATGGAAACTGTCGTCCAACACATGTCCAGGTGACCAGGCTGGAGTTTGAAGAACCTGTGAATTACAAAACAATACACCTAAATTCTGAAATTCTGAGTCAGCTTAAATAATTGAGTGAGACGGTTGCACAATTTGTTTTAGCCGTGATAGCTTGCTGTTTTGAGTTATGATAATCGTTATGTTGTTATAACTTGCAAACAACAAGCTATCTTGGCTCGAAGGAATTGTGCAACCATCTCACTCAATCAATTAAGCTAACTCAAAATTCAAAATTTACAGTGTAGGAAGCTGAGAGGGCTACCAACTAAGCCAGATACAGTACAACCCAATAGACTTTCAAAGCAGGTGCTCACACTTGCAAGTCACGACACTTCCGTGCACTTCAATGCTTTAGCACTCCCTGAGGGCATGGGATATAGGAACAATTTTGGGTTGTACTGTACAAGAGCCTGCTAGGAGCAAGCTACAGGAGTTGGTGGGCTGCAGAGCCAGCCTCTCTCTCTGCCCACCTCACACAACATTGTACAATCACAAATATACAAAATGTGGCTTTCACTCTCGCATTTTTGTACAATGGTGCAATAATTGCAGTAATTTATCCTGTCGACGAACCTGTCGTGTATGACAATACTCTATTTGTCTTAAGGTTGACTTTAAAATCTGGTCCATTAGCAAATTGAGGCAAACTTTCTCCCAAAGGAAATTTGTTTGTTTTGATACAAATTCCATTTGGGCCTCATTTTACAAATATAACACATCAGCATCAGTGGGAAATAGTTTGATACATACTGTTGTCGTGGCGTTGTTGACAAATAACAAATGTGTCACATATCACAAATACAACAACCTTCTGGAAGCCGTTTTTTGCTTTGACAAATATCTGTGCAACTCATCCCAATTAAATGATATTTTACAAAATAAGACTGTCATCTTTGTAATCACAAGTATGCATGGTTCATTTGTAAACTTTCAAAAGTCCTCAGATAGATAGATAGATCGATGGATAGATAGATAGATAGATAGATAGATAGATAGATAAATAGATAAATAGATAAATATGGTTGGTGCAGCCCTCTATAAGCCCAGTTTCTGAGGGTTCAGTGATGATATAAGACAGAGAGCGGGAGTCCTCAACATGTTGCACATTCACCCAAAATGAGACATCCAGCTGGGATTTTGCTCATGACGGCTGACTGAAAATTTCGGGTTCCCAACCAGGGTTCGAACCCATGCAGACAAAGATCTACATTTTTAGATGAGTTTTTTAGCCTTATATAATATTCCTATTCAGACCCTTACCTGTATACTATAAACACTGCTGTCCAACACGAAACATTGGATTTTGAAAATTCTTATTAAGATATAAATATATTGTTTAAGGGCATTGAAATTGACCAACTCAATATTTTTTTCTTGAAGAATGCGAATTTAGAGGTCATTTCCCAGTTTCATAATTATAATATGTACACTGCCATGCAGTAATGTCTTCATTTCTCAGTAAAATTACCGCAGTAACGAGATAGGCATGTACAATGTACACACTTTATAAATTGTTACAGATTATGCACAAACTGGACCATGAAGCCATTAGGGTGAAAGCACAGTAAGCGCCTCAATATTTGGCCCCTATGACCTAAGAATTATTTTCATCAGAAGTGCAAGTGTAGTACATCAATTTGAACCTGATAATGTGTAGAATACAGAATTATGTTTGTCTGATAAATCAAGACAGGTGTTTGCTGGGCTGCTATGAACTACATTGTGAAAGTTCCATGAAAATCTAGGTTTTTCTGCTGAAATGGACCATTGGCTTTCCGACAGTTTTCGCTGATGTGATATGGACAGTTTGCATGAACTGTGACAAATTCAACTTTTGAGCCTTGTCAGCATTCACTAAAATGATCTAAATTTGTAACTAAACATGGTATGCCTGCTTTATTTGTGACATACCAGACCTCCAAACATCAGTCCCCAGACTAATTTGAACATTTTTGTGGACGTAATGGACAGACATTTACACTTTTTAGCCTGGTGTCCAGTGTATAAGTTAAATTCATTGTGTTTTTGAATTTTTTAGTTGCATACATAGGTAGAGAGACATAGACATGCATTTTTATCTCAGTTGATGTGATAGCTGGTCTTTAATTCATTTAAATTACCAAAAAATAAGTTGTGGACGTAATGGACGGACATCGATTTTGGCCATTAAAGCTTCTTATATCTTACAATCATCAGTGGCCATTGGAACTTTTTTTCTTAAATTCATTAAACCAATATCATATCTAGGCAAAAGCACCAAATTCGGCTAATTATTACATAAAAATACCCTCCAGCCAGCCTTTTGAACCCCTGACTGTAAATTTGCAAAAATATGGTTACAAGCAGACTTTTCCTTTGGACGTCATGGCTGCCATAATCATCATATTGAAAAGTCAGCCAATGGTCCCTACAGAAGGCCAGGGAGGTACAGTAAACAAATAATGTCACCGGCAGAATGTGAACTAAATATTAGGCTACAGAATTGCTGCAATAGATGGTGCTTCGGAAAAAGGGCCGCTGGTTACATGCTGAAATTGACAAATTATACTCACTTTAAAGGTCTGCCCAGAGCATGGTTTTAATTGTATGCTTATGAAAAATGCCTGAATTTCTCAGATTTACTTGCTGGTCAAGCTTAAATACTGCACTGCTTCTTCTTTATATCAGAAATTGGTTTCTAGGGCCCTAAATTTACTTTTATCTGATCAAAACGCAATTGAGGCCTTTACTGCGCTTTAACCCATTAACACTTTAACAGGTACAGAAAAGCCACATTTCAGCATGTTTTGTTTGTATTACATTCATAACATGCCAAAATGCCATAAAATCTACCCATACATTGTCTGAAATTAATATTATTCTTTGACTTGTCCAAATATGATATATTTGAGTAAAAATATACTGTAAAATTCTAGGCACTGTTTCAGCTCAATTGAATGAGTGAGATGGTCGCATAAGTTGATTGAGCTAACATAGCTTAATGATTTAAGCTGAGATAACTCAATATACCGAGCTGAGATAGCTCAAAATAATAAGCTATGTTGACTAAGGCATTCAAGCTGAGAAAAATCAAAACAATGAGCTGTGTTGACTTACAGCTCAAAATATTTTGCTGACTTATTGATCTAAGCTGACACAACTCAAAATTTTGAGCTGTGTTGACTTATTTTTGGTTGTTTTTGATTTATATTTGTGTGACCGGTCTTATAAAGTTATTTATGAATGTGGGCTGTAATCCCAAAATATTGTAAGATCTCTCAAGGGGATCCACCTGATCCAGTATGCTTCATTTTAGCACATCATGGATAGGCCCAAGATGCATTAAACACAGACCATTGCATCACAAGAAGATTTAAAAATTAATTTCTTGTGAATAAATCCCAATGGCCTGTGGCTCATCCGAGTAGGTATACTGTGGTAGAAGCCTATATTTGAACACACTCTGACTTGGAAATGTTGGTTGGCTTGTATGAAAGCATGCATCTAATTACTCCCACAAATTAATTTAAGAGAGATTAAAAAAAAAAAAAGTGACCAGCTAAAGTGGTGTGCTACTAAGTTTTCTCCAGGATAGTGTAATATAAATGTTCTTTTTTTCTTTTAAGTAATTATTTATTCAAAACTAAATGCAGTGTTATGAAAAGTGCTTGTTATAGATGGCGCTATATGTGGTATGACTGAGATGTCAAGCTATCTGCAACAACTGAAGCTTTCATGTTTTCACAGCTTCATGTTATGATTCGTTTGGACAACCTATAGCATTGAGCTATCATACCTTGACAACTTATAGGATTGAGCTATCATAGCCTGAAAATTATCAAAATTTCCAGACAGCTTAAATTATTGCTTCAACACAGTTTTCAAATTTTACAGTGTAGTTTTACGATGCCGTGCTCAATCATATATGGACAGAAAGTACATTGCTTTCCTTAAATATACTAGATTAATCATATGACTCTATATAATCTCACGTTTTCTCCTTTCTTTTGTCGCTTCTCTTCCAATATGCATTGTAACCTGATTGAAGTTATTTGAAGCAGGTCTGTGGCGTTAACCTATTTCGGATCAATTAATGTGGCATTGGGTGTGGTCATTTTTACAACAATAAATTGTTATAACTTTGCAAAATATCAAGATCAAATCAAATTAATCAATTATGGTGACTAAAGCAGTATTCTTCTATAAATTAAAAAAAAAAAGTAAACCATTTTGGAGAAGTAGGAGGCAAATTTAGATCAAGCGGGTCATAAGGTGCTGAAAATTGCTCATTAGTCCATCAAATTAACACGGCAGTTTTTCAAAGTTCTTATGAAAAAATACCATTTAATTACACATCTTCAACATCGTCAAACAGTTTTCCTTACATGCAGACCTTGGTGCTCTGCTATGGCTACACTATAAAATTTGAATTTTGAGTCAGCTTAAATAATTGAGTGAGATGGTTGCACAATTCCTTTGAGCTAACTTAGTTTCTTGTTTTCAGCTAAGATAATCAGTCCTTTATCATAACTTAAAACAAAAAACTCACAACAATATCTTTGAGCTAACAGAGTTTTTTGTTTTAATTTATGATAAAGGACTGATTATCTTATTTGAAAACAATAAGCTGTGTTAGCTCAAAGATATTGTGCAACCATCTCACTCAATCATTTAGGCCTAAGCTGACTCAAAATTTCAAATTTTAGAGTGTACTAAACTTTAGGACCAGCATTCGATTCCAGGTCCGACAACACATCTTGCCATGGCCTCAGCCTGTCCCATTTAGCCAGTGCATAAATAGAGGATGCAATGCCCTATCCTTCATCCATAAAAATGATGGGCTCCATTTTGATTTTCATGAACCAGCAATTTTGGCCGAAAGTTAATGCGCCCATCGTTCAGTCTATGTCGTTAAGATATGCATAAACCGTTCCAGAACGTCAAAAGGCATTGGAGATCACCAAGGAAGGCATTTTAGAGAATAAATCTAAAGTGATTCCAACATCATGCTGTACATTTTAAGCAACCATGTGGAATGTATCATGCCCAAACGAATCAGTTATCTGGATCTATGGAATTTAGGCAAGGCCTGTGCTGAATATTTGATGCTGAAAATCCATATTTCTTTTCCTGCATTAAGTGCATTTAGTTCTGTCTTAAAGGAAGAGGTAAACGCCATTTTATTGGTTCAATGGTATCTCTTGTGACAAGTGGATATATATCTCCCACCCACATATGGATAGGCTGGACATTTGGTAAAATATACTGATAAGTGCAAAAATTAGCCGCATTGACAATGATATTCAAAATCCACACAATAGAATTACTATTATCTTGCTTTTCTAATTGGAATAAAAACATATTATTAAACATTTTTAAAAAGTGTTATTCATTGACAAAGCTTCAGATAAAGCAATTATGAACAGAGAGAAAGCCGCTTTTATTATCGTTTCCATAGCTATGTGTTTTTTTGAAAACTTCGTTTTGCAGTTAAACCGTGACATCATCGGGTATCTGTCAATGTGATTGGTCTAATCTTCAATCTGTGACATATCAGTTCAGAGTTTGACATCACAGTTAATGACAAAGGAATTTAAAACTGTCAGGCAATGTTACTATTTGTGTACAACCACAACAAACAACGCATGTCTAAGCTGAGTGTTGCACCTCATTAATTGTTTTCCAAACAAAATGTGTTACTGTTTTTCAACATTATTTGTCAGTAATTGCAACTCTCCTTTGCGGCTAAGTAGTCTGTTTGGTTCAGTTACAGTGCATAGTGAAACATACATCATCCGTGTGTCACTGCACTGTCTCAGTTTCCTGAAATCTGTGCTTGTAGTAAACAAAATTATTCAACTTAATCTCTGACATCACAGTTTTGGAATGAAGCAAATTGCAAACTTGAAAAACATGTAGCTATGAAAACGATAATAACAACAGTTTCCCTATTATTTTTCTAGCGTTTGAGGCACTCTCCGCTCCAGATACCATACACTCTAAAAAATTTCAGACAAAATTGGTTTTTTAGATTCAAAATGGTTTTTTGAAAATTTCAATGCAAAACCAACATGGATTTTTTAAAAAATCCATGTTTGTTTTTTGCATTGAAATTTGGTTTTTCAAAAAACCGTTTTGAATCTAAAAAACTAATTTTGTCCCGACATTTTTTAGAGTGTATTACGTCTTACAACAATTTAGCAAAATACAATGTCACGAACATAATGTAGCCCAACTTAGCACTTTTTTCAATACATCAGGTACAGTGGTATTTTTTGCATTCAGTTGTATATGCATCTGCATGTATGAATAGCGGATTTGAAGATAGAACAGCCCTTTTGTCAGCCCCGATAGCTCAGTCAGTAGAGCGCTCGCATCAGACGTAAATTGAAGGTGCCGTGGGCCCAACTGGAAACAGGTCACTGACTTAGCTTGGCTACCCACGTTAAATAAAAGTACCTTTACCTTTACCCTTTTGTAAATGAAAGGCATGTTATTGCTGCTGACACCGGAAGCAGAAAAGAGAGGAATGTTATGGTTTGTGGGGGAGAAGAGGTTTTTCTCCCCCACAACCATAACATTCCAATTTAATGATGCTCAGTATATAAGTACTATAATCAGCACCCAAAAGTTAAAAAAAGACAATTGAATTTCTTCGACTTCCTCAAGATATCCAAACCTGCTTGTACTGACAGCGTGAGAATCAGCAAAAAAGACCCTTATCCATTTTAGAGTTGTTCTAGACTCTACCCGCACCCAGTCTCCCTGATATCATGGCACTTAGACCAGCTAAATTCCAGCCTTTTCCAGGAATGGCACAAAATCACTTGCGGAAGGTGCTAATTTAGGGCGACATCCACAGATACTTGGAAAAAGTAAAAGAGGAAAGTTTTGCTCGAGAAATCTACTTACAAAGATATACGCTCTACTTAATAAGGCGTTACAGCTGATATATACCTACATTGTAGTGCAGTGATACTACATACTATAGTGTAAATATAGTGTAAGATAGATAGATAGATAGATAGATAGATAGATAGATAGATAGATAGATAGATGGATAGATAGATAGATAGATAGACATATAGATAGATAGATAGATAGGTAGATAGATAGATAGACAAATAGACAAATACATAGATAGATAGATAGAAAGATAGATAGATAGATAGATAGATAGATAGATAGATAGATAGATAGATAGATAGATAGATAGATAGATAGATAGATAGATAGATAGATAGTGCAGCCCAGCTTAGGCCAGTTCTGGTCACTTCACAACCTGCATAGCTGACAGCACTGATATTTCAACAAATATAAAAAACACGGGAGGTCTGGTAAACCTTGTGTTGGAAACGAACGCTGACATCTTTGTGGTTGTACCAGAAACGCGTACACTCCCAATGTGTGATTCTGTGTTGTTCACTCGTTTCGCTCTTGGCGGCTAACAATAACTAAAAGTGAGCGGTGGAGAGGCCGACGCGCGATTGAGGGACCTCAGGGGAGACGGAAACTTGTTAAACTTGACAACACTGAACAAACATTGTTGTAAGCTTCTTCTGCCACAAATTGGGAGGAAAAAAGCTGCCACACATCCTGGGTAAAGTGTGGGCTTTTGCCTTTGCCCTGGAGATGCTAAGCCCTGGAAAATGAGGAATTGAACAGGCAATGCCTAGGTGCACAGCATGAATGGAGGTGTCAGCAATCTACAAAAAGGGAGCCATTCATCTGCAACAGGTTGATCCATCACCTGCTACCTTTTACACTTCTCTTCAATGTGACAGGTGCCAATGATGTCTTCTCCTGGGGACTATATTTCTGGATTAAAGGAAAAATGTCCTTATATATAGAGTATATTTATATATGTATATATGGCTTGACTGAACCTCTAAGCGGTACACGTACAGAAACAAGCACGGACTCAGATGAAGACAACAATATCGGTCAAAATATGAAACTGCGCTTTGAAGATGTCGTGCTCATGCAATGAGACAGAGACTGCCTCTTAGATAGCGTATACCAAGACATCAAATTTCTTCCTACTTCATCAGAATTCTTACAATTGTTCAGGTATACTGTGCACTGAACAGTGGTTTCTACGTTCTTAGATCGGTTGACCATTTGTTGTCATCTTGAAAGGGGTCCTCTTATCATACACTGTCCCCTTAAATGTCCACTATCAAACCAGTTGAGCTGAAGTGCCGGCCCCCAAGCAAGGTGCTTAGGAGCAACCTATTACACCCAACCCATTATACTATATCCCCCAACTTCCCTGAGATTTTGACACACTCCAGTCAACAATCTCACCGCAATGACACCTGCCACCATGACCGGGATTCGAACCAGGTACCTCTGAGTAGCCTCAGGTCGATACACCATATCATACACTGTAAAGGTCCGTTATGAAACCAGTTGAGCTAAAGGGCCAGCCCCCAAGCCAAGTGCTAAGGAGCAACCTATTACACCCAACCCACTATATATATACTACATGTATATTCTGGTGCAGATTCTTCTTCAAACCTTCTTGGGTGCATTTCCTTTAAAAAATCCTATTCTTCTTGGGGAGACCATTTATCATCCAGGAGGGGCTATTAGGGCTATCAGTGGCATACCTGGTGGATTCGAGTGATGTCATATATCCCTAAACCCATATACTTTCCAAATTAGTATAGGTTATTCACCTAGGGAGAGGCAATATGTGATTTATCCAGCGAGGGCGTTAGCCCGAGCTGTGATAAACACATATTGCCGATCCCGCGGTGAATAACTGGCTTATACCATAAGACAAAGCTGAAACTTGTCATTTGTTGCTGTTGTTTTTTCACAGCTCCACTTATTATTCTCCCATGGGAGGATAACTGGACAACACAGAATATGGGTTTTATTGCAGTGAAATACTGACTCATGATTGGCTGACAGAGGTGTCGAATGGTATAACATTATATGTATCATGTCCCATACTTGCTATGTCATTTACATTGACCACATACCAGTGAATGAGTCATATATATTTTTTGTGATGTCACATGTTTCTCAGTGACAAATTGTCCATTTGAATGTAAAAGATGGGGCTGAAACAGAAACAAATGCTATTTTTTTTTCACCTTTAATTTGCGAGATGCATCGGCCAATGTTAGAAATATTGAGCCTAATTTGGCGGTTCGAGCAACAATTATAAATCAAGTCCCCATGAGCAATTATTATTGCAACTTGCAGAATGTGAAATCTTAGCCATACGTATATAATCGTAATTACTATTAATTATTTTAAAGATCTTTCTTAACATTCTCTTCAAAAGACTCTTGTGTGGTATTAGATGTACTCCTGTGTCTCTCTTTCCTATAAATCTACATAGAGCAGCGAGGAAATTAGATCTGGAGAAAAAATACTTTAATGGAACTCCAATAATCACCATATTATCTCTGAGACTCCACATGAAAGAAAAACATCCATTAATTCATTTTCTTTGCTTACCTTATGTCTGAAACATATAGTCACAAGAACACTATAGCTGTATAAGGGAAAGGCATATGTGAATTAAGAATGAGAGAAAAAATGTTTCAATTGAAATATATGGAGCCTATAAAATGGCATATTATAATTAAGATGATACACTCCCACAGGATAAGGCTCTCCATATTCATCCTTATATATATGATATTGTGATATATGCTGTAACTACATCATATATTCACATGAATATATCATAGTTATGCTCACATGATGTGAAGTTATGACTCAATAAGACAATGTGTACTCAAACAAGATTTGTTTTTGAGGTTTTGAGGTGAAGAAGAAGACACAGATAGACGAAACCAAGATTTAAAAAGAAAAGAAGAAAATATATAGAAATAATTCCTGAAAATTTTAGAATAGAAAAATAAAAATTATTTAATCCCGAAGTACACACAACTTTAACATAGCCAAATGGTTGAAGCTCGTCGTTTGCGACATAGAAATGCATAGGAGAGATTATGTTGGCACGATTTGAAAACAATATTGAGATCTTTTGCAACATTGTGACAATGTTGCCTCAATGCCGCATGCTAATGTCATATTTTGACATTGTTTCACAATGTTGTGATAATGTCATTTCTACCATACAAAATTCACCGGATATTGCGATGGTGTCATGACATTGCGATGCAGATGCGCCAATTGGGATCTTGTGTGACTAATTAGTTTAACGTAATTTAATATGATAATATTGATATTAATTTCTAAGTCATAACATATTCACTTTCCCTAGAAGAAAATACCATTGCACATTTAAGACATCTATTCAAAGCAGAAACCATTCAAGTTCTTATTCAATTGAAACTCTTATTATTCTTTAAGATTAATCTGTGTGAATAAAATGTCCTAAATGAACAACAATAATTATTTTGTGATGCTAACATTGGACTTTGTTGCTGCATGTGATGGCCTGTGTTTCACAATAGGCTCTTAAACAGTAGAGATCTACTTTTTACTCAAATGTGAATGAACTGTCATAATATAGTGCCACCTCAGGGTGTATCACAAGGATCATGTTCCTGCCTCACGTATTGAGAAGATAGTGGCCATCCCATTCCACATAACTTCATCTCTACACCTGTAGCTTTATCTTTATTTCTAATTAAATATTGTGTAGTGTTACTTCGGTTCTGCAGCGATTCTTGGTAACATGTATAGGTCTGCATTGTAGAGATACATCTCAAACAGTCAGACACAAATTGAAGAAAATTTCCCTGATTCGCAGAGTATTAGTTAGACACCGATTTGGAGGGTTCTAACATGCGATTTGGAGGGTTCAAAAATGCATGTTAGAACCCCGCAATGAGGTGTGTAACTAACCTGATTGTTTGTTTACTATTGTTTACAGTGTTTATCCTTAGCCGAGTGCTAACATGCAAAATAGTCAGTCAGATACCGGCTCTTCCAATGGTATAAGTATCTTGGTGATGTCCAAATAGAGGTTGGAGACAGTCTTTTAAATTCAAAGAGAGACGATACACTCTAAAAAATGCCGGGACAAAATCGGTTTTTTAGATTCAAAATGTTTTTTTGAAAAACCAAATTTCAATGCAAAAAAAAATCCATGTTGGTATTTTGCATTGAAATTTGGTTTTTCAAAAAACCATTTTGAATCTAAAAAACCAATTTTGTCTGAATTTTTTTAGAGTGTACAATGTTATTCTGTAGGTCATTGAACTTTCGAATGAGGAAGTATTGGTTGCAGTCAAAGTCTATGCTTCAAAGAAACTAATGACATCAATGCTATTGGATAACTCTTACAGTCTTTCATGGTTTTAACCAGAGTTTCTAGTAATAAGAAGAGTCTTGAGCCACGTTTTAACGTCGGATATTTTGTTTGTCTAGCGGAATACTTAGCCGACAGTTGAAGAAGTACGGGTGCTTAATTGAATTCTCTTAGTGATGTCATATCCCATCATTGCCATTTAAATAGGCACATATTACACTGTAAAACCAGCAGCGTTACTTCTACGACAGTTACCGTAATGAATACCAAAAATTGCCATTTTGCAATACGAAACCATAGTTTAAATTGTTGTTTCAAGGGAAACTGTCATAAAAGTGTTGCAGCTAGCTTAACGATTTAAGTATATGTACATGTATTTGACGAATTGTATACCAGTAGACGCGGTAGAGTCAACGATGGTAAATCTGTCCACTTTTGGCTGAAACTATATTTCCAGGAAATGGCAAAAGTTACAAAAATTAAAATCAGTCCATTGGAAAGGGTATATTCCGTTTTATCATCAACACTCAAAAAAGTTAAATATTCAAATAATTTTGGTAGAAACCATGGCAACAAAGATTGAAGGTCAGGTCACCTAAATCCGTCCACCTTGCTGGTAAATCCGTCCAGCAAGGATGGTAAATCCGTCCATTGGGCATAGTACAGCTTTCAAGTATCATATCTCTTTATTTTTTCAAGTTTTGCAATTTATTAAGTCTTAAAAAGGTTTTTGTGTCGATTTTAGAATTACGATTCACTGATTACACTTATGATAGAAGAATTAAATAATAGAGGTTAAGTTAACTTTTAATAATTCCAATTCACCGCCTCAATTACAATTAAATAACCTATTAATGCGACCGAAGTGGAATAACTGTTCCTATTTAATTTCTGAATCAGAAGAATGCCATTTATAATAATTTAAAGTCATAAAAGTGCTTTAAAAGTTCATTTTAAGTGGGTGGACGGATTTACAAACCTCCTATCAGGCCACTTTCAAAATATTGATGGTAATTCCGTCCACCTTTATTTCCATTGTATTTCATTTCATGGTGTCACAATTTTACAAATACTGCAAGAATAATTTAATTTTGCATCTTATTTAACGATTTTTGCCTTATAAAAGTCTGTTTGTTGATAGGAATAGGCCTATAATATCATCAAGTCCCACTTCTGTAATTATCAAAAATGGCTGTGATGACGTCATAAAATTTCATTGTATTTTATCCTGGGTTTTAGAATGGACCTGAAATATGATTAAATACCTGTCAAAATAATAAACACCGCAAAATTAGTTGAAAATAGGGTTTGTCTTGCTTTTAAAACTCACACAATTGCAATAGACATATTTATATGCATACAGGAGGGGGTGGACAGATTTACCCTCCTGGACGGATTTACCATCATTGACTCTAGTATTACTAAAAGTTAAAAATGAGAGATAGCTACTTTCTTGTCCAGTTTTGGCGAAGTAGATGCTCAAAATGAATAATCACATCCCCTGAAATAAATAGTTTTCCTTTCAAAGAAAACCCCAACCCCTCCCCCACTGAAAATCCAACGGTCACCCAGTATGACCCACTTGACCCAGTTAATAACTTCACATGTCAAGTATAGAATATGACCTCACATTTTGGTGCAATTCTGTTAGCTCTGACTGTTATGCATTAACTATGTTTACTTCACACAAACTTTAAAGCATCATAGAGTCTCTGAGTTATGGTTTTACATATTATAAAGTCTGTATAAAATAATTTAATTTAACCCAAACAAATTTTCTCCTTTGCTCTTCATTTTCAGTATTAATAATGTTGTTTATCAAGTGGAAGGTAATGGTAAGAGACCACTGAGACCTATGTTGTTTCTGGATTTTTGTGCAGTATGATGGATTAAAATTATTTGGAATCACTTGTAGTGTCATTGGGTATGAACTTTCTCTTTGACTGTATTTTATATGTGTAACATTAAAGTGGTCACAAACAACTATAGCATTTGTATAATTCAGTCCGATAACACCTGAGAGCCAAAGTGTATTTGACAAATTCAGAAGCATGTTTGCTCATCAATCAGGCTCTTAACAATAGACTTAATGGACTGGAAGGAACGACCAAAGGAACACAAACAGACTTGAGTAACACTAAAACTTTGTCAATATAAGAAATTTCCTTTCTAAAGAGTGTCTCCCAAAAGGAGTTTGTGATAAAAACTAGCTGTAATTTTCCCCTCACTACAAATCTAGCAAAACGTGTTACTATCCAGTCTTAGCTCCAGCTCCTATTGTGCAATACTACCATTCTGTCGCTGATTGTGTTATACATTATGTAATTAGTGATAAACCCCTGGAATTACAGTTAGACCATGCAGGTTTAAGGTGTACTCTGTAGGTGAAAATTAAGCTGTGATTTCTTTATCTTTTTAAGCTAGATTTGTAAAGCCTTATAATTATTGTAATTATACTATAGGTAAACATCAGTTTTATTCAGGCTTGAAAATGAAGTGGTGACTAATGATATGATTATATAGTTGTTGAAGAATGCAGAATTATGCATACGGTTTGATTAAAACTTTGCTTCGAAAAACTATAGCAACTGGCTTGCTTTTCTGTGGCTAGCAAAATCCTAGTTGAATTTAAAAGTAAGGATTTCAGAGTTTTGGCAAAAATACATAAGCACATGCAGCTTATACAGCAGCTTTTAGACCTGTTTTGTTCACGAAGAAAAAAATAGGTAGTCCGGAATCAATATGTAATTGATTTTACAACAACTTCCATTTGGAAAATATGTCGTAAGAGCCACCGACACATAAATCAACAAATGAATTTACAAAAATATCATAAACCCGGAGAACATCAATAAAGCAAGAAGTATTTTCCATCAAAATACAGAGTGGAACTGTTTGATTGCTACAGGAGTCAAACAACTCATTGCATCTATCTATATATCTATCTATCTGTCTGTCTATCTATCTATCCATCTATCTATCCATCTATCTATCTCACTATCTATCTTTCTATCTATCAATCTATCCACCTTTCCATCTATCTATCTATCAATGTATCTTTATATCTATTTATCTATCTATCTATCCATCTGCCTATCTATTTCCTATATATATATAGTATCTATCTGCGTGTGCACTCGAAATAAGCATCTTAATTATCAGGCAACACAATTGATAAATAAAGATGGTGCCAGAATATTGTCATTATCGACAAAAGCCAGAAATTATTCTTAATTTCTCTGACAGTGTGATTTGGTGATGATTAGACAGGCTAATAAATAAGACACTGCATAAATAACATTGTGAGTACGCCAAAAGAACACAGATAGTGTCCCGCCGTCATTTGCCTTGCAATTAAGTCATCCACACTCTAAAAAATTTCAGACAAAATTGGTTTTTTAGATTCAAAAAACCAAATTTCAATGCAAAACCAACATGGATTTTTAAAAAAATCCATGTTGGTTTTTTGCATTGAAATTTGGTTTTTCAAAAAACCATTTTGAATCTAAAAAACCAATTTTGTCCCGACATTTTTTAGAGTGCAATCAGTCAACTCGTTAGCAGTCTAGCCAGCCGATCACACACTCTTAACACCAAAGGTTCTTTATGGTCTATATAAAGAACCCACTGCCGAAAGAAGGTTCTAAATTTTTTTAAGGGTTCAACATAATTGAAAAGGTTCAATACTTGGCGGGAAGGCCCCATGAGAGGACCCTATGTGCTCCCAAATTGAGAGAAAGGGGTTCCATTATGGGAGTTCAGTACAGCTGGAATCATCTAAATGCTGTTTCTGTTTGCTGTTTGAACTTTTTTTAAAGTGAATATTGAATCTTTCAGGGTTCCTTATCTATGCCAGCTTAAAGAACCATTTAAGGTTCCATATAAAACCTTTTTGTTAAGAGTGTACAGTGCAGTGAATACTGAAGGTTACAGCCAAGGAAATATGATTGAGAATGTCAGTGATGTATGTTGTCACAAGTACTACCTTTTACATTAAAATCAGTTGTCAATTTGTCACAGAGAGACACTTGACATCACCGGTTTTTAATATGACACTTTCTCATACTGACCTGTACATGGGGCTCACTACTGAGGTCACAAGTTACCTTATGACAAACTGACAATTAATTTCAATGTGAAATATAACATCATGTATCAGAATTTCGAAATTACTTATAAAGCCATTAAATATTAATGGTTTGCCACAAGTATGTCATAAATGTCTAATCGGCATATTTCTAATTTAGGTACATTTGGGTTTATTTTGGTCTTCGTCAGGTGCATGTGGCTTTCTTTAGATTCCTTCAATTTCCAAAATTGGGCTTATTACTCTCGTCGTAAAATGAGTCATTCTTTTGGCTAATATGCCTTATTCCCACATTCGTACACTCCTGTTCAAAAATATTGAATTTTTTATTTTGGAGAAGAAATGAGGAAAAAAGTAAATTCTGTGCTTTGAATGGTAGCAAGGTCCACTGTAAAGGTCTAGATATCTTCCCTAATCACTCTCTGAAAGCCTCAACTACTATTTTAGCAAGAATTTTGAGTATGGTGGTCATTGAGAGTAGTTACAATTTACTGGGACCATCATTTGCTCCAGTAACAGTTGCTAAAGTTATCAATATGGAAATGGTCGAGGTATTTCATATTTATGAGCAAGAGTGTATTATATTGCCTGAGGCACGCTTATCTCCTTTACCGAAACAAAAAGAATTGTTAATGTCTTGATTTGGGAATTCTATGACAATCAAATATGCATACAACAATAATCAGAAGAAAAACTCCTTTGAGGTAAAAAATCTTAATTTCCTAGATGGTATTTTTGCCTCCCACAGGTTTTAAATATTAAAACTCTTCTCCAGCTGGGCTTTTAGATTATTTGTTGCTAAAAAGACAAAGGAGAATGTAATTACTGGAATCAATTTTCTTCTACAGGTTTTGCAAATATAGTTGCTTTACTGTCAAGGTTTTTAAGTTTAAAAATAAAAGTCAGTCTGGAATGGATTATAAACTTTGGAACAATTGTGCTGATTGCTGTAAAAATCAAGATAGGGTTGTATGATGTCACCATGTGGATCTATAAAGTGTGATGCATGTCTTAGAACTGGAAAAAAGGGGCTTGAAAATTCTGAATTTGATTAAGCTTCTGTTCACCCAAGTTAACTTTGTCAGATCAAAAAATGGCTTCCGGAAGGTTGTTGAATCTGTGATATTTGACACATTTATTATTTGTCAAGAACATCACTATAACAGTATGTATCATACCATTTCCCTCTAATGCTGACGTGTTATATTTGTACAATGAGGCCCAAATGGCATCTGTATTTGAACAAACATATTTCCTTTGAAAAAAATTGCCTCCATTTGCTAATGGACCAGATTGCAAAGTCAACCTTAAGACAAATACAGTATTGTCTTATTTCTCACACATGACAGGTTCGTCGACAGCATCAATTTCTGCAATTATTGCGCCATTGTGTAAAAACGCAAGAGTGAAAGCAACATTTTGTATACATGTAACTGTCATGCATATACGGTAGTGCTATGTTGCACACTAGAGTTAGAGAGTGAGGAGTGAGGTTAGCTCTGCAGCCAGTCAGCTCAAAGCCTGCTCATAGCCAATTCCTTGCCAGCTCCTGTACTTGGTTCAGTTGGCCTAACTTTCTAGTTCCAATCGCTTGGTCCTGGGTTTGCTTCTTGTTCTAGCTTGGTCAATTGTCATGAGGACCAATGTTGGATGATTCCTGTGTCATCCTCCTGTCGTATTTAGCCCCCAGAGTGCAAGAATAAAGAACATCTAAAGCCCAAATCATCCATCTGTGCAGGAGAGTGCCAAGACAGCATAACTGACACTGTCTGTGTATATAATATGGCGTACTCACGAAGTAATCTATGCAGTGTCTTGTTCATTAGCCTGTCTGATCATCACTGTATCTCTCTATGATAGAAATAAAGAATAATTTCTTGTTGATTATGACAATATTCTGGCATCGTATTTGTTATTAATTTGTATTACAAGACAATTAAGATGCTTGTTTTGAGCGCAAGTACTTAAATCTTCTTGACTGATAATGTTAGTCAAAATTACTAATTATGTTAGTCCCTTTTTGGCACCTTAAATTCTTAGTCACATTATTGAAAACTTAACTTAATTAATCCCTTTGACTAAGGTAATTAAGAGAGACAGACGGCCATTGGAAAAAGTCTGGCTTGACCCGTCCACTAAGGGCTCAGTTTCAGAGCTGCTATGAAACCCTGTGTCACTTCACTATGTCTAAGAGTAAGTAGCTGCAGTTTAGTGCATCTTGTACAATGTACATACACCAAGTATCTGGGCGAATTACAGCTAGTTTTCCCAGAGGACTCTTTTGGGAGACACTCTTTAGAAAGGAAATTTCTTATATTGACAAAGTTTTAGTGTTACTCAAGTCTGTTTGCGTTCATTTGGTCGTTCCTTCCAGTCCATTAAGTCTATTGTTAAGAGCCTGATTGATGAGCAAACATGCTTCTGAATTTGTCATATACAATTTGGCTCTCAGGTGTTATCGGACTGAATTATTCAAATGCTAGTTGCTTGTGACCACTTTCAATGTTTCATGCATACAGTCGAAGAAACCTGAAGTTGTTCATACACCTTGACTCTAAAAATGATTCCAATCATATAAATATTGGGTCTGGTCTCAGTACTCTCACAAGCTTCTATTGCCTTTACTGTCAATTTTCTAGCCAGTGAGGTCACAAGTTATCCAATGACAGATGACAAACAATTTCAAAGTGAAAGATAACATCGTGGAAATTACTCATAAAGCCATCAAAAATTAATGGTTTACTGCAGGTATGTCAAAAATGTCCATTGTTCAATTGGCTTAATTCTAATCTAGGGTGCGTCTGGGTTTAAGTTGGTCTTCGTCAGGTGCAAGTGGGTTTCTTTAGAATTCCTTCAATTTCCAAAATTGGGTTTTTATTCTTTTAGTAAAATGAGTCGTTCTTTTAGCCTTATTCCCAGATTCGTATTTTGCCAAGAGGCACGCTTATCTCCTATACTGAAACAAAAAGAATTGTTAATGTCTTGATATGGGATTTGTAGGCCAGTAGAAAAAGGCCCAATATCAGCCATACCCTGGACCTCTTCATAACAGTACAAATTTGATACCGAATGAATCCTTGAAATCTCTAGTTTCACCAAAAAAAATTCCCCAGAATTCCCATTCGGAGGATTTTTTTTATTCACGTTTCCATGGCAACACTCTTGAAAAAATTATAACCCACAAATGAACAACATTTTATTGAATAACTTTCCTTCTGCTATGAGGAACAATTTCAATTTTGGCACACAGTACCTCCATGACCAACTCTCTCAGATGCATGCAAAAATTGTGTTTTACATTGTGCGTGTGTGTTCCTATGGTAACAGAAATATAAAAAATCCTCAATTTTTTAAAAGATGGTCTTAAAATGTTTGATGTGGAGAGAAAAAATAAATATACTAGCAAAAATATGATTATAATATTGATAGAGCATCTCTTTGTGGACAATCTTAAAGAAAAATATTGGAAATATCTCATATGATATAGTCGCTATAGAGACTAATTTAAAGTTTGTTTAAAATTACTTGTACAAACCTGAAGCTAATGAGGGGCCTGTTCCCATGTTTTCTTCCAATTAATTCGATCAATGAACTTAATTTTGATATAATATTCATCTCTGAATGCAATTAACAATTTAAAAGTTTACCGTTGCCATGGAAACACTGCTGTAGCCAGTTCCATAGCAACAAACCCCAAATGCATCTTTCTGATCAAATGCATAGCCAATGGTTTTTGCAATTTAATCATACATCTACCCAACCCTATTAGCTATATCAATAAATTAGTTTTACAACATAAAACAAGTATTTTGTTTTGTTTCTATGGTAACACATGCCTCCGAACATCATCAATTTCGAAGATAGGGCAAAAAATAGGCAGTTTCTACAGTTTGCAATAATGTAATAAAGTTTCCAATGTAATTGTGGTTCTGAAAAGGCATTGGAACCTCAGTATGTAGTCAAAGAACACCCTCAACTTACAAAATGACAAAGGGTTGCCATGGAAACAACAATAATATACCATAAACTGTCAATGATAGTTCAACTATTGATTGAAACAAATTCTTAAATTCTGTAATTGTACAAAATATAGTTTACCAATTTTCACATATGATGCATCAAAAGATAGCTGGTAATGGCCTCTATTTTTTAAATTTTAAATTATTGTTGCCATGGCAACCAGTTATCAGTTATGTTCAGTTTCAACCAATTTTGAAAAACTTCATGAAACAAGCATTTGCCATATTAAATCATTAATATCTTTGACAATAGGATATAATTCATTTATTTCAAATCATCTTATAAATTCTGAGATATTTTTGTATAAGTTTCATTGGAATAAAGTTTATGATGGCAAGAAATTTGGCAATATGATGATTCATAATATTGAAATCAAGGAGATTTTCTTTGAGACATAATGAGCAAAAATGGAATTTCTAAGGTTTGAAAGGAGATATCTTAGCGTATGATACATCATTTTAAAGCTTGAGTAAAGATCTATCTTTTGCAATGAAATTACTTGTAACCATGGCAATAGAAAGGATGTATCAGGCAAATCAGTCTTTTTTTTGTGGTCAGTTATGTTCCCGAGTTTCTCATTTTTTGATGTAATAAGTGCATAAATTAGCATGAAGATTAGTCCATCACCATATAAAGAAGGGGTAAAAACCCTGTTTTTCTAATGATTCTGCCATGAATTTGTGCATTTTAGTGAATTTTTGTCACATTTGGAGGATCCTTTGCTGGCCTATGGTATTGATTTCAACTTCAATTTGTTAAGCACATAGTTAGGAAGGATGTCAAGCTACTTTCTGCTCAAATTTGGCTTTTTCAAGGGATTGGATGGATGGATGATTTGGGCTTCACATCCAGTATTTATGCACTTGGTATTCTAATTAGGACAGGGTGTGGACACAGCAATGAGGCAAAGGATGATTGAAAAAACAGTCCAACATACGCCCCGGTGACCCGGCAAAAGCTGGATTTGAACCCTGGGCCCAGCGATTGGCATCCCAGCACACTTTACCACTTAACCAACCCTCCCCCCTTTTCAAGGGACTGAAAAGTAATTTTGCAGCTATATATTTAAATGTCATGTTTTTGGGACACAACTGTCTGACTCAAGGATACCCCCTTCCTTTTTCTGTTTCAGGGAATTCACCCAATATTCAGTGTTCTTACCATGCCAACTTAAATATACTATAAGTGTTAATGAAAACATTTAATTTGAGGCTCTGGTTGATGAAATACAACCCATACAAACCATAGGCCAAGCAGTATTTCTGAAATACTGTTTGGCCGATGGGTTGTGCCGGTTGTATTATACTATTACACATTTTTTAAATGTCAAGAATCCAGGTGTCTGGCCCACCGAACATCACCCTAAACATCAGAGATTTGTATAGCATCAGAATTTGTATTTTTCTGGCTAAACTGTCGGCATTATTATTAGCACAATTTTTTCAAAGAAATAATCAAGGAACATAGACAGGCAGCTTTAATAGAAACTTAGTTTTCAGTGTATATTGGCGTCTCAATAATAGATATAGTTATGAGAGAGTTGCTAAATGCATAATCACAATTAGGTTATGATATAGTCAGTACAGCCACAAAAATCAAGCAATGCAAGATACTAATCTCAGTGTTTGAGGTGAAACCCATCTTTCATGTTCTTTGTTGTGCCAGATAATTTCATGAAAGTCATCTTGATTTGGGACTTTTCTGACTATTTTTCCAATTAGTCTTGCCAAAAAAATCTGCGGTAAAACGCATATAATTGTACCATTTCTTTGAAAAGTTTATGATATCATGACATTTTTGGTATTTTAGTGCTTCCTAGAGCTGTCAAAATACAGAGCATACCCAAAGCTTTGTACTGCTGGTACAGTGTGCATCAAAAAATAAGTTTACACTCCCGCTGTACATTGAAAATTGTCACAAAATCATGGTTCCAGTCAGGAGTGACCCACAGTCAAAATCCAACTGATCCAAGTGATCCAAGCAATTACTGTAAGTAACATATTGATTTATTTGCAGACTTTGTCTGCGCCTACAAGCAGTGTAGTACAAAAGAAATGCATAGGACCATTGCTTTTCATATTCATATTGAAAGTCCTTTTCATCCTCCCATGAAAGTATTTGAAGGGAGGGTAAAAATTGGAATTACTCGCTTATAAAAACATGTAAATCTTTTCCAATCATGAATCACATTGCAATTGTTCAGGAAAATCAAGCAAACATTACGTCCTCCAGCAAATTTTCAAATAAACCTTAGGATTTAAGACGGCCACCTCTGAAAATGGAGCAATTAGTATTTGATTTTCCTCAGTGTCTTTTCTCTGTAATAATAATTGGCATTATGTATTCCTTATTTTTCAGTTACCATGGTAACCATGTCATTTGAAAACTAAGTATCAAATGTAATTATATTATGTATGGTTTTGAACTGATCTTCATGATAATTTTTGCATTTGTTACATAAAAAAAAATAGAATCTCATGAACAAAAATGGCTGATTCGCCTGATATACCATTTTCGTTGCCATGGTTACCAAAAATTTTCATTGCAAAAGATAGATCTTTACTCAAGCTTTAAAATAATGTATAATACGCTAAGATATCTCCTTTCAAACCTTAGAAATTCCATTTTTGCTCATGATGTCTCAAAGAAAATCTCCTTGATTTCAATATTATGAATCATCATATTGCCACATTTCTTGCCATCATAAACTCTATTCCAATCAAATTTATACAAAGATGTCTCAGAATTTATAAGATGATTTGAAATAAATGAATTATATCCTATTTGTCATGTATATTAATCATTTAATATGGCAAATGCTTATTTTATGCAGTTTTTCAAAATTGTTTGAAACTGAACATAACTGATAACTGGTTGCCATGGCAACAATAATTCAAAATTTAAAAAATAGAAGCCATTACCAGCTATCTTTTGATGTATCATACGTGAAAATCGGTCAACTACATTTTGTACAATTACAGAATTTAAGAATTTGTTTCAATCAATAGTTGAGCTATCATTGACAGTTTATGGTATATCATTGTTGTTTCCATGGCAACCCTTTGTCATTTTGTAAGTTGAGGGTGTTCTTTGACTAAATATTGAGGTTCCAATGCCTTTTCAGAACCACAATTACATTGGAAACTTTATTACATGACTGCAAACTGTAGAAACTGCCTATTTTTTGCCCTATCTTAGAAATTGATGATGTTCGGAGGCATTTGTTACCATAGAAACAAAACAAACTACTTGTTTTATGTTGTAAAACTAATTTACTGATATAGCTAATAGGGTTGGGTAGATGTATGATTAAATTGCAAAAACCATTGGCTATGCATTTGATCAGAAAGACGCATTTGAGGTTTGTTGCTATGGAACTGGCTACAGCAGTGTTTCCATGGCAACGGTAAACTTTTAAATTGTTAATTGCATTCAGAAATGAATATTATATCAAAATTAAGTCCATTGATCGAATTAGTTGGAAGAAAACATGGGAACAGGCCCCTCCTTAGCTTCAGGTTTGTACAAGTAATTTTAAACAAATATTAAATCAGACTCTATAGTGACTATATCATATGAGATATTTCCAATATTTTTCTTTAAGATTGTCCACAAAGAGATGCTCTATCAATATTATAACCATATTTTTGCTTGTATATTTATTTTTTCTCTCCACATCAAACATTTTAAGACCATCTTTTAAAAAATTGATGATTTTTGATATTTCTGTTACCATAGCAACACACAAGCATAATGTAAACCACAATTTTTGCATGCATCTGAGAGAGTTGGTCATGGAGGTACTTTGTGCCAAAATTGAAATTGTTCCTTAAAGCAGAAGGAAAGTTATTCAATAAAATGTTGTTCATTTGTGGGTTCTTATTTTTTCAAGAGTGTTGCCATGGAAACGTTAATAAAAAAAATCCTCTGAATGGGAATTCTTGGGAATTTTTTTTGGTGAAACTAGAGATTTCAAGGATTCATTCGATACCAAATTTGTACTGTTATGAAGAGGTCCAGGGTCAACCCCACTTTTTACTGGCCTATTGCCAAGGTGATCCAATATTCATACAACAATAATCAGAATTTTTAAAAAAGTCCCTTTGAGGTAAAAATCTTAATTTCCTCGATGGTATTTTTGCCTCCCACAGGTTTAAAAATTAAAACTCTTCTCCAGGTGGGCTTTTAGATTAATTATTGTTGAAACGAAAAATATGAGCATTCAATTAATAGACTGAGTGTTGTTCTGATGTTCTATGTTGACATTATTGTAGCTGTTTTACTGCCAAGGCTATAAATTGAAGTGTTAGTTTTGAACTGAATATTAACTTAGGATCAATTTTGCTGATTGCTGAAAAATCAAGATAGAGTTGCCTGATTTCACCAAGAGAATCTATTATAGTGCGTGATGTATGTCTTAGACCTGGAAAAATGATGATTACGATTTAGCATCTCTTGACCTTTGTTAACTTTATCAAAGCACGGATGGCCTCCTGAAAATTGCTGAATTTGTGATATTTACAGGAACGTCACTGCAACAGTAAGTGTTAAACCATTTCCATCTAATACTGGGGTGTCATATTTGTACAATGAGGCCTAAATGGCAAGTTTGAATGTCAGTGTGCAACAGAATATTAACTTTTAAGAAATTGTACTGATGGCGGTAAAAATCAAGATAAAGTTGTATAATGCATGTCTTACAACTTGCAGAAAAAAACTTGATAATTCTGATTTCGATTAAATCATCTGTCGAACAATGCCAACTTTGTCAAAGTAAAAAATAGCTTTCAGCAGGTTGTTGAATTTGTGATATGTGACACATTTGTTATTTGTCAAGAGCATCACTGTAACAGTATGTATCAAACCATTTCCCTCCAATGCTGAGGTGTTATATTTGTACATGCAATGAGGCCCGAATGGCATTTGTAATGAAACAAACATATATTTCTTTTGGAGAAAGTTTGCCTCCATTTGCTAATGGACCAGATTGCAAAGTCAACCTTAAGACAAATACAGTATTGTCTTGTTTTTCACAAATGACAGGCAATATCAATTTCTGCAATTATTGTTCCATTGCACAAAATGCAAGAGTGAAAGCAACATTTTATACTTTTATGAGAGAGAGAGAGAGAGATTGTTTATTTCTAATAACAATAGTTTTAGGTGATAACAATAAGTACAATAATTAATCAGCTGGGAGACACATATTTTGACGCCATAAGGCATCGCTGACATACATGCCACCAATAAGTTAATTATATTAATAAAATTATATATGCAAAAATAAGACATAGCGCTGGTTCACCAGTATTCATAACGTTATGTACAAGTTAATGGAAACAGTTTTGATTGAGAAAAATAAAAGAAAAGGTACATGTATAATATAACATTTAAGAGGAAAAATAACATAAATAAATAAGAAAGAAAGAAACACAATATATGATTATATATGCAATTTTGCATATTACATGCACATTTTCATAGGTGGATGGTGGAAGTGACCTGGGGTTGTGACTTTGGATCAGATGTGAGAGAAAAATGAAAATGAAAATTTTGTAGATATTTTGATTGGAACTAAAATTAGAATGGGTATTTTTTGGGAACATCTAGTTAATATTGACTGAAGCAGTTAGCGTAACACAACTTTGTACAAATATTTGTTTATGACCACTTTCAATGTTTCATACATACAGTCTAACCTGAAGTTGTATCTCAAGACACTAAATTAAAGTGATTCTAATATTCCAAATCTATCATACTGTACAAAAATCCTAGCTATGACTAGTACAGGACTCAGTAGTTTCACAAGTTAACTGAGAGACCCTGTGGTGCTTTACATTTTGTGTGAAGTCAACATATCATTGTGTAACAGTCAAGGAATTATCAGGTCTAACAGAATTGCACCAAAACGTGGTGTTACTGTTATATTCTCTACTTGATATGTTAAGTCACTTACTGGGTCATACATTCAGGCCTGGATTATCCATTAGAGTGAGTAGGCTATAGCCTAGGGCCTCACACCTCGGGGTTCTCACATTGGGTGAAAAAAATATTAGATTTGCCTAAATTTGTACTAAGTAAAAAAAAAAAAATTAATTGCAAAATATCAACAGGACAAGCCGGGCCGAATCGCGTCACGAAGTTTCCTCCAATTTATAATTAGGCCTACTGATCGTGTAGCCTAGAAATACATGTTTAACTTTTAGAGATGTAAGGTGTCTCGTATATGAAGCTCTTCTGGTATCAATTGTACAGTCATACTTGCAGTTATTTGAAAGAAAATCCAAGAAATTTTTAAGATAATATCAGAAATTCCAAGGTTATCTCTTATTTATTACCATTATCACAGAAATATGTAAAATAACCGAAGGCATTTCTGCCAGGGGCCTCACTTTGAGGGTCAGCCTAGGGCCTCATGTGACCTTAATCCGGCCCTGCATACATTGTACTGCTCACTTCTGAAGTTACAAATGCACTTATTGCAAACTCACAATTAATTTCAATGTGAAAGATAACTTCATGTATCAGAATTTCGAAATTACTTATAAAGCCATCAAATATTAATGGTTTACCACAATCTTTCATAATGTGCAATCGGCATATTTCTAATTTAGGTTCATTTGGGTTTATTTTGGTCGTTGTCAGGTGCATGTGGCTTTCTTTAGAATTCCTTCAATTTCCAAAATTGGGCTTTTATTCTTGTCATAAAATGAGTCATCCTCTTGGCTAATATGCCTTATTCTCAAATTCATATAATATTGCCCAGAGGCACGTTTATCTCCTTTTCCGAAACAAAAAGAATTGTTAATGTCTTGATGTGGGAATTCTATGACATTATGCATACGACAATAATCAGAAAAAAAGTTCCTTTGAGGTAAAAATCTTAATTTCCTAGATGGTATTTTTGCCTCCCACAGGTTTTAAATATTAAAACTCTTCTCACGCTATTAGATTATTTATTGCTAAAAAGACAAATGAGGAAAAATTAAAATTATTAATTTTCTTCTTGTGATCTACAAATGTAGTAGTTTTACTGTCACAGCTTTATGTTAAGAAATAAAGGTCAATCTGGAATTGAATAATAACTTAGGCGCAGATTGCTGCGGAAATCAAAAGAGAGTAACAAGTATGATGTCACCAAGAGAATCTATTATGGTATGTGATGTATGTTTTAGACCTAAAAAATTATGATGATTATGATTTAGCTTCTGGTGACCTTTGTTAACTTTATCAAAGCAAAAGATGGCATTCAGACGGTTGTTGAATTTATGATATGTGACACATTTGTTGATTTCTCGATAAAACTTTTGCAAAGGTATTTATTGAACAATTTCTGTATAATAATGAGGTGTTGCATTTGTTCAAAGAGGCCCAAATGGTATTTATATTGAAACAAACATATTTCCTTCTGAGAAAGTATGCTTCCAGTTGCTAATGGACCAGATTGCTATGTCAACCTTAAGACAAATACAGTATTGTCTTGTTTGTCATACATGACAGGTTCGTCGACAGCATCAATTTCTGCAATTATTGAGCCATCTTGCAAAATTGTGCAAAATGCCAGAGTGAAGGCAACATTTTGTATATTTGTGTGTTGTACAATGTTGTGTAGGTGTATTTATAAGTGGGGAAGAAGGTTGGCTCTACAGGCCACTGGATTCAAATCACCCGGCCCACTCCTGTTGACAGACGCTGCAACCTGTGGTTGGCTCAGTTTGTCTCAATCCGGGTTTCCAAACTTTTTTGCGCTAGAAAAGCAGCAATTGGTCCTGAGTTTGATTCTGGTTCTGTCCAGGTCACTTGGACCTATGTTGGACAGAAGTTTCAATTATTCTTTGCCTCATTTCTGTGTCCTCCTTCTGTCTCAATTTGCCTACCAGAGTGCATAAATACAGAATGCACAAAGCCCCAATCATCAATCTGTGTGAGTGCCAATACAGCATAGAATAACTACATTTTATCAAATTATTGACATCAGCGGTATAACTCTTATTTGTTCATCCAGAGCAGAAACAGTTTAACAGGTCTCACAATAGATACTCTGGTCCACAAGGCCCCCTTACTCATCCCGATTCCCCAATATTGCTCGCCTTTGTAGCATGTGTCTCTGATGGGCAAGTAAAACGCTTCATATTTTATTAATATCAATCTCTATATATATACACCCCCCTCATAACACTTATCCCATTTATCATGTCACAACCATGTGACAATGAGTGGGACAAGAAGTGCTTACATGGCCAAAACTTTAATATCCATTCATCAATTTATCATTGCACAATGAGGTTATAATTAATTCATGATGGCCATGTTTTTGTTGTTAAAGAGATTCCACATTTGTATCATTGTATCACAGCTTTGTAAACAGTCAAGCATCCAATTTCAGTCAGCAACATCGTAGTGGGATTATAAATGTACTAGGTGCGACTAGTTGAAAATGTTGTGAACAAGTTCCATGATGCGAAAATGCTCTGTCAGCAAAACTAGTGGCCACATACTGAGCTTTTGGGACCCTCTGTTGGCAGTTTGATGTGATGATGCGATATTGAGAGATTATGCAAACTGTCTTCTCAAACACTCTTTTCACAACAGTGAGTGTCATACTATTTGCACATTAGCTGGTTTACCAAACGTAGAATTTCTAATTGGTGTTACAAGTATATTGACTCGAAAGAAAGATAGAACGAAAGTTAGAAAGATAGAAAGACAGAACCAAAAGAACGAAAGATAGATAGATAGCTAGACTGATAAATAGTCAGACAGACAGATAGATAGATTGATAGATAGAAAGATAGCTAGATACTTTAGACAGACAGATAGATAGATAGATAGATAGATAGATAGATAGATAGATGGATAGATAGATAGATAGATAGATAGATAGATAGATAGATAGATAGATAGATAGATGGATAGATAGATAGATAGATAGATAGATTATATTGATTTATATAAAGATAGATATATAGACAGATTATATAGATATATAGATGGATTGATTAATTTTATTTCTTGATTGGTATAGTAATCGATTGATTGATTGCATAATCAAATGATCAATTGATTGCATTCTCATTGCTGATTGATTGGTTGCCTGACTGATTGATATGTTGAAGTGGTCTTGGGAATTGTTGAAAATTAATAAATTTTCTTTGTATAATGTCAAAATCTGACTGTCAAAAGAGGACACCTCATTTGGTGCATTGAGGAATTCACAATATCTGCTTACTGAAGAACTGTGCATAAGACAAAGAAGATGAAAAGCTATTGTTCAATATCATAATAAAATCAAATTTGATGAATTTGATCTTTTTTGCCCACAATATGATATTGTCCTTTTTTTAATAGACGGAATTGGGATATGCATTGTTTAACATAATTTACATCAACATATCCTGTTGTATGAATGAATAACCTGTCTAAACCGTCTATAATATCATGTTTGTTGGTCACTAAAAAGTTTTAAATTCAATTATAAAGCCACAAGCAGACTTTTTAAAGTCAATTATCGTCTCCTTATTTACTAGATAGGAATATGAATTGCCCTCTGATTTTAATTAAGAGTGCTTCATGATTGTGGCTACTCTCTTGATGGCTGCACCAAGATGGAGTTTAGGTCACAAATTGTCAGGTCAACCAACACGAAATCTGGGAAAAAATAAAAGGAAAAAAAATAAATGTGCATGGTCATTGTAATTTTGATTAATTTTTTCAAAGGGGTTATCAGAAATAACTTTGGAAATTTCAAAGCGTATAATGGATATCTGCATCGCTCCACTTTATGACCATCACACAAATATTATTTGGATCATGTTTTTTTAATTTTTTGTTCAAATTAATGAGGTCAAATCAAAATATGTGTATGTGGGGCGAGAGGCCCCTCAGAGTATGAGGCATAAGGCCCCCTTCAAAGGGAGCTCAAAGCTGCTTCATGCACCATCTAAAGATGTTTACTTTTCCTTTTAAGTCTTGATAGAATAGCTAATTAAAAAGAAAAAAATGTGCCGCAAGATTGAAACATGGCAAAAAATAGCAAAGAAATAAATTGTCAGAACAGAAAAAAACTGAAATTCAGAAAAATTTACAATGCCTCTAAAAGGATAGAAGAACTCCAAGAAATAACTTTAAAGCAGAATGTTCTCCCAAAAAAATTGCCTTAGGATTATAATAGGAGGGCTTCTTACCCGATGGGTGGGGTAAGAAGGCCATTTGCAATTTTTTTTTTACAAAAAATGACCATAACTCCTATATTCAAATTAATAGATGTGTGTTTCTCTAGTCATCAGTAGAGTCAAGTGACTCCTTCCTGACTGCATAAGCAATCAAATAATCAACCATAAAAAGTAGGTCAAATAGCGCCTTGAAGTTAAGGGGGCTGCTTGCCCCGCCCTACTCTATGAGCCTTCAAAAGTTCAATTAAACATTATATTAAACACGTAACAAGGGATCGTTTTCTTTTTAAAACAGGTCAAGAGGCAACAAGATATCATAACAAAATTAAAGTGACATAATCTTCATTCGGTCAATTTAGGTGTCAATTTACTAATTAAGGATTTTATAACAGTGAGCAACCAACCTCCGTGCCAATAGCTAATGATTTTATTGATTTTTGATATTACGTAATACTAATTAACAATCTAAGATAGAAGTAGATTTGACGTAATCGGTTTGTATTATGTTTTTAAAAAGTTGCATTAATTTGCCATTCATATATACCGGTACATTGTAGGCCCTATAGTAACAAATAATGGAAACAGGCTCTTAGTCCTATGAATACTGTAAGTGTTGTTCAAAGTTCATGCCTGACAGCCTGTACCATTTATATATTAATTACCATCTTATCAGAACAATTTCCAGCTGGTATTTCTAATTATGATATTCTTCACCCTACAAAATCAAACACTGCACTTGTTGGCTTTATTGTCAGTACATTTCCTGGAAGCCATCTATCATAAATGTTGGCAATATCATATATCTTGCTTTTTGCTGTTCTTGTTTTCGTTTCTTCAGCACAGCAAAAAGATATCCGTGGGATCATTTTTTAGAAATGTGTTGTCAAGCAAAGAAAAACTGAATCTTATTAAATTATGTTGGTTAACAGATTTTTTTTCTTCATTCGTCTTTTTTCTTGTCGAAACCTAATTTGACTGCCTATGCAGAATCCATTAAAAATATGGTTTTTCTATAACATTATCCAAAGACAGAAACCAAAAGGAATTGGAATTCAATTTCATAAAAAGCAATTTGGGTATTGCTTCTCAGATATAGGACATGGAAAATGATATATCTGTTGCCTAAAATATCTCTTACTCTCACACAGCTCTACAGCTATCCACCTGATTGAAAGCCATTCTTGTCAATGTGGATGGCAGGATGTGAGTTATATTCTTTTAGGCCACAATGTCAAGGTCAAAAGGGTTAAAATATTTCAAAAATTGAAGTATCTGACAGAATTAATAGTATCTAACATTTTTATTCCCTTTACTCAAGGTAGCTATGCCTGTATTTTAACAGTTTGTTTAAAAATGTAGCAACTGTTACAGGTTGATGTTCTGAGAAAAATACTGGAGATGTCTATATATGTCTATAAAATTATTTTTGGTCAACAAGAGCGTGCATCTCTGAACTTCCAGGTATAGATTTCTCGAGCAAAGTGTTCCTCTTTTACTATTTCTTAGTTGATCTGTCTGTGGATGTCACCCTAATCAGCCTCTTCCGCAAGTTATTTTGTACCATTCCTGGATATCAGCTGGCGGAAAGAAGGTTTTTTTAAAAGTGTGCTGAAGGAAGTAGAATTTAGATACAACTTTTCTGGCTAAATTAGTACACATGTGCAATTGATATATCTGATGACTGCATCCTTTTGGTTTACGCCAGTGATGTCGCTGGCTATTTGAAGTGAGAAGTAAACTTATCACATATCTATCTATCTATCTATCTATCTATCTATCTATCTATCTATCTATCTATCTATCTATCTATCTATCTATCTATCTATCTATCTATCTATCTATCTATCACTTAAATTCAAGCTTATACTTATCTATCTATCTATCTATCTATCTATCTATCTATCTGATAATTGCTTAAATTCAAGCTTATACTTAATACAGTAAACATAATCTGTGCATTGTTTCACAAGACTATTTATACAACCTTGCAAATTGCACACTTTCACGGGTATATAGATCTTTTGTTCAACTCACCTATAGGCCTTAAAATAAGATCAATTTCCAAATGGTCACCGGTGAACATCCATTAACATACCCAGGTGTATCTTCTCACAACTTGTGAATGGCATTAACCACACCTTTACAAACCTTTCTTTCTTGCTAAAACACCTGAAATGTCTGTGCACTAGGGTTTAATATTTCCATTGTTTAAACCAGGTGACACAGTAATTGCTTTCATATAATGTTCATCATGAGACAATAAGTGTGCCATCCTTTTATTATAATTCTATCAATATTTCATGGTACTTGCCTATATTGAATTGTTGTGCAGAAAACTAGCAAAACAAGCACTTTTTATTCTGCCAACAAGCACTTTTCGAATTGGAAACAACCTTTACGAGAATGGTTGACTATCGAGTAAATATTGACTGTTGCACTTTGACAAGTTGCGGTTTTTCATATATCTAAGCCACCATCAACCGAATGGTTCAACCTCTTGCTTTTTTTTTCCTATTCCTGCATCCTTAACATTCCTTCAGGGATGCCATCACAACGAATGTAAAACTGTACATAAACCAGTTTGTCATCTTTCATTGAAAGTCACTTGAATTTTGAATGTCGCTGCAATAGTTTCTGTATTAGGAGACCTCTGTAAGTCTCAAAAGACCCACTTGCTTAAATTTGTGTGACCGGTGACCACCTTCCTTGCTACTGCACAAAGTACTTTTAGTGGGTTTTGCATTACATTGATACTATACCCTTAAGGTCTGTTCTCAAACTAGTTGATCTAAAGGGCCAGCCCTCGAGCCAAGTGCTTAGGAGCAAATTAACCTTATATACCCAAACCACCATAAATTATGATATCTGAAACTTCTCTGAGATTTTGACACTCCCCAGTCGACAATTTTTAAAACCTCAATGCCACCTGCCACCATGAGCGGGATGCACCATATAACACTTTCTCCTTCAAGCCTGCTATTTAACCAGTTGAACTAAAGTATCGACCCCAACTTCCCAGTGATTAGGAGCAACCTATTATACTCAACTACATTATGATACTACATGCTGGGACCACTGTATCGTGTGCACTTCATATATTGTGTTATAATGGGTGGAAGGCTATGATTATTATTTCCTGTATCTTTGCACTTAGAAGCATAATTATACATATATATACCTATACCTACTCGTACGTCATAACGAGGACACAGCCATATTATTTATTTTTTAAAAACACCAAATAGCAGTGAATGAGTCATACTGCTCCAACTGGTGTTGTCAGTCTGTCATGCAGTGACACATTGACCACTCATTATGATTTTAATGTAGAAGATAGGTTCTGCAGTGACATCATTGACATTCACAAACATCCAAATGGAATCACTTGCACTCAGCTACAGTGCATTTTTTAACATAGTAACTGGGAGACCAAATGGTCTCCCAGTGGACAGATTTGGTCTCCCAGTCATTGCCAAATTGGTATCACTGGGAGACCAATTTTCCCAGACACTCTCATTAATTTTCCATAAAATTTTTCATGATTTGCAATTCTTAGGTGCATTTTACAGCAAGGCCTCCTTTTTCCGTATAAAATAATGTTCTTTTACTATCTTTACCATTAAACTTCCGCTGATGCCATTTTTTGGATTTTCAATTTTCATAAATTTTAAATTTGCCTAAATTGTTTTGGTGGAAATCAGCAGAAATCCTTAATTAGCAGTCAGCTCCACAGTTCTAAGTTTCTTTCGCAAGCATGTCATTACACAAATATATTTTATGGATCTTCAGCTGATAGATTGATGTCGAGCATCGCGGTACTATAAAGTTCCATTGGTCTCCCAGTCGAAAATCGTTAAAAAATGCTCTGCGAGTCAGCTACAAGGAATCGCTCATATTTCTTTGTCTGTAACATAATAGTATGTGAAGACAGATTCTGTCTCATTATGCTGCTGTTGTTATTAAATTTTCCTCATCACTACAAAGATTTGATAAATCGCCAAGAGGTGACGACAACCGGCTGGAATGTGTGGGACAAATTACACCACAATATTGTTTTGATTGCATACCAACATTTAATCAACACATAGTATGTTACGTGTTGTCTATGTGCCAGTGTGTATGTTATGCAGTTTGTAAGGTTTTTCCTCATATGTAGCTACACAACATACATTCTGTTGCTGAATGTGCACTGGATCTGTGTCAATATATGTTATAGATTGTCCTTAGCTATGCCATATGTCCATGGTATGGACTACGGAATGCTTTGCATGCCATTCTCCTCATGTTATGAGATAAAATTACGTTAAATTCTAGGTATGGCGTACTTCTCCGCAGATAAGAATGATTATCCCACACCTATGGAGTGATCATGCTTTGCAGAGGTGTTATTTCTTTTCAATTGATAACAAAGTAAGTTTTCTGGACTGTCACAAAACCTGGCAAGGATATATAAATGACAAATGATGCATGTGTATATAAAGGCTTCACAAAAGAAATAGTGCTGTTGACAGTGGTCCATGCATTTCAAGACTGCCCCTTCTGCGGTCATAAAGTGGGTTTGTTACACCTCAAATGCAATTCCTCTTCTGTGATTGGTCAGCACATCACATGACAGGGATCAGAAAAGACTGTTACCCTCTTAGAAGGCATCAGTTCACCGAATTCACACTGAGGCTGACTGCTGATTGAGATGGCTGTGCAGAAGTGGGTGGTGGAACCACAGATGTTACCTAAACCTTTTTCATCTGATGAAAATGCAAAAGACGATAAATTTGATCCAAGACATTGTTGCAGCTTCACTCGTTTATTTCAACTGATTAACTGTATATTTGTGACCATTGTGACACCACTCCATTGCGATGTCATAGAGTAATGGCGTCACCACAGTGAGGCTAAAAATAGATCATTGCTCTTCACAACAATAAATGACTATAGAACTTGTGGATAGTATCATATATATGATTTTTAAATCTGGATGACTACCTGGTCAATGTCGAAATTTTGATGGAGAAATTTTCTCTCCAAAGTTATCTTTCTTGTCAGAATTGCATTCAAGGTATAACAAAACAATTATTGACTGTTACTTCAGGCAACAGTGCAATCTGTTTGACCCTCGGGAGTGATAGTCACCTTGCTTGTCCCTCGGCCTTCGGCCTCATGAAACACCAAGGTGACTGTCACTCCCTGGGTCAAACAGATTGCACTGTTGCCTTTGTATCAGTCAACATTTGTATACTCTTGGGTAGTGCAGTCTCTCCCTAGCCTGAAAAAGAGGCAGAAAATAAGAACTATTCGTGCATGGAGTGGGAGGGAAGTCTAGAAAGGCAGTCACATAAGGCAAGTGGTTGTTATGACAGGTATCTTATAACACAGGGACTATATTGTGGCACCATTTGAAAGATATTTTGACATTGATCAAATATATGTCATGTCTGGAGCAGATGTCTTTGGAATCTATTTGAGCTACAATGATCAAAAAGGACTTTCCAACAAACTATATGTCATAGCTTAAAAGTCACCTTCAAGGAAGCACGAATATTCGAATAAGCAGGCATCGAACTGAAAGACCCTACAGACTCTGAGAATCTGATGATAAAAAAATTAGAAGAAAATCTTTGAAGATGTCAGGTTCAAGAATAAGCAGTAACTGTGCAAGCAGTGAGCGCTACAAAGCTGGACTATATCTCCGAAAAAAAAGCACAACTTTAGTGACAAAGCTTACTACCTATTTTTGTGTATAATGTTCATGCCAACTGAGAACGAATTTAATTGAGAAAATGTACGTAACTGTGCAGTTTAGAATAGAAAAAAAAAGTCATGTAAGGGTAGTCTGGGAAGACAGATTCTGTCTCATTATGCTGCTGTTGTTATTAAATTTTCCTCATCACTAGAAAGATTTGATAAATCGCCAAGAGGTGACGACAACCGGCTGGAATGTGTGGGACAAATTACACCACAATATTGTTTTGATTGCATACCAACATTTAATCAACACATAGTATGTTACGAGTTGTCTATGTGCCAGTGTGTATGTTATGCAGTTTGTAAGGTTTTTCCTCATGTGTGTGACATAACATACAGTCCGTTGCTGAATGTGCACTGGATCTGTCTCAATATTTGTTATAGATTGTCCTTAGCTATGCGATATGTCCGTAGTATGGACTTTTGAATGCTTTGCATGGTATTCTCCTCATGAGATAAAATTATGTTAAATTCTAGGTATGGTGTACTGTTACAAAAGCTGTCAAGGATATATAAATGACAAATGATGCATGTGTATAAATAAAGGCTTCACAAAAGAGATACTGTTATTTACAGTGGTCCATGCATTTCAAGACTGCCCCTTCTGCGGTCATGAAGTGGTTCTCTTGGGTAGTGCAGTCTCTCCCCAGCCTGAACAAGAAAAGTAACCTTAAAAAAGGGTACTGTATCGATCTTACCATGAACCGGAGGTCATGTGGTATTAGACCTGTTCAAAAAAGACTTTCTATTTTATTTTAATGCAGGATGCAGTGATTCCCATTCTCCAAGCTATAGAATGACCAAATATGACATTTTTTTCAATTTTGAACTTTGGGAATGCCTGCCTCATGAGCCATGAAGTTTTAATGTCTAATATCATTAAAAACGCCAAAAATATCAGAGGGGGATGTTATATTTCTACTCATATCTTTATCAGATTTCATTGTAGAGCAACATGGATGGTGCTATATGAAAGCTTGTTAAATTATCTTTCAAATGAGACCAATAACTTGGTATTTGAGACACTTTCTGTTCTCTTCAAAGCAGAAATGTGTACATTTTAGGGAACATTTTGAAGCCAATTAGTGTATTCTGCCTCATATGCTAATCCAAATTGATCATAGAGCAGCATGAGTGGTATCATTCAAATGCCTATAAAGTTGTCTTTAAATGGACACCATTTTTAAAATTATTTAGATAGTTCTCATTGTGTCTGAAGCAAAAATGCCTGCATTTCAAGGAGCTCCCTGCCCGATCTAATTCATTGCAGCAATGCATTGACCAGAAAGTTTACAAAATCTTTTGTCTTATTGAATAATTTCATTGATGTTGTTTCCAAGTGATTGGGACATTTTAGAAATTCTTTTCCATTTCCTTAAGATGACTTTCTATAGAAGAAATAAATTTTTGGATTTTAGCTAAATCGAAACAAACATCGTCGATGACTTTAGTATTGTTATTTTTCAACAGCCATGTTATCTAGACATATTCTTGGAGCAAATGTGTTACATATTTGGAAAATGCAGTTAAAGTTGACTTAACATTTTGAGCAACAATATGCCACAGTTGTCAATTCTAATAATTGTGCTATAAATAAGTGTCCTTCTTGTGCCATTAAATGAATAATGACTTTAATCATGTTTGAGGTTGAAAATTCAAAGATTAACACAATATTGGATTTTATTGCATTGTGATGATACTCATTGTCTGAGCTCAAGCACCTTGAAGTTTATGATGGATACCTAAGCCAGCAGAAACTTGGAAAGATCAAGAACAACATGTGGGGTAGAGTGGCTGGAAGTCTGTTACATTGACACACAGTTTTGCTTAAACGATAAATCAATATTACTCAACATAAGTCATAAAATAATAAGAATTTACCTGATAGCAACATTCCCAGAAAAGTTTTGTTGGGTGACTCATTTTCTAGCTGGGGCATATAATTGTATGTAGGTGGACAGTTTAAAAACCCACATTCAAAAGTTGTGTTAAATTTCCTTCCGCTACCTTTAACAAGTCATTATAGACACAATGTGTGGAACTGTGTTACACTGTAATTACTATTTCAATTTATATTTGTGATATTAGGCCCTCATCTTTTTTATAGTATTAGTGTATGATAGACAGACAGACAGACAGGTTTTTATTTCAGCCATTTACGATACATTATCATGCATGCATTGGACTTTTTCATTTAAAAAACAATTGGTTAGGCGATGCTTGAGATGTCCTATTTAAAATGCTTTTCCAAGCACCGATGATAGTTTTAAGTCATGAGTGATTTACATTTTATGGAATAGACCTGTTATTGTCAATATTGTGTTAATCTTTGAATTGTAAACCTCAAACATTATTAAAGTCATTATTAATTTAGTGGCACAAGAAGTTACTTATAGCATAGTTATGAGAATTGACAACTGTGGCATGCTGTTGCTCAAAATGTCAAGTCAAGTTTAACTGCATTTTCTAAAATATGTCTCACATTTGTTCCAAGAATGTGCTAAGGTAATTTCGATTCAGCACAAATCCAACAATGTATTTCCTCAATAGAAAGTCATTTTAAGGACATGGAAAAGAATTTCTAAAATGTCCCAATCACTTGGAAACAATATCAATGAAATTATTTAATAAGACAAAAGATTTTGTAAACTTTCTGGTCAATGCATTGCTGCAATGAATTAGATCGGGCAGGGAGCTCCTTGAAATGCAGGCATTTTTGCTTCAGACACAATGAGAACTATCTAAATAATTTTAAAAATTGTGGCCATTTAAAGACACCTTGATAGGCATTTGAATGATACCACTCATGCTGCTCTATGATCAATTTGGATTAGCATATGAGGCAGAATACATTAATTGACATCAAAATGTTCCCTAAAATGTACACATTTCTGCTTTGAAGAGAACAGAAAGTGTCTCAAATACCAAGTTATTGGTCTCATTTGAAAGATAATTTAACAAGCTTTCATATAACACCATCCATGTTGCTCTACAATGAAATCTGATAAAGATATGAGGAGAAATATAACACCCCCCTCTGATATTTTTGGCGTTTTTAATGAAATTAAACATTAAAACTTCATGGCTCATGAGGCAGGCATTCCCAAAGTTCAAAATTGAAAAAAATGTCATATTTGGTCATTCTATAGCTTGGAGAATGGGAATCACTGCATCCTGCATTAAAATAAAATAGAAAGTCTTTTTTGAACAGGTCTAATGTGGTATGTATTAAAAGGTTTTAATATCTAAAAGTAGGCATTTCTATGAAATACATGACCAAGGAAAAATTCCAAGTGTTACAATCAATTAAACTTCAAACCTTTTCAAAACGATACAATTTCAGTGTGTGATGTCGGTTCTGAATTGAAAAAAAAAATTAGATTTTTAACATGTTAAAAAAAAATATATAAAAATGTCCTTGTCATACATAGGCAGATAGATTGATTATCAAATTCTCTCCCCTACAAAAAAAATCATGGATTTGCCGCTGGTTTGTTGTTGTCACTGGGATTTAGCAACTTTGCATCCTTATAACGAAATGCGCTGAAAAGCTTTTTATGAACAATAATATTGCAAATAGAGCAAAATTAAAAAATGCATTGAATTCGGTGGAGTTTAATTGATATATGCAGGTTTTCATATATTGAAAATCGGACTTGTATTACGGTTTTTAGGCCAAATTTTTGTACTGAGCCCCCTCAGGAAAATGTCCTTTCTTCGCCAATGCATACACACTTTTTGATCGACGTTTCACACGCTCAGGACCTCCCAGTAGGTTTTGCTTATCTTGATAAATCGATTAACTGTTAAGAATACTTATATGTACGTTTCTTTACAGGTTAATGCATCGACAAAAAAAAAGGTGAAAAATAAGAACTATTCGTGCATAGAGTTGGAGAGTAGTCTGGAAAGGCAGTCACATAAAGCAAGTGGTTGTTAAGACAGGTATCTTATAACACAAGGACTATATGTCATGGCCCCTTGAAAGATATTTAGACATTGATCAAATATATGTGTCATGTCTGGAGCAAATGTCTTTGGAATTCATTTGAGGTACAATGATCAAAAGGACTTTCCAACAAACTGAGTCTTAGCTTAAAAGTCACCTTCAAGGAAGCACGAATATTCGAATAAGAAGGAATCAAACTGAAAGATGCTACACACTCTGAGAATCTGAAGATGAAAAAATTGGAAGAAAATCTTTGAAGATGTCAGGTTCAAGAATACTGTGCAAGCAGTGAGCGCTACAAAGCTGGACTATATCTCCGAAAAAAAAAGTACAACTTTAGTGACAAAGCTTACTACCTATTTTTGTGTATAATGTTCATGCCAGCTGAGAACGAATTCAATTGAGAAAAAATATATAATTGTGAAGTTTAAAATAGAAAAATGTGTTTGGAATACTCCAGTGTAGTGCAAGTTTATAGATGGTTGTTTTCATCAATTATTAAATTTCATAAGACATTGGTCATGGTCAATGATGCAGAGCGGACTATATTTTATACAAATTTCTAGCATTCTTTAGAATAATTCGGTCCAGGTTCTATTACAATACTGGACCAGCCCTGAAGCGATCCATCAGCATCTTCTTAGATTTATGGTGTTTTGACGGACAATATGCTCAAAAAATTGTGCAACCATCTCATTCAATCATTTAAGCTGTCTCAAATTTTACAGTGCTATTGATAATGGAATGATTTTTTGTACGCAGGTCTTATGTTTGGGCTTGACCCAGACTGGCTCAATTAAGGGAATCCGGTAAAACATGTATGTAAATTTCATTTAACATGCATGTATCTAATATAATACTATTTTTATTTTACCAAGTGTGATTGATATCTTTGGGCCAATAAATACTACTACTACTACTATCTAAAATTTGGGTAAAACTTTCCTGGTTCATGCAAAAAAATTTATGAAACTTTGGAAGCTGAAGATTTCTGTAAAATTGTGGAAGTATGCGTGAATAAAGACGTATATTATGCTGAAAAATCTATGTATAGACCTAAAATACATTGCACATTGTTAAATTGTAAACCAAATTGTATTCATTACGAATTCAACAACAATTTGTGCCAAATAACAACAGGATATTTTGAAAATACTTTGCATTGAAATTCTTGAATGGCAAGAAGATTGAGGAAATGATAGCAATCAGCGTCATGCTGAGAATTTGTTGGCTGTTCATAAATATAATGATATTATATTATATGTACATTTACCAGTTGGAAATTACTAAAGATTGCCAACACAAATTAATGTAGCCCTATAACAGTGTATATCACCTCTATGGATGTTAACTGAAATTTGCCTTTTTTTTTGGAGCAGGCTCCCACCTGACAAATATTTTGCTAAAATATGCAAATACTAAAAACGGGGAAAATTATTTGCACTCCATAATGCTATCAAAATAATAAGTTAGATGTACTATGACGACTACAGTATAGCATGCACTACATATCTGTGTGTCATTTGCAACATGGCTGTTCTTGCAATCTCTACTTTGAGTTACATAACAATACATATATGCTTGTAATGTTTTATTATGGTACTTATGTGGGTGATGCAACAACAAGTGGAATTCTCATTCGTAAAGAGCAAACCTGGTGACAGTGCATATTCGAATGAAGTCCAATGCCATTGACTGCGGTGAGGATCCTGTATACAGAAATTTCATTCACGTGGTAATGGACGATCTTTCGCTAATGTCGAGAGGCTTAACTCCAACAAAGGGACTACATTATCGTTTAAAAGTCTCTGTTATCTGACGTGAATTATCTAATTTTATCCTTCGTGGAAATTCTCAACAAAAGATGTGCTGTTTGCATTACTGCAACATCATTCAGTGTGGTAAACAACCATGATACAGTACGACCCAATACATTTTCCTATATCTTCAGGAATATGAATATTCTTTCACCCCTTTCAGTTCCCACTTCCCAAATTTTACCAGGTGTCCACTAGGGCCAGGACAAGACCAGGAACCATCAGGAAAGTACAATTGACAATTCCCCATCCCTTCAGCATGTTGTCCTGGTCTTCCTGAAGCCTTCCTCATGCTGTCCTTGTCTTTCCTGAATACTTCCTGGTGCTTCAGCGCCTTCAGCACAGGCAAGTATTTCAGCGTCTAATAATTAAATGTTTTTAAATAAGTGTCACTTGTAGTAATTAAATTTATAGTCAACCAACAGCTTCATCATCCCATCATAACAGCTGTTTCTGGCAGATGTGAACTGATCCTACAGATTTCGATGTTGTTTTTTTAGATAATGTTGTGATATCATTAGTAATCCTGGAAATAATTATCTGAAAATATTCGGCTCAAGGTAGGACCTTCCGCACTAATACAGACAGACAGACAGACAGACAGACAGACAAATTCTTTATTGACCTGTGTAAGAAATATACACCCAGCCCTATATGGGCTTACAAGTCATCAAAACAATTCAAAGTAACTTTAATAACAAATTTTCTGGAAACTACAATATTAAAACGTTTACTATCACAATATATATGATCAAGATGGTGACTGACAGTGACCAAAAGCTATCCGGGCCTTTGGCAGCAAGCAATATCTTTTAAGTGTATAAATGCAACCTTGGCGTGATGCATGCATTGATTTAAGATTTGTTTTATCAGGTGTTTGGAAAATTGAAAGCCAATTAAACTGTTCAAATATACTGTTCATTTGCTCAATAATGCTCATGCAACAAATATGAAAATATGAAAATTAAAAGGTTTTATGGCATTCTCTTCATTGTATGGCCTTCAAACAATGCATCATTAAAAATTATAACAAGCCAATTGAAATGGAAGCCCATCTCTTTAATGCAGTTGTAACCATGTATGGGTGAGGTAAAGAATTTACAAAAGAGGTTTTGTTATTAAATCGTGTCTGGATAATCCCGGATTAAAGAATTCACCTTGGGATTGCATGAATAATTCATTTGGTCATTTGTCACTGATTGTCAGAAAGATGTCTTTTGCAGCAGACGAATGACAAGTGCTTACAGAAATGCACTGGCATGTTCCTGGTGAAGTCATGTCCCTATCCATGCCATGTTTTTCTTCATGACTCAAAACAAGTCACCCGCTCTGTCACAGCACTCACCAATGAGGTCATGACAAAAGTTACTCAATGACAAATTTACCGTTCATTTCAATACAATGGAAAAGGCCTCTTGACAGGTCATTGATGGCCACAAAAAGCTGAATGTATGTACTCTTCATTCTTGACTGCAACATGTGTTAATCGCAGCTCGGGCTAAAGCCGTCACTGAATGAATCACATATTCCCTCTCCCTCGCTGAATAGCCTCTACTAACATGATGCCGCTTCACAAAGAACTGTAAGAACATTTCGTTTATGGACCTTCATTCATATTTCACAATGCCTATATTTGTGATCATACATGAAACACCTGCTTCGTGTGCACTTGTACGGAGAACAATTTATAGTTGTTATTTTCATACCGTGTGGGTTATTGTCGCAACCCAGGATGCCTACATGGCAGCGAGATGCTTTATAGCAATGAGAAGGGCATTCATTCGGAACTCCATAACTTGAATGAATATATGTTACTATTGACTGCGAGCTTCAGGTTCTTTTTTGTATGTAAAGGCGTAGGAAGATGAGTTGCGAAGTGTTCTGGAAGGCAAGTCTCAGTATTTTCTTAGTAAATAATTATGAGCTATGGCACTTATTCTATTACATGTCTGTTAATTGAGGTTCCCATCTGGTAGGTGCAGCTTGCAGTGATTATAGATGCCCATATAAGACAAATAAATAGGAGTTTATGGAGGTTTGCATGGAGGTTTATGTCTTTGTGGGTGTTGGTGAAATGGGGTATTGCAAGGTCCTACCCTTAGGCCAATGAGTAGTGGGCTATTCTATTAGTAATATGATCATTACACAGCTGAGGCATGTGACAATGCATTCCATCTAGCTTAAAGTCAGCAATCTATGAATGGAATTAATAAATTTAATCAGATAAACTTCAAATGCAACATCCCACCAAGAGGTTGCATAATATAATGAAAGCTTTGAGGCAAAATTGTGACCAAATTGAACCTTTAAAGAAATGTGCTTCTCCCTATATTTCCATTCATCTCTTCAATTTCTCTTTTTGTCAGAAGGATTAAATATCTATTGATCAGCTTGTTGCAAATAGATATTCCTGAACAATGTCAGAATGATAAATGAGTAAAAAAGGAATAAGGGAAAACAGAGTTCTGAGAGTTATTTGGCGTCATAAAATTAGCTTAAATCCAATTAAATAAATATTTGTCTCGCATTTCACATAGATGTTAGACGAAAATCCGCCCTGGATCTATCATGGTGTCTGATGCAGCTACTAAGCAGCAGTAACTGAGCAGTTGAATATAGGGTGAGAGAAATGAATTGCTCCAAGTCATTATTATATTTAGCATACACGTCAGATGTGCGTATCATCAATTATGTTCCTCGGTAAGAACGAAAAGTTCATCTGTATTTAAAGCGCCAGGATCAACAGCATTTCTTTTCCTTCGATTCAAAGACAGCAACAGCTCTGAAAACGCATCCCCATGACGCAGCTTCAAAATATCCATAGGCCTATCAGACTCCAAAATATAGTTTCTTAGAGATATATCCAATTTTGTGAGGCTACAACATTTTCCTGGAGGGGCTTTATTTCACGTCCCCGTTCAAATGAATTTCTGAAGCAGCCCAGCAAAGTTATGCTGGATTCTGCTGAGCACAGACCTCATACAATGTAAAATTTGAAATTCTGAGTCAGCTCAAATGATTGAGTGAGATGGTTGCACAATTTGTTTGAGCTAACATAGCTTGATATTGTGAGTTATGATGATCTTTTGGTTGTTATAACTTACAACGACAAGTTATGACAGCTCAAAGAAATTGTGCAACCATCTCACTCAATCATTTAAGCTAACTCAGAATTCAAAATTTACAGTGTAGGCAGCAGCGTTGACCTGAAAGGCAGCAGTTCTGGCAACCTAGAAGCCAATTCGATACCCAGTTTGACTTGAATTTCGTCAGTCTGCAGCCTCACTGTGTCAGCCTGCCTATAGGCCTCCAGCAGACTGTTCTCAGTCAGCAATTGTGTGACATGTTTTCTCTCTGTACCGCCATTTCTTATGCACTTTGGGAATGAAAAGGGCGATTGTTTCTGGAATTGCCACGTGTATTTGAGTTTGCCTTCTCACTTCCTGTGATTTTGATGGATTCCTAATGGACTACTTTTTCGGATGCAACAGGAAACAATAAATTAGTTCCTGTCGGGTGGGCTAATTCACTCGCTCGCCTGGGGAACATCCGCGCATCTAATGAATCTTAACAATTGTTCCTGAAAAACTGTGATTTTGCACAGAATTCATAATATACATATATGATTGTTTCCTAAACCGCAGCCGATGTGTTAGCCTTATGGAGTGTATGCCTAAGGTCTAAACACGTATACCTTAGTTCTAAACCCGTACCTTTCCATTATGCATACAGGGATGACAATATTGATACATCTACAGTAGGGTGGTCTTATAAAAATTTCTGCTACATGTACATTTCCCTGATTTGAAGCTTGTATTCTGAAAATATATGAATAGAAAGGTACTGTGTCCAAATAACAGACTAATAAATGGAAACTTAGAGATTTTATGCACAAAGCCATTGAAGTTTAACATGACATTGACATTGCAAATCATTCTGTATTTGAACCAACAGGATGAATTTATCAAAGTAAATTCTGGATTCTGTGTATCACAACAATAATGGTGGCATTTTCAGGTAGCAGACCAGTCCAGTTCGCATGCACTATTTCAGTTCAGGTCAGCTCGAGCACTTCATTTGCAACAAAAGCGCCTTAAGAGTTGGATTCAGCCGAAGCTTTGCAGATGCATGGGAAAATAGACTTAAGGCTCTTAGGATTCCGACCACCTCTTTTTTGCAGATTGAGAATTTGCCCTACTTTTAATTTGTTTTTGGCCTATCTCCTCGGTAGATACCAGAGAATGTGGCTGGCGCAGCCCTCTGCAGCAAATGAGTGTTCCTCAATTAGTTGATTGACGGTCCTAGTAGTACAATGAACAAGAGCAGGTATACTGCCTCCATATCCCCCATGCCCTACGCATCTACCTATACCCACCAGAATTCCAATTTTAGTTATGCCAAATATTTCCACCAGGAGCACAATTGTGCATACATGTAAGGATGTGGAGACACCTGGGGGTGGAGTTAGCATTTAAAAATAACATGGCTGCAGGCCAAAAGCACAGGAAAAAGTATTTGGGATGTGGAAATGGTTATGATATTTATTGATTTATGGTAAGATTTGACAAGTTTAGAGGGGTCTTTAAATGTTGGGGAAGGATGAGTGTTGTGCATGGTGTGGTGTTTGAGATATTTGATGGACGCCATGACACGGAGACTAAAAGTACAATCCCCCATAGCATTGCATGGGGGATAATAACTAGTAGTTCACTGTATGGGCAAACCTGTGTTAGGATAATGGATTTATGCACTGGTTACTTCACACTGTTACTGTATGGTAATGGAATGGTTTTGCAATGAAGAGGGTATGTGACAATGTGACAAAATGACAACTCTAGAGTGGCAATTCCTGGTGCCTAAACTGACAACTCTTTGATTCAAAATTACAAAATGGTTCTCAATGTCACAAATATTGGAAAAGTAAGATGTACCACTCTGGCAATGAAGGTTACCAGATGGTGATTAAATTGACTACCTTTCGGACACTTGCAACGTAGTCATTTGAATTATGATAGAATAGTCAAACTTATTTTCCAGGAAGTCACTGCCAAATTTTGCACCCATTACCACCCTAAAGTAGTCATGAACTAGTCACGGCGACAACCCAATGTTTACAGTGCACACCTTCTATTCATTGTATTACTTTGCACTAGCTTGTAAATCCAGGCCCCATTCTTAACATCTATTCTTGCGATAAAGTAAGTACATGTATGCTTTTTATCAATGCAAGTTAATTCAATTCAAAGAAGCTTTTAATTCACAAGGCCCAATTGAGACTTGGGGAAAGGAAGACAAAAGAAAATGCAAATTACATTTGTTTGTAATGGCCTTCAGTAATTCCCTGAACAATGTTGAAATGGAAAGCATTTACAATGTATTTCTAGAAAAAGGTTTTGCATTTCTTATCTGTGGAAATGACATGTTGCAACACCAATAATAAGAATATGTTCTTAAAAATATGACTTTCTATCTTTTTTTTAATGATGGATTGTATAGGCCTAAAGGACTGCTACCCTTAACCAACAGTGAGTGCTAGACAAGTAGCTTTGTGTTTATATAAAGATAAGTGTATTTTTTTTTAAAAAAGCCTTTTATAAAAAAGTAACTCAAATTCTGCATTGTTTATTATAATCACGCAGCAAAACGGTCTTCAGCCGTTTCGCAAGCAATCTTAGCGAGTGACGTCTAAATCTGTCCAGTGATGGTCTCAATATCAAGTGACCTAAGCAAGAAACTAGGTAAAATGGACCCAGCTTCTTATCAATGGTTTAGTTTCACATTTTTGAAAATAAACATATCATATTCACCTGTGAAAGTGTCTGAAAGTTTCACATTTTCCAATGACACCCTCTGACCATTTCATTTTGGTATATCAATTCATTATTAGCCATCAAAGGCTCTATTAAATGATCAACTAGGTATTGTTTTCAATTTGAAACAGATCGACAACAAATTAAAAGAAAACAAAATTAAAGAAACTCATCAGTAAGCATCAACTAATTAAAGATTATGTAACATTGAGCAATTAGTATGCATGCCAATCATGTTCTTCATTTTTTGTTATTATGTAACATATTAGCAATCTAACACGGACTTGACGGCTTTTAGTTTTATCTATCTATCTATCTATCTATCTATCTATCTATCTATCTATCTATCTATCTATCTATCTATCTATATATCTATCTATCTATCTATCTTTCTTTCTTTCTTTCTTTCTTTCTTTCTGTCTATCTAGTTTACCAATGTCACTGTCTCTCTGAATTTACCCATCTTTCTGCGTCTTTATCTATGTATCTGTCTGCCTAAAGTTTAATGCCTAAAATATAAACCAAAAATAGAATGCTGTAAAATTTGAGTAGTGGAAACCACGGGTGCTGTGCGAATTTCTTGGTTCCCATTCACATATTATATTACAACAACAGTGTGACCATAAATAGCTTATTTATTTAAATTTGTGACTTGCTATTTACATAATAGTCAAAATATTTTAAATGGCAAATATTGTTGTAAAAATATTTGTGAAGCATCTGAAATATTGTTCGTAAGCAAAATATTTAATAACAATTTAAGTTTAATATCTAGATTCAAGAGTTTTGATGAGAAGGTTTTTATGAAACTTCTGAGATATGCAACATCTGCAAAACTGTTTTAGATATCTCGCGACTAGCTTTCTTGTATCGATAACACAAAGGATATCATACAGAATTATTCCCACCCATTCTTAAAATAAGAGTTTCTTTTTTAATGATGCTATTCAATAAAACTTGCATAGTTTGACTTATCTTTGAGAATTAAAATCTACTACCATTTCAAAACTTCAATGTTTTGGTCCCACCCAAGTTTTTAGGCCTATATCCAACAAACTCTCTCTAAAAGACTTTCTAAGCTGTTTTATCAAATAGCTTGTCTTCAAACGGTATGTTTAGCAATACAAAATTAGAAATTTCTGTTTATACTGAAAGTAAATACAGAATTCCACGGAAATAACCGTTTTGAACACACCTATTGTTTCATTTTATGTTAGCTTTGTGTGTCAATCAATATTAATTTGGTTACGCATTAGCAACATTGGCTAAATTAGCAATACAAGCAACCTTTCTCAAATTGCCACAGGTGACACAACTTTTCAGAGCTTTGCAAATTATGAAATTGCTTATTGTCCAACAAATGCATGATGTCGCCTGTGCAATTGTTCTGTATAATGCTGCAACCGTGCTGTGGTGGATCCATACAGGAACAGCACTGGGACAATTTGCATGAAAAGTTTGATGTATAAATGAGTGGTCAGCAATGCGCACTATTCAGTTGAGAACATAATTTTTAGCCTCCCTTCTCCGCAGAGTCAGAACTGAATTGTGAAACTTCATGGACCTGCATTTGTTGCTTTTTGCAGATTAATAGTTCAAACAGGGAAGGGTGGTTCACTTACTTATCAAAGACTTTGACCCATACCTAACTCCGACTACAGCGAAGAAAATTGCCTGCTATTTTTATCCCACTTGCCTCACACATCGGTCTTTATGACACACTTTTTTTCCCTTTCATCGGATGAGAATTCATGCCTCCACAAGCAGTTAGGCTGAGGATGTTTAGCATTGATGCAATGGCACAATGTCATGCGTTTCACATACTTACAGGCGGCATTGTAGCTGTTTGCAGATTTAGTACTAACAGTTTAAAAATCAACTTTCAACTTGGTTGTGTACATCACTGGCTTTAAAATGTTTTGTTGGTGTCAGTTAAACCATAGCCTAACGGTTAGAGCGCTTGACTGCTAATCCAATGGCACTTGAGGACGCGGGTTCGAACCCCGGTCCTGGAACTCAATTGGAGAAAGTTGGTTGTGGCTGTGGACAGGGAGGGTAGCCACTTGTGTAGGCAGGAGTTCAGCCTCTTGTCATATGTGAGCAGCAACACTTCCAGCCAGACTCCCCTGGACTGGATGACTGGACAAGCATGGAAGTGAATGCCACTACATGGAAGTGAAAGCCACTACAATTAAAGCTGTCACCAGGCGCGCTGAAGACCGCCAGTCATCACAGATTGTACATTTCCATTACTCTGTAAAGTGCCATAGCATGTGTAACATTGATGTGCACTATAAAATATGAATAAACTAAACTATTATGGTAAATCAGTTGATTCAGTGCTTATCACACCTAGCGGCATAGGTGACAACAAACAAATTAATGACTAAGGTACTCCTTCAAATAAGAAGATTAGGAGACCAACAGAAACCTGTCAATATTGTGGCAAAGCCAGTTTGAAAAGTAAATGAGAAAATACATTTTTTCCAGTGAACCGCCAACCTGCAAAGAACTCTAAAAAATGTGTTTATGATTCTGTTGGTGTCAGTTATCGTTTGATCATTTCATTCAGCATGATTTTATCATATCTGGAAGCATATATGTAGCAGTAAACCAACTAATTAGCTTAAATTTAAAGTATATACCTTGCAGAAGATTAGGAAACCAACAGGTAGCTATTAATGACGTGGCAAAGCCAATTTGCAAAGTGAGAAGAAGAAAATACATCTTTCCAATGGACCGCTGATCCGCAAAGAGCTCTAATTGATTTCTGACCTTGCGTCAACCAAAGACAATTGTGTTGTCCTCACGTAGTCTGGAGGGCATCCTCATTTTCCTTGCCCATGTTTTTACTCTTCCTGGAGTGTTCTACCAACTGGCTACAGAGTGCAGAAACAAGAAAATCTTTTTTAAAAAAAAGATATATGCTGGCTGTAGTTATTACGGTTTCAAAATTTACAATAAGTGTATGTTTTGCCAAAAGAATTTTAAAATATGGTATAAGAGAAACTACAGATGAACCCATGATATGGTATAAGAAGCTAATATATGGTATAAGAAGCTATAAGAGGAATTATAGATGAACCCATGATAGATCTATCTATCTATCTGTCTATCTCTCACCCCCTCTATCTCTTCATCCCAAGGGGGGCATGCGATACTCCGGAGACAGCAACTATACTTTTTCTATATCTCTCACTAACTAGGTCTTGATCACGCACACATCATGGGTTCATCTATAAATCCTCTTATAGCTTCTTATACCTGCTCTGCTGATCTACACTAACTGGTGTATTGTTTTGACTGTTATTTTTATTCCTATGACAGTTTAGCTGGAGTTGGCAAGTTCATATGGGGGAGCATAGGTTCAATATGACTCACTATTAATTAGTAAGTCACTATATATGACTGTCAATCCTTAACTGTTAATCAGTCATCCCTTACTGTTGTTCATCAGTAGTCACTACCTGTTAGTCATTAAGTCCGTTGTTTTGGTAGTTACTATTTGTTAGCCACTAAATATGTTATTCAGTCACAAACTGTTAGTTAGTCAAAAACTGTTAGTCATTCAAAAACTGTTAGTCAGTCAAAAACTGTTAGTTAGTCAAAAACTGATAGCTAGTAAAAAAGTGTTAGTTAGTGAAAAAGTGTGAGTTAGTACTGTTAGTCAGTCAAAAACTGTTAGTTAGTCAAAAACTGTTTGTAGTGAAAAAAACTGTTATTCTGTCAAAAACTGTTAGTTAGTCAAAAACTGTTAGTTAGTCAAAAACTATTTGTAGTCAAAAACTGTTAGTTAGTCAAAAATGGTTAGTTAGTCAAAACTGTTAGTTAGTCAAAAACTGTTAGTTAGTCAAAAACTGTTAGTTAGTGAAAAGGGGGAGTTAGTCAAAACTGTTAGTCAGTCAAAAACTGTTTGTAGAAAAAAAACTGTTATTCTGTCAAAAACTGTTAGTTAGTCAAAAACTGTCAGTTAGTCAAAAACTATTTGTAGTCAAAACTGTTAGTAGTCAAAAATTGTTAGTTAGTCAAAACTGTTAGTTTGTCAAAAACTGTTAGTCAAAAACTGTTAGTTAGTGTAAGGGGAGTTAGTCAAAACTGTTAGTAGTCAAAACTGTCAGTCAGTAAAAACTGTTAATTTGTCAAAAACTGTTAGTCAGTAAAAAACTGTTGGGTAGTCAAAAACTGTTTGTAGTTAAAAAAAACTGTTATTCAGTCAAAACTGTTAGTAGTCAAAACTGTTAGTCAGTCAAAACTGTTAATTTGTCAAAAACTGTTATTCATTCAAAAACTGTTAGTTAGTGAAAAACTGTTAGTCAGTCATAGACTGTTAGTAAGTCAAAAACTGTTAGTTAGTCAAAAACTATTTGTAGTCCAAACTGTTTGTAGTCAAAAACTGTAAGTCAAAATGGTTAGCTAGTCAAAACTGTTGGTTAGTCAAAAACTGTCTGTTTGTGACAAACTACTAAATAGTCACTAATTGTTACTAACTGTTAGTCAGTCACTAACTGTTAGTCAGTCACTAACTGTTAGTCAGTCACTAACTGTTAGTCAGTCACTAACTGTTAGTCAGTCACTAACTGTTAGTCAGTCACTAACTGTTAGTCAGTCACTAACTGTTAGTCAGTCACTAACTGTTAGTCAGTCACTAACTGTTAGTTAGTCATGTAAGTCAGCTAGTCCTTAACTGTTAGTAAGTTACTAAGTGCTAGTCCCTGACTGTTAGTCATTTTGTCCCTAACTGTTGTTCATCAGTTGGTCACTACTGTTAGTAAGTCACTGTTGTTAGTCACTTACTGTTAGTAAGCACTAACTGTTGTTGATTCACTAACTGTTTGTTAGTCTTGAACTGCCAGTTAGTTTCTAACTGTAAGTCACTAACAGTCTGTTAATCACCCCAAGGATGTGCCACCCAGAAATTGGACCTATAAATAGAACAAACTGCTCTCATTACTATTCACCCCCAATTGTTACAACTCACCCCCGATTATTTCAGGTCCTGCAACAATTGTATCTGCACCAATTGGTCGATTAATGAGTGGCAGGTGTACTTTTACATCAATGCAACAATATTAAGTATTTGTGATCATAAGATATTTTGTAATGCTCTAGCTGACATTACTAAATGGTGGGGACCAAACCGGTTGACACTTTTCAGTATGGGGCAACCAGTATAGTATGCTGGCTGCATAGCCAATACTGTACTATAACAAATCTTGTCCTAAAGTTCAAGAAGCCAGCATAAAAACCAGGAAGTTCTTGGCAATGGAGCAGCTGATGAGGGAACACGCTGAAATGCCAAATCTACGTCCCCAACCCTTCCTGGTCTTGTCCTGGCTCAGTGGATGCCCCCCCCACCATTTGAGTACTTAGCATTTGCTCCGGAAGAGGATCACCATTTCTTCTCAAGGGCTTGGAGATTTTTTTTTAATAAATAATTTCTTGCTGACTTTTGGTGAAATAAATAAATACTTTCTGGACAGTCTCGAAATAAATAATTTCTGGTGGGGGTTTTTCTTAAGAAGGCGATGCTGGATTGAGGAATGAATATTCAGGGACTTGGTGTGCTTGAAATAAATAATTACTGCCATCGTTACTGAGAAATTAATCATTTCCCGCTGAGGAAAACTCCAAGCCCCCTTCCCTGAGCATTTTATAAATGGTTGCCTTCTAAATCACTCCTTCTCTTAGCGCCTGTTTAAATACTTGTTTACAGTAATTTAAAGGATAATCAAGCATCAAAATGTATCAACATTTTTACAAGTTATCCAAATGTAAAATTACTTCCAAACTTTAAAAACCAAATTACATGGAGTCTCTCTCAAATGTTATATACATTTAATTTTCACGTATTGGATTTAAATTGGAAGTGATTAATTTTGTTCACTTGGCATGAACCATCATTATGAGTTTCCTGGGCGTGACTTGTTTCAATTAATTTGACTAATTAAAAAGATTTCCTCCTTATACAAGTCATGCATCTGACCATTGTTAAATCCGTGGCATGAGTACTGTCTTTCATTTAATTAGTGTCCGTATTAAAAATAATGTGACACAAAATCATTTCACATCTCAAACAATAATTATCAGCATAATTGAAGAAGGTGCGTTGGTATACAATGTCAATAATGGTCAGCAAAAGTAATTTCAAGTGCTGTGTTATCATCAAGTGCAGAATCGTGATTAATTATCAGAATATTAAGTGTAAAGTAATCTTCTGAATACAAATGAAAAATTTGATGAACTTGTATAATCTGAATCAGGGATGAGTGCTACTTGTATTCCTCTATTAAAATTAAGCTTGTATCAGCATTTATGAAAAACAACAATTTCTGAAAAAGTAAATTAAACAATTTATGGAAAAAAAAGCTTCTGTCAATTATAACATTGCTCTTATGTGTTCAGTTTTGAATGTAAGTGAAACAGGTGTTGTTTTGTCATTCGATCAATCTTAAAAATAGGAAGCATTCCAAACCAAACTTTTAATGAGAGCATGTATTCTCAACCAATGGGATAAAAATGTTTTTCTATAAAGGCTAATATATAACTTAATTTGATTTAATACTATTTTTACTCCTTGATTATAGGAACTAACATGCTCACATTGCTACAAGCAACATCACATAAGTGCAAAAAGCACTTGTGCTTATGTTTTCTGTATTTGTTTATACCCGACTCTAAATAAAGATTACTTTACTTTACTTTACTTTTCTTTACACAGTTGATTTGAACTTTTGAAAATAACTCTTTTTCCTTAGTCGTATTATTGGGCCTATTTCACAAACATAGCTAAGACCAGGCTTAATAATTAAAGTTCAATCTGGTCTAAGGTATTATGCTGACTAGGAGGTGCAGCCATTTTATCACTGAAATTGACCCTACAGTTTTAATTTGGAGCTGCTTAATACAGGTCTAAGGTTTGGTGAAATTTGGCCTTAGTGTATAACAACCTGAATTTTGAAGATGAATGGATCATTGTGGCCCAACTCATTTTACTTATTATTATTATTATATTTATTCGTACTCAGGGTACACATACAATAGTGATACAATTTTAGATATATAATTAAATAAATTTTAAAATTCAATTTGAAAATATAGGAAATTCAGTCCAAACATATAGAGTCCACAATTTCAAGAATTTCACTTCTGATTAGTAGGCATTCAGCCTGATTATCTCGTACAAGAGTCAGTTCATGAAGTGCCTTACTTAAGGCAATCGAATGTTCATTTTTACATATTTTATCACAATTTTTCCTCATACATGTGGAGATGGTAATAGATGCCAGTTTCATATAAGTGTTGAGATCGACATTTAACATTTCACAGCACTTCTCTTATTCATTATTGTAGGCTAATTAGGACATTAACCTTGGGGACAAAAAAATCAGTAGAGGATGATAGAGACTGTTATCCAGTATAGGTTGAGGAAATTCAACAAAGCTGAAATTGAACCCCAGACCAAGTGATTGCTAAGCCCGGAGTACTACAGACAGAACTAGCCTCCATCCCAACGCCTGCCATTTTTAAAGGATAATTCCCCTTATCAGACTTAACACAATAATTTTTGCTTTCATACGCCGTAAGTTGTATGTTTTTCCCATCCCCAATTCCGTACCCATTCACAAAGTTTTGTAAATGCGCATAAGAAAGAATTCAGGCCATTGTTAATGAGTTGTAATTTGTGTCCAAGTGCAAACGTGTTTTTCTTTCTGGCTCTAAATCTGGTTGCCCAGCATTGCTAAATGTTGTGAGCAACCTCATATAAATACAGCTTGAAAAACCACTAGCTAAGAGATGGGCCTAACTTAAGTAGCTTTGTCTACCTTTTTCCTTCTGAAGTGCAATGTTTTTGTTCTGAATTTCTTGTGTTTTAAATAATAACACTTATTTTGCTCAAGGAAATGACTTTTGTTTTCCTTTTTAATCTAGCTAAGTACTTTAGTAAAAGTGTTATTTCATGGCTTATCATATTTTCCATCATATTTTCCCTAATGTTTTCCTCCTTTTCAAACACACTGCCTGAACTGCGCTATTGTTATCGGTCTTGTTTTAGTTCTACACAGTGTTAAAAGTAAAAGGCTAGGTAGATGTAGAAGTTACGAACAAGATTCACTTCCATGTAGAAATAAAAGATTACCTTTTAAATGCAGAAGATCACATTTAAACAAGATTCTCTTGTTTATAAGGCTGCATAGATGTAGAAGATCATCTTTAAACATATTCTCTTGTTTTTAAGGCTATGTATGTAGAAGTTGTGTACAATATTCTCTTTTAATTAGGAGTAGAAGATCACCTTTAAACTAAATTCTTTTGTTTATTTATAAGGCTTTGGAGAAGTGGAATTTATGAACAAGAACTGCCTGTTTGTGTAAGGCTATGTAGAAGTGGGTCATAGTTCCATTGAAGCTTTGCACATGAGGCTATCAATATGATTGAGGTATTTGTCCAGCAGGAAGGTCAGTGTATTATGTGACTTCTAAGAAAGAAAATACCTTCACTGAATCAGGTTTAGTCTATCTGATTCTGCATTGATGAGTCTATAAGGTTAGTCTGTCTCTCTATCTATCTGTCGTCTGACATGTCTTCGAATAGAGGAGATTTGTACGGGGTTGGGTCACATACTGAAAATACAGTATCATGAAAGTTATGAAACGGATAAAGAATACATGGTCAGTATAGCATGTAACCGTTTCTTGTATGAGGCCCATCTCGGAGGCGTCACTGTGACGACCTGCAGATTTTTCAATTACACGGGCCATAACACGTGAATGTCTTCTTCGACCCGAAATTTATGTAGGGTAAGCTCAATAGATATTTCTTGGCATTTTGTAAAAAAAAAAGTATACTTGGTGCTCATTTTATTGCAGGTTTGGTACTAAAACGAGGCAACTTTGTTACTTCAGAAGTGCTGAATAGAGATTTCATAACAAAGTTACATATCATAAAAAATTAAGGTTTTTTTTTTTTCAGAAAGATAAAAGAAAGTTGTAACTAAGTTGCATCATAAAATATTTTGCCAATAAACATTCTGAAAGAAGATATAATGCAAAGTATGTATTCTTTATGATAAAAAAGTACAATTCTCTCTGAAGCACATGGCAGTCATATAAAGTATACTTCAAGTGAACCCAATTTATTCCATTGACGAAAAGCATAATATTCTAAAGCAATGAGGTGATGCTGATGCCAAGGTCTTTCTAAAATATGACATACCGAATAGACGTAGGTACATAACAATCAATACGTTTGATTGCTTACAGAAACACAAACTTGTGATTACTGGAAGATTCTTCTTGAATGTACGTCTGAGACGTTCTCACTTTTCAGGTAAACTGTTCCAGATTCTTGGTGTTGAAGAGGAAATGCTTGGTCTTTAAACTTATTCATGCTGCTTGTGATATGTTCTGCTAACAGCATGCAGCTTGTAGTTGCTGCTTACAATGCTCAGGTTATGATTCAGTTGAGATTTGACTACAATGACTTTAATGTACTATAATAATATAATACCCATGAAATGGGGGTGGGAGAGGGGCAAAATATTAAATATTAATTTTGGATATAAAACCCGGCCTATGTCCTTCTAATGGGTGAGAAAAGGTTGCATGCAAGTTTTTGTGGATGGGCACCCCATACTTTGGCTGGTTAGGACGAAGGGGTCCATGAATTTATAGTAGGATTATGGTACCTGATTGTCCTTTTCCTTCCATGAAGTTGTCATCACAACAATTTGTCTTGTTGAGATTGGTAACCATCGCAGTCATGACTCGTATCCAATGACAAGTACTCATGACATGGTTGCACTGTAGAATTAGAATTTTGAGCTTAATGTAAAAATGATTGAGTGAGATGATCAGATAATCACAACTTAAAACAGCAAGCTATGTTAGCTCAAAGGAACTGTGCAACCATCTCACTCAATCATTTAAGCAGACCCAAAATTTCAAATTTTACAGGGTGGTAAAGGACATCACTCACTCATAACGGTATATGTGAAAATTTGTCATGTGCGGGAAAACTATAAAAAAAGTTTCACAAAGATGCTCACAAAGATGTTCAATAACCATTATCGCAACATTTTTACACCATTATTGCTGGCATGTAAAGTCTTCAAATTCACACTCCTGTATGTGTCCATATATAAAATTATACTCCGTATTTATGGCTATAGCACATTGGCAGTACGTTTCTTATAATGATGAGACATCATCCTCATGCAATATTTGCAGCGCAAAGAGGAGAATTTATTGATAGGGTATAAAGAACATGCATAAAGTAGCCCTATTTGAAACGTTTTCATGCTTTTTCAAATAAAATGGAAACTTTTAATCAAGAATGTGTACACTAAAAATGAATTTTATGTGATATCAAAGACTCTAAAATTGTTTGTTACAACTCAATTCATCTTTTGTCCTTGCAACATGTAGTCCAAATAAGATGGTAATTCAGTTGCTGACATAAAAAAAAGATTTTCTGTCTTTTGATTGCTGAATGTAATATCTTAATTGACACAAACGCGGGTTGATACCTGTGCATCGAGCAGTACCGACAGCGTTATACGTAAGTGACTTAGTTGCTGCCCTTTCGACCACCATCTTATTATCATGCCGTGTAAAATGAAATATCTGCATGCCTGTAAATCTTGTTTTGGGTAAAAATGAAAACATCTCTCTTTCTCTCGTCATTTATAGGCTCACTGTACCAATTTATCAAGACAAAAGCAGCTCAGATTGAATGATTTACCTTTAGGAAGAATGTTCTTCGATCTATATGCTGTTTTTTCATTGAAAAGAAGTTATTGTCCAAAATATGATGCATTAAAGTAAAATAATACCACCCTGTGTGCGACTTTTGCGACACAATATGAGGGCCATGCAATAATGTTATTATGTAAAATATACCTCAAGGTACAGGGGGGAGGGTTGGTCTAGCGGTAGCGCGCTGGGCTGCCAATTGCTGGGTCCAGGGATCGAATCCTGCTCTTGCCGAGTCATCTAGGCCTATGTTGGACAGCTGTTTCAATCATCCTTCACCTCAATGCCGTGTCATCCTGCTGTCCTATTTAGCCTCCCAAATGCAAAAATACAGGACGTAAAGCTCCTATCATCCATCCATCCTCAAGGTACAGTACCCTTTGCATGTGCAATTTTTCATCTGCAAAAGTTTGGCATTCGCTATATCATTTATTTTTCACAAGAACTATATACTAAATCAGACATGGGAAGCCTTAGCAGGATAGTAGCTTTTACAATTTATCGATACATATTATCGCCCAGAAATAGAATTTGTCGCAATGAAAAGAAAGTTACGAAACAATTAGTTCAATAAATGCTGCATTTAGATATAAAATGTATGGAATAAGTATCTTTGAAGTTATAGAAATCAATTTTTATTGCAATGCCAGTGTTGTTTGGACATGTATCACAGCAACTGCACAACCATGCAGCAACAGCTGACTTTTATGCATTTTCGATGCTTCTTTCTCTTGTATAATCAAACATTGAGTTTTATTTCCATTCTCGTAATTTTAGGCTGCTAATGAATGGAATTTGCACCTTCAACTTAACTCCATCAAATCTTTCCTTTTGTATGTGAAAGATCAACTTATTTCAGTCTGTTCTATGGTTCTCCATGCAAGTATGACTGTATAAGGATGGAGTATCACACTATAAACGCACTGCCTTATAGTCAATTCTAAACTATTATGACTGTGCCTATCAAAGCTAAATACCATATCTCCCTTTGAGATTTACCACAGGAAAGGATTTGTCTTCCTATTTTATTTGTCAAAATGGCAAGGCACAGAAATAAAACCTTTTCCTTGGAACTGCAATACACTCGGGTATGAGGTCTAAAAAACATGTTGAAAAACTTTAGGATCTTCAAAGATTTGAATTTCCAAGTCAGGTATAAAGTTATATATATATAGATATATATAAATATATCATTTTTATTATCAAAATCATCGAAACAATCCTCTTCGACATTTTAAAAATATTCGCACAAAACAGCTTGATGGTGACGGTTCCATATACATATGTATACCAATCCTTTTGTCTGTCTATCTATCAATCTATCCATCTATCCATATATTCATCTTTTTATCTATCAACCTATCATTTTATCTTTATATCTATTCATCTATCTACAGTCTGTCCCGTTTCTTGCATGGACGGTCGACCTCAAAATTCCAGCAAAAACAGTACTAAAACATCTCAAAAATGTGATAGACAGATGACAAAACAGCTGATCTACCCGTGAGTATGTGTATTTCTACTGTGTGACCTGTAGATACTGAGCAATCAGGCCAAACACCAGTTCGCATGTTGTGGGACAAACTGTATATATATTTGTATTCATCTATCTATCCATCCTGATGATCTATCTATCCATGTTTCTGTCATCACTCATCGTAAAGTAAGCAATGCACATGTAGGACACCTGTTGAAAGAAATGGAGTTCCGCCATTAAACGCTTTGCTAACAGAAAGCTGGAAAAGTAACATGGAAATGTGCCTGACAGAGCCCTTGGTGCTTTATCACAATTTATAGACCTTCTATCTTGTCAAACCCCACGTGAGATCACATTGACAGATGATTTAGGAGACCTTTTATACCTTGGTTAAACATTAAGAGACATTACACTGTTTCATTATTTTACACATTTATGAGGGAAGGGAGGATGTTTTCTTCATGCAAAATGCATTTAATGCAATTGATGTGTCATGATCATATCATTAGTTTCACCACTTCATTAAAAACACCAATGTAGGCTATAGCCTACTGCAAGCATCACACTGATGTCCTTAGTCAGAACCTCAGACATAATGAACCTGATTTTTTCTGGATGAGAAGTTAAATTTGATTTTCAGCAGAGAAATTTGACTCTACATTGTTAAAATTGAAAGACAATTAAAAAAAAGTTACAATACAACATATATATGGAAGAGAAACCAGGGGGGGGGGATATTTTCATAGATCAAAACACATCTCTTGTGAAATTATTTATTCATGCATGTTTTATAATGTAACAGTGTCGAGATTTGCCCCACATTGTGAAAGTGGGCATAAAATAACTGTTTTAAGTCGAAGGAGAAAAAAACAACATCATAAATAAAAACGTATCATCTCTTGTGAATCAATTTATATTTTAATCAAATTCCAAAATAGTAATATTGCTTTGTTAACAAGAAAGGCATTGCCATTGCAACAATAGGATAATTCCCCCAAGAAGTTGAGGTCCAAGTAAAGATTTCCCACCTGGTTAATTTTCGGTGGAACTAGGCTAAAAAACAAGCTTTTGCTCAAAACAGTCTTGTGGGAGTAACAGGAAATTTGTTGACTTATAAATGTTCAAATATTACCACTGTTATAAAAATTATTATCACCCATATCACTGATGAAATAAATAGGGTTTCATCTTCAGATGATAAGTGAAACAATCATTCAATGTATGAAAGCTATAAAGGGGCCAAGTTCTACTAAGTCGACTTACCCTCTTCTATTTCTAACTTCTACTTATTACTTCCACTTCTACATAACCTTATTCACAAGGGATTCTTGTTTAAAGGTGAATTTCTATTTCTATGTGTACATACACTGTCTAGTCATGTGGAAATACTGCATCGGAAGCTCCAGCTCTCGTTGTCTACAGGCAAACTTCTAAAATCTATATATCTATAGCCTTATAAACAAGCAAACATGGAAGTTAGTAGTGGAAATGTGTAATGTGTAATGCCATTACACTCTGATTTTTACGGCAGAAAAGGTAAAGAAGATAGTAATGCACTGTCGTAATAACATGACCTGAATGGGGAATAATTGGAAGTTGACAGACCTCAGGCTTGCTTGTCAGCCTTTGTACCTTGAGCTGACAAGAAATAGTAGGGCTGACAAGCAAGCCCGATAGTTGTCAACCACCCATAATACCCTCCATGAAAAATCTTATTGTGTTATGATATATCCCTTAACAGTTTGGGTAACCTGTAATGGAAATACCTTTGGTTTCTCTGACATAAGGTGATATCATTTACATGCATCTTAAATCTTGCAAATGGAACTGACATTATGATTTGATACACTTGAACTTCACCTACTCAGGTGCATGCCATATTCGTCTTTTTTTGCCACTCAATTCAATTTATAGCATATTCATGCCATATTATATTGTGCCTTTTGTGCCTATTCATCACTTGCAACTTTATTGTCATATACGACAATTCTAGACAAAAATAGACACAACCAGTCTGTATAAGGAACAGTTGTACCTTTTTACGACTGTGTGTATCTGATTGTAATAATGATGAATCAATGTTTTTGCCTTATTCACAAGACATTGGGCAACGTCAAGGGGAATTACTGCAATGCCACCAAGCTTATATCATGCCAGAAGACTCTAGGCCTGACAAGAGACTTATGTGTCATGTCTGTTGACATGTCAAGGGGCTCAGCAGACACAATCATTGCTTGTTTTTTTTGTGCTCAGTGTAGAATCAAAGCGGAAATCGTCAGGTAATAAGGTTATATGCAACGGGAAATGATATAGCTGGTGTCTTTTGATGGCCTGCAGCTTACTAGCATTTGTATTATGAAAGCCACACACTCTAAAAATGTTCGCGTAGGATAAACAAATGTAAAAATGTAGTGTCCATATAAGGTAAGTAATGGAAGCTTATTTTCAAATGTCTTTGATCAAAAAAACCCTTTCAAATATCTTTGATTAAAAAAACTCTTTCAATCCACTGGGGTTAACAATTGTCTTGACTATTCCATATAATTCTCCTTGTCATATTAACGTGGAATCAAAGCTGTTTTCCATGCTGTTGAAGTATGGGATAGATAGCCTACTTATATGTTGATCAGTGATCATGTGTGTCAAATATTTTCATTCCTACTCAGTACCCACCCATAACACATTTTACAGCCTTGTCCAAGTGTCCTGTTTCAACCACTTTGAGTAACACAGAGTGGCTGAACACTTGATTCCTGGGTTGACACACCAATCCAGCTATTTAAGGCGAAAAAGCCTGAGGCATGAAATAATTGGCAGTTTTCAATAATTTGCCTTTTTATACATTTACAGCAGTGCAAAAAAATTGGGTACTTAAAATTGAGAAATACAAGACATCTTTGGTAATGAGATAGGGTTGCAAAAACCAATACCATTCTATTCAAAATGTGGCCTGCAGAACCTATTACTATGCTGTTTTCGGGATCATGATGTTCGTTGATACTGCAGAACACTGCATTGCACCAGGCTGTATCTAATCTCCTGATGGGGCTATTTTGTGAACTGATTTAGAAGTTATAACTTATTAAAATAGGTCATTAAGCCATGTTTAGAATTGACACTCTATAATATGTCTCTATTAGCAGCGAGCTAGATTCTCTTGAAGGAACCCAAAAATGGTTAAATTTTTTTTTGTAGAAATGAAAAATGACAGTCATTCATCAGCAGAAATTATCTTATAGGCTCCCATTAACCAACAATACTTGACAACTAGAAAATTTCTAACTTACTTTGTACTTTTCCTCATGACTATGGGCAAAATCAATCCAAAGCTAAATATCTGGTTTAAGGCAGTTAGATAAACACTGTCTGGTGAAGCCACTACGCAGTCAGCTTTGCAAACCTGCACAGCATCCCCCAAATTGATATCAGAACTCTCTGAAAATGTTCTGAAATATATCATCTTTGTTCATCCACCGGCATTTACTCCTTAATTTATTTCTATATTTATTGTGTCAAATTTGTGTCCTCATTTATTCCCATTCCAAACCTACGTTGGTGGTAACCTAATCACACCTTCATTGTTTCTGACCAATTAAGTTTTAATTGCAACAATTATTGAACTGGTTTGCAACCTGCTTGAACATTTGATTCTGCTTTTAAAAGTTTGATTTCCAGTTGAGAAAGTTTACCCCATACTGCTAAAATGGGAAGCAAATGAGACAAAAGTTTACAACACAATAAATGAAAGAGAAAATAGAGGGGAAGACATATATTGTCATATTATAAAAACACTTCTTTTGTGAATCAATTTATTTTATATTGCTGTATTTTATTATTGGATTTGCCCCCACATTTTTCAAGTTGGCACAAGCTAGCTTATTATTTATTTTTAAGAAGAACTTCAGGAAGAAAATGATAACATTATAGATAAAAACATAACATCCCTTGAGAATAAATTTATCTTCTCATTAAATTTCAATATAGAAATGTTGCTCTGTTAACAAGACAGACATTGTCAATGCAACAATAGAATAAATCCCTCAAGAAGTTGAGGCTCAAGTAAAAGATTTCCCAGTTGGTTAAGTTCTGGTGCAACTGGCCTAAAATATTGTGGGAGGGACAGAGAAATAACAATCTTGCGGATTTCTGATTTAAAACTACTGTTATAATAGATTATTATCACCTAACAGAGTCATGAAATAAATAGGGCTTTATCATTAGGATGTAGAGTGTAGATGAATTGTGAAACATTATGAAGATGTGATGAGGCTAAGTTCTGTTTCTTAATCATATTTCTTAGCTGTCTTTCCAACTTCTATTCATACATGTCTTCATATAAACAAGCTGTTCATACATGTAGTTGAACTTCAACTTCTTCATAGCCTTCTTGTTTAGTGGCAGATTTCTGCTTTTCCATAAACAAGAAGTTGTTCAAACAAGAACCCCTTGTTCAAAACTTCACAAGGCTATGGAGAACACGAATGAAGTCAGAGATGGAAGTATGAATTGGAACTTTGTCTCATTGTAGATCTTCATATAGAAACAACCTTGAAATAACTTGTGTTTCCAGGGCAAACAAGGAGCTGATAATGCACTGTAACTGGTATTAACATGGTTTGTTGGGCATTAAGGGGGGCTGACAGCACTCAGACTTTCTTGTCAGTCCTACAATTGTCAGCCTTCGTACCTTGAACTGACAAGAAATAGGGCTGAGAAGCAAGCCCTTGAGCTGCCAACCATAACTCTCTCAACACAGAATGTCATTGTTACAATATCCCTAATCAGTTTTTGTAACCTATAATAGAAATACCTTTGGTTTCCCTGACATAAGACAATATCATTTACATGCATCTGAAAATATCGCTAATGGAACTGACATTTTGACTTGATGCACTTGAACTTCACCTCCCACTCAGGTGCTTGCCAAGTTCATCTTTCTTTCCTATCACTCAATTCAATCTATAGCATATTCATATATATTGTACCTTTTGTGCCTACTCATCACTTGCAACTTTATTGTAAAAATAGACACATCCAGTCTGTATAAGGAACGTTTGTACCTTTTTACGACTGTGTGTATCTGATTGTAATAATGATGAATCAATGTTTTTGCCTTATTCACAAGACATTGGGCAACGTCAAGGGGAATTACTGCAATGCCACCAAGCTTATATCATGCCAGAAGACTCTAGGCCCAACAAGAGACTTATGTGTCATGTCTGTTGACATGTCAAGGGGCTCAGCAGACACAATCATTGCTTGTTTTTTTTGTGCTCAGTGTAGAATCAAAGCGGAAATCGTCAGGTAATAAGGTTATATGCAACGGGAAATGATATAGCTGGTGTCTTTTGATGGCCTGCAGCTTACTAGCATTTGTATTATGAAAGCCACACACTCTAAAAATGTTCGCGTAGGATAAACAAATGTAAAAATGTAGTGTCCATATAAGGTAAGTAATGGATGCTTATTTTCAAATTAGGAAAAACTATATCTTTGATAAAGAAAAAAATTTCAAATATCTTTGATAAAAAAAACTCTTTCAATCCACTGGGGTTAACAATTGTCTTGACTATTCCATATAATTCTCCTTGTCATATTAACGTGGAATCAAAGCTGTTTTCCATGCTGTTGAAGTATGGGATAGATAGCCTACTTATATGTTGCATGATCAGTGATCATATGTGTCAAATATTTTCATTCCTACTCAGTACCCACCCATAACACATTTTACAGCCTTGTCCAAGTGTCCTGTTTCAACCACTTTGAGTAACACAGAGTGGCTGAACACTTGATTCCTGGGTTGACACACCAATCCAGCTATTTAAGGCGAAAAAGCCTGAGGCATGAAATAATTGGCAGTTTTCAATAATTTGCCTTTTTCAACATTTACAGCAGTGCAACAAAATTGGGGTTCTTAAAATGGAGAAATACAAGACATCTTTGGTAATGAGATAGGGTTGCAAAAACCAATACCATTCTATTCAAAATGTGGCCTGCAGAACCAATGGCACTGTTGTGTTTTCGGGATCATGATGTTCGTTGATACTGCAGAACACTGCATTGCACCAGGCTGTATCTAATCTCCTGATGGGGCTATTTTGTGAACTGATTTAGAAGTTATAACTTATTAAAATAGGTCATTAACCAATGTTTAGAATTGACACTCTATTAGCAGCAAGCTAGATCTATTGAAGGAACCCAAAAATTGTTAATTTTTTTTTTAGAAATGTAAAATGACAGTCTTTCATCAGCAGAAATTATCTTATAGGCTCCCATTCACTAATAGTACTTGACGACTAGACGATTTCTAAACTTACTTTGTACTTTTCGTCATGACTATACCGAAAATCAATCCAAAGCTAAATGTCTGGTTTAAAGCAGTTAGATAAACACTGTCTGTTAAAGCCACTACGCAGTTAGCTTTCCAAGCCTGCACTGCATCCCCCACATTGATATCAGAACTCTCTGAAAATGTTTTGACATATATCATCTTTGCTTAACCACCGGCATTTCATCCTTAATTCATTTATATATTTATTGTGTCAAATATGTGTTTTAATTTATTCCCATTCCCAACTTACGTAGGTGGTAACCTAATCACACCTTCATTGTTTTCAGACCAATTAAGATCTAATTGCAACAATTATTCAACTGGTTTGCAACCTGCTTGAAAATTTGATTCTGCTTATCAAACATTACTTAAGTTATTATCCTTCTTTGGTAATGTTGTTTCCCCAGCATGTCACTAAAAAAGTACTTTTTGGTAGGGCACTGATTGGCACTCCCAGTAGTAAGCCTCTTCCCCAACCGTGCCAATACTGGCCCTAGCCTTATTACTGTGGGCCCTACCTTTCACATTTAACCTTGTGTTACCTGTATAAATATACAGGGAAAGTTCTGTCGACCATCCACCTTGCAACTGCCCCTGAGGTAGAATAACTGCCCTGAAAGTGGAATGTCACAAATTAAAGCCTCCATTGGCACTCTGCATAGTGCGTTTCAGAATATCAGTGGTATAATGTCAGAAATGCAGGCCCAAAGTAATGGGAGGTCATATAGAGTAAAGAATTGAATTTACTCCTACATGATTGATTATGAATTCTCCCTGTCCCATCACAGCTGGTGCTGTTGAGCAAAAGGGGCTGGGATCTATCTGGACAACGTTCCCACTGGATTTGTTGGATGAGAAGTTAAGTTTGATTTCCAGTTGAGAAAGTTTACCCTCATTTTGCTTAAATAGGAAGTTAATGCGACCAAAGTTTACAACACAATAAATTAAAAATAGAATAGAGGAGAAAAACATATATTGTCATATTATAAAAACACTTCTTTTGTGAATCAATTTATTTTATATTGCTGTATTTTATTATTGCCCCCACATTGTTCAAGTAGGCACAATCTAGCCTAATTTCATTTTTGAAGAAGAACTGCAAGAAGAAAATAATAACATTATTGATAAAAACAATTCATCCCTTGAGAATAAATCCTTCTTCTCATTAAATTTCAATATAGAAATATTACTCTGTTAACAAGACAGACATTGTCAATGCAACAATAGAATAAATCCCTCAAGAAGTTGAGGCTCAAGTAAAAGATTTCCCAGTTGGTTAAGTTTTGGTGCAACTGGCCTAAAAGCTTGTGGGAGTGACAGAGAAATAACAATCTTGTGGATTTTTTTTATTTAAAACTACTGTTATAATATATTATTATCACCTAACAGAGTCATGAATTAAATAGGGCTTTATCATTAGGATGTAGAGTGTAGATGAATTGTGAAACATTATGAAGATGTGATGAGGCTAAGTTCTGTTTCTTAATCCTATTTCTTAGCTGTCTTTCCAACTTCTATTCATACATGTCTTCATAAACTAGCTGTTCATACATGTAGTTGAACTACGACTTCTACATGGCCTTCTTGTTAACAGGCTGATTTCTACTTTTCCATAAACAAGAACTTGTTCAAACAAGAACCACTTGTTTACACGGCTATGGAGAAGAAGTAAGAAGTGAGAGATGGAAGTATGAATTGGGACTTTGCCTCATTGTAAAGCTTCATATAGAAACAACCTTGCAATAACACCCCCTATTTCCAGGGCAAACAATGAGCTGATAATGCACTGTAACTGGTATTAACATGGCTTGTTGGGCATTAAGGGTGGTTGTCAGCCTTAGTACCTTGAACTGACAAGAAATAGTAGGGCTGACAAGCAAGCCCATGGGCTGGCTGCCAACCATAACTCCGCCAACAGACAATGTTATTGTTACAATATCCCTAATCAGTTTAGGTAACCTGTAATGGAAATACCTTTGGTTTCTCTGACACAAGCTGATAACATTTACATGCATCAGAAACTGTTGCAAATGGAATTGACATTTCGACTTGATGCACGTGAACTTCACCTCCTACTCAGGTGCTTGCCAAATTCACCTTTCTTTCCTATCACCCAATTCAATCTATAACATATACATGCCGAATCATATTATGCCCTTTGTGTCTATTCATCACTTGCAACTTTATTGTCATATACGACAATTGCAGACAAAAATAGACACATCCAGTCTGTATAAGGAACGTTTGTACCTTTTTACGACTGTGTGTATCCGAATGTAATAATGCTGAATTAATCTTGTGTGTTTTTGCCTTATTCACAAGACATTGGGCAACATCAATGGGAATTACTGCAATGCCACTGAGCTTACATCATGCCAGAAGACGTGAGGCCTGACAAGAGACTTATGTGTCATGTCTGTTGACATGTCAAGGGGCTCAGCAGACACAATCATTGCTTGTGTTTTTGGCTCAGTGTAGAATCAAAGCGGAAATCGTCAGGTAATAAGGTTATATCCAAGGAAATGATAAATGCTTGTGTCTTTGGATGGCATGCATATTACTAACATTCCTATTTATGAATAGGTGGGCCTAACTATTCTAAAAATATCTTCATAAAATAAACAAATATTAACACATGAAGTCTTCATATCAATTATTAGCATAAGCCTTGCTCATTTTAGCATTTCTTTGATTAAATAACACTTTGAATCCATCAGGGTTAACAATTATCTTGGCTATATAGTCCATATCAGCATCCTTGACATATTTACATGGAGTCCAAGTTATTTTCCATACTGTTGAAGTGTGGAAAAGGTAGGCCTACTTATATGTTGTATGACGTGTATTAAAATATCTCATCCCTATCCAGTACCCATATAAACACAATTTTACAGCCATGCCCAAGTCTCATGTTTCAAATCACTTGGAGTAATGCAGAGTGGCTGAACACTTGATTCCAGGGTTGATACACCAATCCAGCTATTTAAGGCGAAAAAGCCTGGGGCATGAAACAATTGGCAGTTTTCAATAATTTGCCTTTTTAAACATTTACACCGCGGAACGAAATTGAGCTACTTAAAATGGAAGAGGTCCTCAGTAATAAGATAGGGTTGGAATAATCAATCAATTCAATCTATTTCTAAGAAAACCAATGGCACTCTTGTGTTTCCTAGGTATTTGCTGGTGTTGCTGAACACACTGTGTTGCACTGGTCTTATCTCCGGACAGGGTTATGAGTGAAATGATTTAGATATATGTCATAACCTGAATGGTGGCTAATAAAACAGGTTATTTAAGCCATGTTCAGCTTTGACACTTACTCTATTAGCAGCGAACCAGAATCTCTTTAGAAGAGCCTAAAAATGGTTAAATTTGTTTTGTCGAAATGAAAAACGAAGGTAATTCATCATCAGACGATATTTATAGGTCTATAGTTATCAAAACAGTGGCAAACACGTGATTCCTATACTACTGCCCATTCAAGAATATAACTCAAAAGCTCCTGAAGTCCTTTCAATCGCTATGCCCATCTTATGCTCTCTTCAACTCCCGTACCTCTCGCTATCCCTAATAACGGCGTACTACTGACTCCCACAACTCCTCTAAAATCTGCCAACTTTCTGTGGCTCCAAATAACTCTGGCTAACTCCGATTACTCAATTAACTCCCTGTAAGATCAGATAACTCCCATAACTTCCACTAACTGATAGCTCTGGCAAATTCTCAAAACTCCCGTAACTCCAAGAAGTCCCAAATGGAAGCTCCTGTTGGAAGTTACTCACTGAAATAGGGCTAAGCAAAATTTCAATCTAGACCAAGATTGAAACAGTTTGATAAACACTGTCTGGTGAAAATCACTTTATTGCAAGATTGCAAGCCCTACATTGCATCAGCTAAATTAAATTCAGAACTCTTCGAAGATTTAGTAAGATGTCAAAATGTCTTATACGTCAGCTTTTGTAACTCCCTCTAAGATCAGACAGCTCCCATAACTTCCACTAACAGATGGCTTCGGCAACTCTCAGAACTCCCCGTAACTCGAAGAAGTCCCAAATGAAAGCTCCAGTAGGAAGTTTCTCACTGAAATAGGATTAAGCAAAATCACAATCTAGACCAAGATTGAGACAGTTTGATAAACACAACCTGGTAAAAATCACTTTGTCGTAAGCTTACAAACCCCACATTGCATCACCTAAATTAAATTCAGAACTCTTCGAAGATTTAGTAAGATGTCAAAATGTCTTATACGTCAGCTTTTGTAACTCCCTCTAAGATCAGACAGCTCCCATAACTTCTACTTGCTTCTGATAGCTCCCACTACTCCTCTGACTCCCCAGAAGTCCCAAATGGAAGCTCCAGTAGGATGTCATACACACTAAAATAGAACTAAGCAAAATCACGATCCAGAGCTCGATGTTGGGTTTGAGGCAGTTTGAAAAAACACCTACTGGACTGGTAAAAATCTGTTTATATATAGTAATATATAGTAAGGTTGCAAACCCTGCATCACATCACATAGATTCAGTTCAGAACTCCTTGATGATTTTGTAAGATATCAAAATTTCTTATTCGTCGGCTTGTCATCCTCTTTTAATTCTATAACATTTATTTCATTTATCAATGGTGTCTTATTTGTGCTTTCATTGTTTTCTATTTCAAACCTGAGTAGGTGGTAACAAGATCACACCTTGATTGTTTTCAGGCCAATTAAAATTTAATTGCTACAATTATTGAACAGTTATGCAACCTGTTTGTCACATTTGATTCTGCTTATTAAAAGTTTATTATTGTCAATCATGATGAATTTAATGTGTATTAAGATCAAGAAGATGTCAAGATTCAAGACACATTTATAATAATGAGTTCAGCTATTATCTGACTTACATCATTCTATACAGTGTAGGTATTTTGTGCACATTCCAGCTTATTGCTGATGTTTATTATGTCAGTTTACATGAAGCTTTTTCGGAGTGTGTTTACTAGTGACACAGGGGTCTCAAGACACCAAATTCATCTGGATTGCCTGTATAACTATGATAATCACAGGCTATTTCCTCCGAGCGGATTTCTGCTTGAACCTGGGATAAAAAGCAACAATTTTCTCTGCTTGGTTCTTCACTCAATGACAGTCATGTATTTCCTGTCCTTTACAAGATGTAAACAAGGATCACATCTTGGACGTTAGCTGACTTCCCCCTGATGTCAAATCGGGTTGAAATGCCTGTGGGCTAGGGCCGACCGGATGATCCATTGGGAGTGGGAGGGGAGTTATGGATAGTTAATGGTGAAAAAAAAGTTTCTTGGACACATGACACTGAAAAAAGGTTTGTTCGGTACATGGAAATTATAAAAAAGATTGTTTCGGTTAAAATTACAACAAAAAAGTTTGTCGCTTCATTGCACAAGAAATATTTTGAAAGAAAGCTTCATTCATTGCAGCCCCCCCCCCCCCGCAACCCAGAAAACTATCAATGTATCATGCATCAGGCTCCAGTAGCCTGCTTCAGTAGTGAGCATTAGCGAGCAGGCTACAACATTTCACTGGGGAGGCTGCCTATCAGGTCCTCGCTCAAGCTGTCCAGCAAAGTTGTGCTGTGTTTTGCTGAGCGCGGACCTTAGGGGTAACAGCGTGGATTTTAGGGGCAACAGTCCCAGTGAACTAGAAGCCAATTGATACCCATTTCGACTAGAATTTCGTCAGTCTGCAGCCACACTCGCTCGTCTGCTCTAAAACCAGCTGACTGACTTGTCAGTCAGATCATGAGATCATGGCAGGTTCTGTTCTTTTCGGAATTCAATGTTTTTGTACAACCTCGGAGATTTGAATGATATTCCATTTTAACCATTTAGTTGTTTGAGAATGTCACTGTCATCATGATGACATTGCAGGTTATATCTTTTGTATTGAAATTGATGAACAGTCACTGTACAAGTACTTTGGCACATGAGTTACAAGAAACCCTGTTGTAAGACCAACTTGCGTTATGTGATGGCCTCCCTCTCACACCAAGTAATCATTTCAGTTTAGTTTGTCCCAACAAGAGATTGCACCAAAAATGAAAAATGATCTTAAACTTCATACAGTGTATTTGTCTTAGACAATGCTGATTAACCTGATAACATCGTTATGGAAATGAATTATATATGAAATGTATTTGCATTCACATCTATAGACTTCTCGTAAAGCAAAATTATGTTAAATCAAGGATATCCATCTGTCAATCTTTTGTTGCAAGAAGCCATTTTGTCAAATGAAAAAGTGAGTTTACAGAAGAATACATTTGCATACATGTATATTCTAACCAGAATAAAATTACTTTGATACATTGGTTCAGCCATCCATCATAAATTCATGTTTGCAGTTTGCACTGTTTGCACATTGTTATCTGTGCATACAGAGAAACCTCTCAGTTCTTTTCTGAATTCAACCTTTTTTCACAGCCACGGAGATTCCATTTGTTTGTTTGAGAATGTCACTGATGTCATTGCGGGCTGTATCTGTTGTATTGAAATAGATGAACTATACAAGTATAGTGATACCTGAGTTATAAGACCCCCTTTTGTAAAGACCAACTTGCCCTATATGAACGCCTTCCTCCCACACTAAGTGATACTTTTACTGCCTTTCATCCCGACAAGAGACAGTACCCCAAAGAGATATCACTTCATAACCCCTGAAGGACAGTGAAGGTCTTATAATGCAGGGAACACTGACCACAGTACACAATAAAACCAGCTTCATCCCTCAAATGGCAGCTGCTGTTATAAATACAAAAGAAGTGTCATCTAATGGTAGAATTGACACTTATCATTCACATACACTTGTGATTGCTCTGAATGCACCTTTCACCAATCTAAAATTGAATACATTGTATAATAATCTTACTGTTATGAACTTATTGCATGTGGCATGAAACTTGGTATCCCACAAGTTTATCATCCTTTCCTATGATATCACTATTAGAGCCCCTTCGCAGGCAATGTGACCATAGGGTTCAAAATGGCAATATGGCATCACAATAGCCTTGAGAATGATGACACAACAGCCTTGACAGTGATGTCACAATATTACCTTTCCTATTGTCTGTGCCACTCTGGAGAATTTGTTTGACAGAGCTCAGTTTCATCTGTCTGGTTTTCGTGAATGTCCTGTCACGATTCTTCTCATTACTGCCTTTTCGGCTGGTGTTTATGGAGTGGGTCAGTGACCTCAGTTGACCCAAGTTGACCTCAGTTGACCTTTGACTCTCTTTCAGTAATCTTCACAGCTATTAAGGAATATGTGGATGTTTAAGGTTAATTCTTACTCAGATGGAAGTACTTAAAGTTAACGCTGTAGTTATAAATGGGACTTCACAAATTGTCATTAAGTATCTTTTAGAGCTTTTCGGAACAATTCAATTCACTGGGGCAGTACTGACGGCGTTACTCAAGTGACTCAGATGCTGCCTCCTTGACCACAATCTAATACATAAGTGCAATAGTCGCATAAATGGTTAAATTTGTTTTGTCGAAATGAAAAATGAAAGTAATTCATCATCAGACGATATTTATAGGTCTATAGTTATCAAAACAGTGGCAAACACATGATTCCTATGCTACTGCCCATTCAAGAATATAACTCAAAAGCTCCTGAAGTCCTTTCAATCGCTATGCCCATCTTATGCTCTCTTCAACTCCCTTAACTCTCACTATCTCTAATAACTCTAATAACTCTGACGTACTACTGACTCCCGCAACTCAACTGCAATCTGCCAACTTTCTGTAACTCCAACTAACTCTGGATAGCTCCCATCACTCCATTAACTCCCTCTAAGATCAGATAACTTTCATAACTTCCACTAACTGATAGCTCTGGCAACTTCTCAAAACTCCCGTAACTCCAAGAAGTCCCAAATGGAAGCTCCTGTTGGGGGTACTCACTGAAATAGGACTAAGCAAAATTTCAATCTAGACCAAGATTGAAACAGTTTGATAAACACTGTCTGGTGAAAATCACTTTATAGCAAGCTTGCAAACCCAACATTGCATCACCTAAATTCAATCCTCGAAGATTTAGTAAGACGTCAAGATTTCTTATACGTCGGTTTTTGTAACTTGGACTAACTCGCTCTAAGATCAGACAACTACCATACCTTCTACTTACTTCTGATAGCTCCCACAACTTCCCAAAAGTCCTCTAACTCCCCAGAAGTCCCAAATGGAAGCTCCAGTAGGACGTTACCCACTAAAATAGGACTAAGCAAAATCACAATCAAGAGCTCGATGTTGGGTTTGAGGCAGTTTGAAAAAAACACCTACTGAATGGTAAAAATCGGTTTTTAGGAAGCTTGCAAACCCTGCATTACATCACCTAAATTCTATTCAGAACTCCCTTACGATTTTGTAAGATATTAAAATTTCCTATACGTCGGCTTGTAAAATTTCCAATATGTCGGCTTGTCATCCTCTTTTAATTCTATAACGTTTATTTAATTTATCAATGGTGTCATATTTGTGTTTTCATTATTTTCTATTTCAAACCTGAGTAGGTGGTAACGGGATCGCACCTTCATTGTTTTCAGGCCAATTAAAAGTTAATTGCTACAATTATTGAACAGTTCTGCAACCTGTTTGTCACATTTGATTCTGCTTATTAAAAGTTTAAAAATGTTTCTTCAGTTGTATTATCTCCTGAGAATTTCACCAAAAAAGTACTTATTGGCAGAGCACTCCCAACAGCAAGCCCCCTCTCCATGCTGAGGGAGGTTTCAGAGGTTGCCACCCCTGTCACTCTTTTTATGTTAAATTTATAAATCTAAATCTTTTTTGAAAATGCCGCGTGTGGCAGCCAGCCAGACAGCCATGAGCACCCTCCCTCTCAATGTATGCTTAAAAGCTTACTGTGACAACAACATAGATTATTTTTGGAATGTAACAAAAAGATTAACTCTCCTCCGGTGTGCCAGAGATAAGTAACAGTTTCAGATCTGTCATAGCAATTAAATGAATGCTTGAGTGTTTCATTGTCTCTTTGTTGTTTCGATCAGTTTCTTTGTAGATAACCATAAACAATCATTTAAATCACGCCAGAAAAAAGCTGATAAGGGATTTGAAAACTTCAGGATTTTATGTGTCGCTGTAATTTTGCCACAGTGAAAGGCTAACAGTAAATGCATCGGCACTCACTGATTGTTTACCATTGTTGATTACGATTTACTCACATCTTGCTGGCAGCTCAAGTGTGCGTATGAGCACAAGAGATGAGGTCCCTCCACCTGGACATGTCCTGACCTACTTGAATACTGATCAATGTGTCAGCAGGAGGTCATCCGATTTCTGGCAGACTCTCCAGCTGCACTGTTCGCCCAGAGTCTGTGAGCAGACTGACTGATTGCTGATGTTTATTTGTCAGTTTTACATGAAACTTTTTTGAGTGTGTTTACTTGTAACGCAGGGCGTCTTAAGACACCAAATTTATCTAGATTGCCTGCATAACTATGATAATCACAGGCTATTTCCTCCGAGGGAATTTCTGCTTGAACCTGGGATAAAAAGCAACAATTTTCTCTGCTTGGTTCTTCACTCAGTAGCCTGCTTCAGTAGTGAGCATTAGCGAGCAGGCTACAACATTTCACTGGGAGGCTGCCAATCAGGTCCTCGCTCAAGCTGTCCAGCAAAGTTGTGCTGTGTTTTGCTGAGCGCGGACCTTAGGGGTAACAGCGTGGACTTTAGGGGCAACAGTCCCAGTGACCTAGAAGCCAATTGATACCCATTTCGACTAGAATTTCGTCAGTCTGCAGCCACACTCGCTCGTCTGCTCTAAAACCAGCTGACTGACTTGTCAGTCAGATCATGCATCTGGTTGGCCCAAGGTTGTATAACTCGTGCAATCCATTCGCTCCTGTGAACAGGTCAGAGGATGGCAAATTGGTCTCTTCTGATTAACGTCGCATTGCAGTTGATAGTCTCAAATGGTCAAACATACTCTATGTTAACTTTGTGATTTTTCTGTTATCTATGTAGTTCTTTTATCTATGTAATTCTAGTATCTATGTAAAATCAGTGCCAATTTGTCTTATGCGAGAATCCAATGGTTTTGGAAAAAAGTACATTGAAATTGCACAACTTTTTGGGAAACTGATTAGTACGCCACATCAGATGGCTGCTTTTCATTTCCTCCATCTCAAATTAGTTTTGTAAGTAATTAGATGTATGCTCATAGACAGGGCAACTAGCAATTCCAATTGTGAGTATGTTCAAAAAGATCAGATGGCATGATAATGCAGATGAGCCACCAGGCCGTGAGGTCATCTTGAGGTATACTTTGTAAGAAATATTAAATTTTCTTCACAGCGATCTGCTGCATAATTCATGGATGCACCATCTGGCAAGCTGAGTAGTTCCCAAATTAACACTCGGATAAATTTTGGTGATAAAATGGTCGAACTGCCTTGTAGGAAAATACTTAAGACCAGGTTTAACCTAATACCTGGTCTAACTTCTGTTGATGAAATCAGGCCTACGGTATTTGACTGCTGTGCATGGTTTTGAAGAAACCAAACAAATTCAAGAAGACAATTCTTTCCTGGATACATGCAAACAAATATTGCCAACATTTGTGATTTGTTCGCATCTCCTTGGAAGTTTCAAATCATTAATTGAATTTAGAAAAGCAATAAAGCTGGTAGACCAGCAGCCCTTTAAAGCCAGTTGAAATTTGTTCGATTTAAATGAATGCCACCAACAGAGCAGTTTATAAAACGTTGGCCAAATCTGTTGACACCAGGCCTTAAAACTTGCTTCAGATCAACTTGACCAAGGGTACAGAACATTGCAAGTGCAGCAAAATATAAAATAATCTTAACTTCATACAATGTATTTGTCTTAAACCGAAGCTTCACCTTTCTATTCATTTTAACCTGATAAGATCAAAAAAGGAAATGAGTTATAGATCAAATGTATTTGCATTCACATCTATAGACTTCTCGTGAAGCAAAATTATGTTAAATCAATAAAGAAATTGCCCAAGGATATCCATCTGTCAATCTTTTGTTACAAGAAAGCCATTTCTCAACTAAGGAAGGAGAAAAGGGAGTTTACAGAAGAATACATTTGCATACATGTATATTCTAACCAGAATAAAATTACTTTGATACATCGGTTCAGCCATCCATCATAAATACGTGTTTGCATTTTTCACAATTTGCATGTTGTCATCAGTGCATACAGATAAGCCAGTTCTGTTCTATTCTGAATTCAACATTTTTGTACAACCGGGGAGATTTGAATGATATTCCATTTTAACCATTTAGTTGTTTGAGAATGTCACTGTCGTCATTGCAGGACGAATCTTTTGATTTGAAATTGATAAACAGTTACTGTACAAGTACTGTGGCACCTGAGTTACAAGAAACCCTGTTGTAAGACCAACTTGCGTTATGTGATGGCCTTACTCTCACGCCAAGCAATCATTTCAGTTTATTTTGTCCCAACAAGATATTGCACCAAAAAGCGAGACGGCATGATAACCACAGAAGGCGCAGTCTTATAATGCAGGGACCACTGTATACATGTACACAGTAAAACCAGCTGTATTCCTCAAATGGCAACTGCTGTTATAAATACAAAAGAAGTGTCATCTTATGGTGGAAATGACGCTTATCATTCACATACACTTGTGACTGCTCTTAATGCACCTTTCACCGATCTGAAATTGAATACATTGTGTAACAATCTTACTTTTCTGAACTTATTGCATGTGGCATGAAACCAAACATTCCACAAGTTTATCATCCTTTCCTATGATATCACAATTAGAGCCCCATTGCAGGCAATGTTACCATAGGGTTCAAAATGGCAAAATGCCCTCACAGTACCCTTGACAATGATGTCACAACAGTCTTGATAGTGATGTCACAATATTACCTTTCCTATTGTCTGTGCCACTCAGACACCCACTCTGGAGAATTTGTTTGACAGAGCTCAGTTTCATCTGTCTGGTTTTCGTGAATGTTGTGTCACGATTCTTCTCATTACTGCCTTTTTCGCCTAGTGTTTATGGAGTGGGTCAGTGACCTCAGTTGACCTTGGTTGACCCCAGTTGACCTCTGACTCTCTTTCAGTAATCTTCACAGCTATTAGTGAAGATGTGGATGTTTAAGGTTCTTAGTGGGATGGTAGTACTTAAGCTAAACACTGTATTTATAAATAGGACTTTTCAACTTTCCTTGAGTACTTTTTAGAGCTTTTCAAAATCATTCAATTCACTGGGGCAGTACAGACAGTGGTGCTCAAATGACTCAGATGCTGACACAAAATGTAGCACATAATTATATGTATTTATTCATACTTAAGTTGACGTTGTAGTTATAAATGAGAGTTTTTGACAGTCATTTAATTCACTGGAAATCAATCATCAACTTGTTGACATGCGTGCCCTCTTGGCAGTGTTTTACAGTCAACAGCATCAATTTGTTCCTAACTTAAGAGATACTTTTAGGATATATTCATATTTATAATTTATTCATGCACTTTATCGATCACTATAGCTCTGCAAGCTAAAGTTTCTTGTTTGTACCAACCGATTTAAAATAAAACTTTGTATCTTGCATCACTCACTAATTCATTTTTGTAAGTTTTCTCCTTCAGATATTTAAAGTTATATTTTAGATATTGATGAGATATAGTAAATCCTATAAGTTATAATGAAAATGATAGTACTTTATTCTTTTAAAGATAATGCAAAAAAATCATATATGCATTTCTTCACTTGTATCAAACAAGAATTGCAAGGTTTCAAACAAGGAAGTTCGGGAAAACTATCAAACAGTAGAATGCCAAAAGTACTTAAAATCAATGGCCAGATTTCAGTAACTGAGTTTAGCCAGGTCTGATCTTTAGACTTTGATTAAGTAGTTCCCAATTAACACTAGAATAAATTTCAGTGATAAAATAGCAGCGCTGCCTTGTAGCAAAAGACGTAAGACCAGGTTTAAAGTTTATGAAATCGGGTCTAAAATATTTGACTGCTGTATATCATTTTGAAGAACCCAAAAGAATTTTTAAAAAACAATTCTTTCCTGGACATGTGCTAATAAACTGCCAGCATTTTGCCCTTTGTTCACATCTCCTTGGAAGTATAAATCATTAATTGGATTTGATTTGATTAAAGCTGGTTGAAATTAGTTTGATTTAAATGAATGCCACCAACAGACCAGTTTCTAAAATGTTGGCCAAATCTATTGACACTGGGCCTTGAAACTTTAATTTGCTTTAGCCCAACTAGACCCAGTCCATAGAAAAGTACTACGAAATAAAAGATAATCTTAACTTCTTACAATGTATTTGTCTTGGACCAATGCTGATTACCTTTCATATTGTTTTAACCTAATAACGCATAAATGGAAATGAATTTTAGATCAAACGTATTTGCATTCACATCTATACATCTATAGAGTTTTCATAAAGCAAAATATGTTAAATCAATAAAGAAATTGCCCAAGGATATCCATCCGTCAATCTTTTGTTGCAAGAAGCCATTTCTCGAATGAAAAAGGAGAAAAGTGAGTTTACAGAAGAATACATTTGCATACATGTATATTCTAACCAGAATGAAATTACTTTGATACATTGGTTCAGCCATCCATCATAAATTCATGTTTGCAGTTTGCACAGTTTGCATATTGTTATCTGTGCATACAGAGAAACCTCTCTGTTCTTTTTCTGAATTCAACCTTTTTCACAGCCACGGAGATTCCATTTGTTTGTTTGAGAATGTCATTGATGTCATTGCAGGCTGTATCTGTTGTATTGAAATAGATGAACTATACAAGTATAGTGATACCTGAGTAATAAGAAACCCTGTTGTAAAGACCAACTTGCCCTATATGAACGCCTTCCTCCCGCACTAAGTGATACTTTTACAGCCTTTCATCCCGACAAGAGACAGTACCCCAAAGAGAGATCACTTCATAACCCCTGAAGGTCTTCTAATGCAGGGAACACTGACCACAGTACACAGTAAAACCAGCTTCATCCCTCAAATGGCAGCTGCTGTTATAAATACAAAAGAAGTGTCATCTAATGGGGGAATTGACACTTATCATTCGCATACTCTTGTCTTTGCTCTGAATTCACCTTTCACCAATCTCAAATTGAATACTTAACATAACAATCTTACTATTACGAACTTATTGCACGTGGCATGAAAGTTTATCATCCTTTCCTATGATATCACAATTAGAGCCCCATTGCAGGCAATGTGACCATAGGGTTCAAAATGGCAATATGGCATCACAATAGCCTTGAGAATGATGTCACAACAGCCTTGACAGTGATGTCACAATATTATCTTTCCTATTGTCTGCGCTGCTCTGTGGAGAATTTGTTTGACAGAGCTCAGTTTCATCTGTCTGGTTTTCGTGAATGTCGTGTCACGATTCTTCTCATTACTGCCTTTTCGGCTGGTGTTTATGGATTGGGTCAGTGACCTCAGTTGACCCCAGTTGACCTCAGTTGACCTTTGACTCTCTTTCATTAATCTTCACAGCTATTAGGGAATATGTGGATGTTTAAGGTTCTTACTCAGATGGAAGTACTTAAAGTTAACGCTGTGGTTATAAATGGGACTTCACGACTTGTCATTCAGTATTTTTTAGAGCTTTTCGGAACAATTCAATTCACTGGGGCAATACTGACGGCGGTACTCAAGTGACTCGCATGCTACCTCCTTGACCACAATCTAATATAAGTGCAATAGTCACATAAATAAGTACAGTTTTATTTTTGCCAAATAAGAATATTTTTCTCTATCTTTCTCTATCTCTGGTAATCAACAACCTATTGTTATTTTCTGGAGCTTTTCAGAATCATTTTCTGTTACAATCAACAGCACCATTAAGTTTTATTTTAGCTAACACAAAATGTATCACATATTCATGTATTTATTCATACTTTTAGAAGTTAATGCTGCATTTATAAAAGAGAGTGTATAACTTGAAGAGAGTATTTCCAGAGCTTTTTAGTCATTCTATTTAGTGGAAGTCAATCATCAACTGGTTGACATGCTTGCCTTTTCAGCAGTGTTTTGCAGTCAAAGGCATCAATTAGCTGACACATAATGAAAGACATATTCATATATTTATTCATATTTATAAGTTAACGATGTAGTTATAAATGAGAGTTTCTGTCTTTCAATGAGTATTTTTAGAGCTTTTCAGAGATATTGAATTCACGAGAAACCAATCATCAACATTTTTTATAGGCAAAAGTGTCAAGTAGTTTTTTTTATCTTACCTAACACATTTGCAATACTATATCTACTTATTTATTCATGTACTTATTCATGCAGTCACTCATTCATTCACATGTCAGACTTTTCACCGTGCATGTACTTTTACAAGTTACACTTTCAATGATATGGTTTGTGATATACATGTATCCTGTAAACTATAATGATAATTATGATGAATTTTTTTTTCTTATTTAAAGAAAAAGAAAAACAAAAATGTTATCTATCCACTTCTTCACTTGTATCAAACAAGAATTACAAGATTTTAAGATTTTAAATGGGCAAGTTGAAGAAAACTATTGAACTGAGACTATTGCCACAGAGCTCCAAGAAACTCATCTATTTTGCAAATATTCAAAGTCATCTTAACTACGCTATAAATGCTTGGGGTCCCATGATTAATGCCAGTAACCTAAGAAAGATTAGAGTTCAACAAAATAAAGCAATAAGGGCTATATTTAATCTCAATAAAAGAACGGGACTTAGGGAATTTTATAAAAGGGCATCAATATTACCTGTAAGTGATCTCTGTGAATTAAATTTAGTGAAAATTTCTTTCAGATATGTCAATGATATATTACCAAAACGTATTCAGAACCTTTTTGAAGTACCCTCCCATCACTATCAAACACGAAACAGAATTAGGTTACAAGTTACTCAACATACCAGTCAGCTATATAACAAAAGTTTTCTAGGCCAGTCACCAAATCTCTGGTTAAATTTGCCTGATAATATCAAAAGTAAGAGTGAAATTAAATTGTTTAGTAGAGCTTTTATTAAATTCAAGGTGGATCATATGTAGGATTTTTCCTTTTTCCCTTGTAGGAATATAATATATAGCATATATGCTGAAACTCTAGGTTAATTCATGTTCAGTTTTCCATGATGTAGTTTGTGTTGTTTCATTGGCTTTGATCATTCTTGCTTGGTACCTAGGCACCAAGAGGGGCTAAGGTCCAAGTGGGAAGTGTTTATGGCTAGTGGCAACAAAATCAAGTGTATTTATATATTATAATATAAACTAGTTTATGTTATTATTTAGTACTTATTATATCATGTTGATTGTGATTTAGGAAGTTGGACTTGCTGTGGCTGTACTCTTGACTTAAACCTGGGCAGCAACCGCGGCTAAGGTGTAGTTAAGAGATGGTCAAAGCCATTGATGATATGTATTATAAAAATGAAAATTTGATTTATTTTGAATATTATGTATGTATAAATTTTAACAATGGAATATTATTTTTACCTTAATTGGGGGTGCACCCACCTTTTAGGTAATGGTGTGCAAATACTCGGGTGTATCCCCGTCAAAACCGCTACTTGCTTGTTGTATGTTTAAAAAGGTTGTTTGTATGTTACATCGGTTTTGAAGAAAATAAATCTAATCTCTTGAAGATAAAAAGGGATTAGACTCAATGACCAATTTCAGCCACGGAGTTTAGCCAGGTCTGAGCAATCTGGAAACAATAGTCACGTTATGACCTAATGCCCCATTCTCACGTCGAGAACCGGACAACTTTTTATCCCAGAGGGATAACTTGAGATGAACTCTAGGAAAAAGTATGGCTCACCCGGCGACATACAATGTTTATATAATGATTATATAATTAATTTTTAGCATATCACGGCAAAATAAGATGTTAAATCGGCGGAATAAGATCGTAAATCGGCAGGATAAGATCATTAACCGGTGGGGACAAGATCATATACCTGTGTGAAAGATCTAAATGCCTGTGGGACAAGATCTAAATGCCTGTGGGATGTCAAAAATCATCGGCGGGATGTCAAAAATCGTTGGCGGGATGTCAGATGTCCCACAGGGGTAGCACAAATATCCCATAGGAGTAGGGGATGTCCTTTTATTCGTTGGAGATGTATTTTACTCATTCTCACAGAAAAAAAATGCCCGTCCGACATCCAAAAATTGAGAAAAATGTGGCCTCTATCCCGGTGACTTGGAAAAAAAGTTTCAACATGTTGAATCTTTTTTTACTTCCACAGCAGTTTTCTCCATTTCTAGGAACCCTGCTGGATACAAAAAGTATCTCTGTGGAATGTGAAAAATCGTCGGCGGGAAGTCACAAAATCACCCAAATTCATCCAAATTTCCAGGAAATATCATCCCGCCGACGCCAAAAGTAGTCCGTAACGTGCCGTCAGACTTTAGCATTAGGTTGCAAGTACTGACTTCTGTGATTTAATTGGTCGAGAAAACAATGAAATCAACATCCGCCGTTGACAATTGCTTTGTGATGTCAACAGTAGGTGCTAGTCCACTGATATGTGGATAGGAACGAGTCTGGGTCTAAGCCTTAGACTTTGATGAAGTAGTTCGTAAATTGACACTAGGATTAATTTCAGTGATAAAATGGTAGCACTGCCAAGTATCAAAATGCTTACGACCGGGTTTGACCGTAAACCAGGTCTAAGCTCTGTTGATGAATTCGGGCCATGTTATGGCAAACCTTGATGAAAGGAAAGTCTTCTACCCAGAATAAAATGTGGTACCTAATGTGGTGTAGTAAAGAGTTCTACATCACAGAAACAGCTACTACGAAGGCATTATATGTGCCATGTATTTTGCCTTGACAAATGTGATGAAGTCGGTTGCTTGATGAGGACCAGACATCATGTGCTGGAAGTTCATCATGGAATGTTAGTTATGACCAGACACAGCGTTTCCAAATTATTATGCAACCATGAATTGTTAATCAGATGAGCTCAATTCATTTGGAGATACATTGTGTGTCTGTGCAACATGATTTTCTCTGGTTAAGGGAACTGCTCTAGATCTATAAGGAAAGGAGAGAATGAGTTTGATACACATTTTGCTTTGCTGACACTGGCTTTTCATTTCGATGAGATTGTAATTTAAATTTCATTACAATGCGCAATAATATGGATTGGCCAAATATGAATGTAACTATGCTTAAATATTTCAATGATGGTTGTATGTATCATTTAATGCCATGAGGTAAATGTTCATGGGATTTTAGGATCAGTCTGGTAGATTTTGGGTGGTTTTCCAAGAACTTTCATTATATTTGAGAACCTTCTTCAAAGCATAACTAACAATTGTGTTTTGTTAAAATTAGTTGCATTGCAGGGCTTTTCTACATTAAATTATAGGTTTATGGCTTGGAAGTATTTCTCGGATATTTTCACTAGAGACTGAGATGAGACTCAGTATCTAAATATCCTATCTTCCCTCTAATTTCCATATCTTCCCTCAATTTGCCACATTTCCCTCATTTTGTCATATTTTCCCCCATCACTTACCTGATTTTTTTTCTTCATATTTGCCAGGAAAAGCACCAGTAGCTTTGAAAAAGCGCATATACATTGGACAAGTTCAAAACTCACTTTGGGACCGTTAAGAATTTACGACTGGGGGGGGGTGGGAGTTTTGCTGGAACTTCCCGTCAAAAATTGATACCCCCCCTTGAGTTTCATGCGGATTTTTAGTACCCCACCCTTAGGTTTCAAGTGTATTTTTAGTACCCCCCTCAACATACAAAGCAGTGCATATATATATACTGTTATACACCGCCATGCGTACAGTTTTGCGTCATTTCGCGGACTTTTGCGCATAAAAAAGTCCAAATGAAATGAGTTTATGCGTGTTCTTTAACATTTTTTCTTTGTTAAAATTTCTTACCCCCCCCCCTTGGAAGTGTTTTCAAAAATTGATACCCCCCCCTTGGAACACGTGTGAAAAGTTAGTACCCCCTCGGCCAAAACTCCCACCCCCCCCAGTCATAAATTCTGAACGGTCCCTTAATTTCTCAAAAAGCACAAAATTTTGTGTTTTCGGTAGAGCGTAATATCATGCAAATATTTCAGTTTAAAATTTTTGACTGCAAGCTGAATCTAACATGGAATCGGAGGACCTGCTAGCTTTGAGAAGTTGTCAAATCTGCCCGCAGGCGTAATAAGAGCTGATGAATTGTTGTTGCGCATTTTTGTGCGGAGCATTTCTTTAATTGCCAATTATGACGATGAGCCTTTATCAGTTTGCAAATAGAAAGAAATATGTACTTACACTAATCTGATGCCTTCATGCATTTGTCAGATATTTGTCATGGGAACCAATTAATTACTGCCTACTTTGACATTTCTCACATTCTCCATATAATAACATCATTTAATTGGCACCTTCGGGATTTAATAATTCTACTCACCGGATTTAAAAATCAGCTAATTTATGAACTCGCTGAATGGACAACAGCTCAATGAGACACCAGGAGATTTTTCATGGCGGCAACTTGAGCAATCTTTTGTGTAATATCATAATTACAATTTCTGAGTAATCATTCGGAAAGACAGTCCTCATAATATTCTAACAGCGATCGATGAGCAGCCTTGCCGCAGTTGCCATGCGCGAACTTCGTGAACATTACCAGCGCTCGAAGGTCCAAAAGGATGAGCCACCAACAAATACTGAGCTGTAATTGTGCCATTGAGTCATAAAGCAAATAATTCTTTTGGCGTCGCTGTACCTTAAATATCTTCCAGTATCACCTGAATATGTTCCATAAAGTCTCTAATGTCCTCCATATCGATGACACTTTAACACTTTATTTAAATTTACAGTGCTGCAATACATTCTGTACTCTGCCACACTTTACATGAAATAAAATAAAAATATGGAAGTTCAAGAGTGTCTTTGAAATAAAATATGAAAATTCAATTATGTCTTTAAAATGAAAAGAGCAAATGCAAAATATCATTTCATATTTTCATAAAAGATTCACTTCCGATTCAAGCAACGCCATATTTCAAAAGAAATACACCAGGAATTGTCAAGGCTGCTATCTTGGAAAGAATATAATTGTCACCAAAACTGGACAAAAATCATTTATTTTAGAAAAACTCCAAGCACCAACACCCTTTCTACCTTGGGATCTAATGGTTGCCTCATAAAACCGTCACAAGTTCCTGGCGCAGTTATTGACAATCTCCCAACTTGTTCTCGTCGAAATTCAGTTCATTACCTACGAAATGATGTGACAGCCAAATGGGAACACAAAGTCTTATGGGACCATCTCTGTCTCTTTGTAGTTGGAAAATTGGTTTTATTTTCAACTGCCAATTACTGCCAAATGCTGAGTGGATTCAAAGTAAACAACACATGTGTTCCTATGTTAATAGATAGATAGATAGATAGATAGATAGATAGATAGATAGATAGATAGATAGATAGATAGATAGATAGATAGATAGATAGATAGATAGATAGATAGATGATTGGGCTTTACGTCCTGTACCTATACACTTGGTGGCCAGAGATAACTAGATATATTGATGGAAAAAATATAGATTTATTGATTGATTGATTGATTGGTTGATTGATTCATTGGCTGATTGACTGATTGGTTGGTTGATTGATTGGTTGATTGATTGAGGGATTGATTGATTGATTGATTGATTGATTGGTTGGTTGATTGATTGAGAGATTGATTGAGAGATTGATTGAGAGATTGATTGAGAGATTGATTGAGAGATTGATCGATTCATTCATTATTGATTGATTGATTGATTGATTGATTGATTGATTGATTGATTGATTCATTCATTCATTCATTCATTCATTCATTCATTCTTGATTGATTGATTTATTGATAAACAGACATCCAGAAACAACTGTTTCTCAAAAATATTCCTTTATTTGAACGCTTGCACAATGCACATGGTACGTAGTGAGAACATTTAGCTCTCCGCAAGTATAATATAGTGTGTGGGATATGACCACCATACATCATGTAAGTAACACAGGAAGAGTAAGTGGGAGGATGTTGCATGTTAACCTGCATTTATCCAGGAAACACTTGGCATTTAAAAGGCACACCTACACCTAAAGTAGCCCTTGCATTAGGCCTACTTTATAACTTATCACTCATTGGCTCTGTAATACTCTGAAGCACCAAGCGTACTATAAGGACTAAAATGATTTCCACATTATTCCACCACTCTGAAATCATAGCAATATCAGGGTAGGACTTCTGCTAAATGATTAGTCAAGTCAAGTCAACTTTATTACATCCAACTGGGATAACTCAATGCTCATTGCTCAATTCAGCTGGTGCAATGCAAACATATATATGTATACATAAAATAGAATAAGTCAAATGGCACATGGCATGATACAGAGTTCAATGTCACATATTTCACCAATGGTGTCTGTCATTGAAGAGTCTCAGGGCTCTGACCAGAGAACTTGATTTGTGTCTGTTTGTGTTGGCAGGGGATACAACATGCGGCCGCTTCGTTGACTTTTTGATTTGGTAAAAACTTCAAAGAGAGGGTGACTGTCATCTTTCACAATTCTTTGTAGTTTCGTTATTGTTAGTTTGCTGTCTGTCTCATCAAGATCCTTTTTTTTCAAATATGCACATTTTATTGCAATGCTCCTGGTCAGTTCATTATGTCCTAATACTAGTTACATTATCATACTAGTTATTATTATCAGCACAGATCAATGAATGAGCCTCACCAGTGAGGTCACATGTCTCACAATGACAAATTGCTCATTTCCATACAAAGGTAGGACCTGTAGTGACACCATTGATGTCAACAACAGTTTCACGTAATCACACATCTTCTGACCGCAAGGTTCACCTAAAAAGTGTCTGTTGTTCGGTGAGCAAAATGTCATACCGTTTCAGCCCTGAAGCATGGAAACATCCAAGATATAATAAATTGTGATTTTCTTGTAACCTGACATCTTATGCAAATTACAGCACAACCCACAAACCTTGAATTGCAGATGGCTTCAGAAGTGTCTATGTAAGTGGCCATCTACATTTTCTGTTATCTCATAGTTTCAAATATACATGACAATGGATGGAAATCTGGGGAAAGATGCGACACAAAAACATGCATGCCACGCTGAAGTACAAATAATATGTTGCAGTGTCACTATCCGCCCTGTTCTTTGTATTGAAATGAGTCATTGCAGTCAGGAAATTATATGTACCAAGAGTGGACTGCTGCTCTCGTAAAAAATGGCACTTTGTGTGTCATCATGCTGATAATTTGTCATGACATTACCCAATACTTTCAATATTAATTCAATTAAAGGAGACTAATCCCGCTTGTTGGCGACAAGCAAACAAAAGGATTATGCATCAGTTAGGACAAATCTAACGGTCTTGTCTTGATCATGACCAATCAAACAGCCTCTATGTTTCCCATGTTGAAGTAGAGAAGATGACACTTCATCAGCTACCATGCATCCTGAAGTGCCACTTTCACAGTGCAACAGTCCACTCTTTCTGCATATCAAATTTCCTGATTCTAGAGACATGTGACCTCACACTCTTAACACTGTGTACTGTTTGCTCTTTGCGAAGCGACCTAGTTAATCATAAAATCTTAAATTTTGGACAAGAAACCAATTCAGTTACAACATAACATAGCCAGTATGCTGTATTTATGTATTAGACATCCTGATGTGAAATTACAAGCATTAAATATTCAACAATCAAAAGATTTGGGAAATCTAGTATAAGATGCACTAAAATTTACTAAAAATGCCTATAAACTTAACTGATTGATTCCAGATTTTGTGTGTGTATTACTTGTACTAGAAGACAACATACTGGCTATAATGCAGAGTTTGTTGTTTGTTCTATATATGAGAACTAGCAAAATGTAAACAAAAAATCCTTAATTAGGTCACTTGGTTAGTACTCAGTGTTAAGACACACGGTTCATAGTGTTCCATTTTAGAGCCCCACAGAAAAACAGGTTCAATATCACATCATCAGGTTCAGCTTGTTAAATGGTTGACACTATACCTAGCGCTGCAAGCGGCGTTGCTCCCTGCGGAGAAAGGCATTCTCAGCAAACAGTGTATCGAGGTCCTCTATAAGGTTCATGCATCATGGAGTTCCTTGTCTCTGGAGGGCACTAATATGTCCTTGAATTCTCGTAGATAAATGAAACTTCCAGGTTTGTGAGCAATTTCCTTGAGGATGTTTTAAAATTAATTTGGCACATCATCCAAAAAATTGGCATGTGGCGTAATGTGCACCAACATTTTTCATTGCGCCAGATTTCAAACACTGCCGAGGCACATGCCTCATACACTGATTTATGCAGCCCAAATATATTCATGCACTTTCAAGATATGCAAGTTTACCTCAGGATATCTGTGACATTGACAACCATTTAGTAATTTTGACTCAAGGAGCTGTTGTTACCGCCAATATCCACTATTGTGCCCAATAAGCCTATTGGGCATGGATATTAGTCCTCTTGGCAAAATATAGGGCCTTTTTTAGAATTTATAGGGTTTTGGGGCAAACTATGGGGCCTTTGGGCATTATGACTCCTTTTGGCATGACGTTCCCAAAGTCATCGCATCCTTCAAAATATCTGCAAGGCATTTGGGCAAAATATAAGTCCTTTGGGCACATGCCTAAATCACTCATTATCGCACACTACCAATTATAGTGGATTTTGGCAAAGATCTTATACTTTGGATACATGCCCAAGTCACTCGCAATAACTCTTTTATACTATTGTGAATTTTGACAAATATCCAACTTTGGATAATAGAGAACTGACCAATGAGAATACGCCCTAATATCTTGACCAATGAGAATCCATCCAAATATCCACAGTAGGGGGCACTGTAGTTAATCGTTTGTCCAATGAGAATGCAACTTAATATCCTGTCCAATACAATGAGAATCCGGCCAAATATCCTAGCCAATGACAGTCAAGTCTAATATCCACAGAGCCATGATTGGCCAGTGGCTATTAAGCTGCATTCTCATTGGACACACTGAGAATTCAATGAGATTCCAATGTTATATCCAACAGCCAATGAAAATTGAGCCTAATATCAAATAGGCTAATAGTCAAATAGGCTCTTTGATCAAAGTCAAAAGACTAAGCCAAAATCCATGACAGTCTTTTGCGGATATTGGTGAGTGCGTTGGGCATACACAGCTGTCGGCTTAGGCACCAGGAATTACCACTCTAAAGTTGTCATTTTTGACCACCCTGTGTTTTAGAGTGTACAAGAAATTCATATAGCTGAGTACCATGTGAATGAAAGGTCATGCCATGTTGCGCATTTTGCTGTTATCTTATTTTCTTGCCACACCGACTTCCACAAACTGGGATATCAATGCAAAAACATACATGTTGGCTTCAAAACTGCAACAAAAGCTAATGCTTAAAGCCCTCTCTTTGTACATGGCTGACATGGATTAAACCTATTGTGCTACAAAAGTTATTTTCTGCTTCATAAACACGACAGAGAGAGCTTGCAGCGCCACCTTTATGAAGCTACAAATTCCACAACTTGCGTGATTTATCGTGCTACTTTAATGCGCTACATTATTAATCACACGCTTCCACACAGTAACATGATCTGGCTGAAGGTATGTCCCTATATAGATTAGTTCACACACTAAACAACAACGATTTTTGGGTAACGTAGCTTTATTGCAATGAACTACATTTTAGGCTACGTTTCGTGGCAAGTGGATCTTCAAAGTACGAAATTATTGAAAAAAGCATATTTGATATACTCGGATATTCCAAAACATGCTAATGGAATGACGCTTCCAAAGATCTATACTCTTAACTATATTATAGATAAAGCTTTGGATTGAAAGCTTGTGTTATATATATGTACCTGGTGTTTACAAGTTTGTTATTATGTCAATTTGCTAACTCACCTCCATTATGATAGAATATCAAGAAGACGATACTTTTCTACGAAAGGCATTAAAATCATTTGACCGTGCATTTCTATAGACTTGTATTCTGCATGATGCTGACCTCCTTAAACTTTACAGAAATGTAGGCAAGTCTGGGCAACTCCTTTGAATCGACAACCATACATGATACACCATTATAGTAGGGGGGCATGTGTCATTCCGTAAAAAGTTTCATGTTAGAGCTACGTATGATACATCGTTTCGAAGCTTGTGCAATCAGGATTTCAAAACTGGATGTTGCCATTTTTTAAAAAATGTTTCTGTTGCTATGGTAACCAATTGTTGTTTTGAGTCTTTCGAATGAATTTTCTGATTTTCACTATTTGATTAATGTCAAATTTATTATGCAAATCATGCTAATATTATACATTTTTTATTGTTAAAGGTATTTAGCAACATTACCTATTCAAATGATTCTTCATTGTTTGGTTCCCATGGTTACAGTCATTAACACAGCTTAATATTGCTGATTTTTAAGCGAAAAATGCCATTTCCTTAGTTTAAAATGTCAAAATCTCGTCTAAAGCATGGAGAAGCAGGATATCAAAAGTAGTATATATCTTAAAACATACAAATATGCAGACAAAAAACAAACATTGTGTAAATTAGGACATATATTGTCCATATTCAGAGTGGCCGGTAGATCCCACTAAAATCGACCAAAGAAAAATTGTTGTATTGAACTAGTATATTATGGATAAAACTGCAGAAGTTTCGATGTTAGATAGATGTATGATACATTGTATCGAAGCTTGTAGATTCAGGTTTTCAGAAACCAATGTTGCCATTTTCTCAAAAAGTTTATGTTGCCAATGTAAAAAATTGTTGTTTTGAAGCTGTGGAATGCAATTTCTGATATACTTGAGTATTTAAAAGGAAAATTAAGCGTGTAAATCATTCTCATTTTCATGTATTTTCTATCTTGCAAGGTTTATACCATATTGTCTTTATGAAAGGTTTGTTGTTGTTATGTTGCCACGGTTACAGTAATAAACACAGCTGTCCATGCACATTTAGATCAGAATGACGGCCCGTTTTGCACCAATTTCCCTTGTTTGAAACATCTCTGTCTCACTTTAAAAATGACAAAGAGTAATATGACACTCAGTTAATTTATGCAAATATACCCAAAAATGCTTAGAGTTATTAAATTGAGGCATATATTGCAAATATACAGCTGTTGCTGATATGTGGCACTCGGATCCCACAAGGAGTAATGAAAAATGGCTAAAAGGTACCAATCGATTACAGATAAAACACTACTAAATTTATGTCATATCACATCTAGGCCTACGTGTGTCACACGGTTTTGATCCTTGTGAAATCAGGATTTCACAAACGGATGTTGCCAGTTTTTCAAAAATGTTTTTGTTGCCATGGTGATTGCTTGTCGTTTTGAGGCTATTGAATGAAACTTCTGATGTACATCTTAGCGTTTCAACAAAAAATTTATCATGAAGGCGTTTCAAATTTTCGTTACTTTTCGATCCGATAAAGTAGCATAGAATATTAAATTACAATGATTCTTTATTTTTAGGTTGCCGTGGTTACAGTTGTGAACACAGCTTCTTTTAGCCATTTCATAAGAAAATGTCATTTCGCACCACTTTTTCTAATAAATGTAGATTTGAATGCAAATTAGGGTATATATTGCCTTGTATGACATACATCTGATCCCAGAAGTGCAAGCGACTACTGCATGTGCAAGCTTTTTTGTTAATCAAATATTATATATTCCGCTTTTTAGAAATAAATCTTTAGTCAAAAATGACAAAAGAATACACCATATTGATCGAACAAAAAATGGGTATTTATAGCCTAATGAATTATGAATTTATTTTAAATTTGGAGACAGAATCCAGCAAGTTATCGCAACCCTCGCATTAAAGTTAAAGGCCTCCGCCATGTTTGCTTGTGGCAAAATGTTCGTGAAGAGCATCAAACACGCTTTTGCATCATTTATGTCTCATCTGCAGAAAGTTACCACATCAAGGGGTGCGAATAATGGGTAATTTGACTGTTCTGAGTATACTGTTCATATACAAATCATGTTTTGTTGAATAATGATGCTTAGCACAAAATAAAATGTAAACCTGTGCTTTGGTTCAATGTCATTTTGATTATGCTGTTTCTTCGTGGTATATGGGTCTAACTAAAACAAACAAAAAGAGGCTTCAAGTTGCCCAAAACAAACTGGTACGATTTATATTAGATCTTGGGCCCCGTGCTCATATTGGACAGTCTGAACTAGATGTGGTCAAGTTCTTGAACACCAAGGACAGAGCAACTCAAATGATACTTTGCCACATGTTCAACATATACAACAACATAGCCCCCTCCTAATTAACTGACAAAGTTTCTGTTACATCCTACTGCTACGACACTAGAAGGACTGAGCACAATTTCTTTTTGTACAGACCCCAGGGTATGGCTATCAGCAATTTCTCCTGCCAAGGAGTAAAACTTTGGAACAATTTGCCTCAGACCTTAAAAGCCATTCAATCCAAAGACACTTTTAAGCGGAAACTGAAGGCTCACCTGAGAACACAAACTCGGGCTGAAGAGGCTAATGAATTTATTTTTATGTAACTTACTCTACTGTCTCTTTATTTTTCTGTATTATTTATTATTATTTTATTTTCCATCTCATCACATCAATCATTCTTCAATAACGTCATCATGTTTCTCCTCACCACCCAGGGACTGCACTGGAAATAAGTCAGTAGACTTTAGTGTGTCATCCCGGGATCACCTTCACTCATCCCTTCATATCATTTTGTGTGAATGTAAGTGTATGACTGTGTGTGATTCCGAATAAACCAATCAATCAATTAATCAATAAACAAATCCAATTGTGTTGACTGTCCTCTTTTTCTGTAGACACCCAGTATAATTGTGATGTGCAACTATCCATATCCTATGAGAAAAAGGTGAGGCATGACCAATACATTGGTTCCTGAAATTGTTGTAAGCGCAGTAGTTTTTCGCATTTCTTCCCAGTCCTGTTCTTCATCAGGGTGGTGTCATCATATTGTCTTTGTTTTTCTTCAGCTTTGCCAAGTTTAGTACCATTTGGTAGATAGATGGCAAGGAGGATAGTTTGTTTGTCGGCCACAATACAAGGTATCGTTGTCTGTATTGCGATTTTTTGTAGTGGTTTGTCAAGTTAGGAGGTCAGTGTTGATACAGTCATCCAAGGATGACCATTGCCATTTCAGGTGAGATTGTGATTTTGGATTAGAAGAATCCTTGAGAAATTCTTTTGTTGTTCGTCTCTGCTCCTCTCCGCCAATGGCAAGTACCATAATCCTAGGATACATGTATACATGGAAAATATGCTCTTAGAAGCCAGGTCAGCAATACTGCTGCAATCATTGCCAGCATGTACCTTTGGTTATAACCTTCCTTGCTCGATGCATGAGCCATGGCCAAGGAGAGTAAAAGTCCTATCATCTAAACATGCCAGCCAAATAATTGGATTGTGCCAGTCCAGCTTCCCATCTACACCAGGATCACTTCATCCTCCGACATGGGTGGCAAACAGGCAGTCCTACTACAATAAGGGAGAGGTGCGAATGTGCACTGTCTTGTCTTGGCCACAAGGCTGGTTGTTTTAGTCCAAGTATTTCCGCTCACCACCACGTGGACTCGTAGAGGCCCCGGACCTATGGATGGTGAGGCCAAAGTTGTTAGATCACAATTGGGGTAATAGATATCCATAATACACGCTGTTGAGTTCATCTTACCGCAATGTTTGCAAGATTTTAAACTACATATAGGTGATGTAAGTGATGCAAGAACCTGATATCAGAATTACAGCAGATGTTACTTCCTCATTTGCCTTTCTTTGAATGTCTGATGGCAATGGCCCAACAGTCTATGCTTGACCGACCTGTAACAAATACTTAAAAGAATTGTTCCAAAAAGCTACCAAGTGTATAGTTTTATATTAGAAACACTCTAATGTACATAATTCATTCAATTTTTCTGCATATTTGCTTGTTGAAGAAGTGCCCAAACTGTAATATCTATTTGATAAAGGATTTTTCTAGAGAGATTTGGGCATTGTCAAGCAAAGTAAGGGTGATGGAAAATTGCATTTTTTCCCCGTATAAATGTGCCAAGAGAAGCTTTCTTTATGAATGCAACTATGTCAACCTCTTGACAACAAAAAATTGTTTATCAAGGAAATTTAGTACATTAGCTTGCAAAATAAAAAATCAATTAAAATTTGAATGAATTGAATTATGAGTGAACATTTAAACAACTATATTAGGAAACTAATTCTAAAATCTCAAAGTAACAAGCAGTAACCATGGCAACAGAAACATTTTTAAAAATATGGCAAGATCATTTTGTGAATTCTCGAATCTACAAACTTGAAAACGGTGTATTATATAAAGCTCTAACATGAAGTTTTATCTATAATAGCTTAGTTCGTTAGGACCATTTTTCATTTTTCATTCCATGAGAGCTACTGGGAGTCACATATCATAAACAGCTGTATATTGGCATTATATATATATTTCTGCATTTTTTCTGCATACTTGCTTGGGAATGAATTCAATATGAGTAAAACCCTCCTTTGCCGCATTCTAGGTGAGATTTAAAGTTTCTAAAACAAAGAAAAGGTGGTCCAAAATGACATTTTTCTCATAAAATGTTCTACACCAATCTGTATGTGTTCATGGCTGTTACTAAGGTAACCTAATAACAAAATCAATCATAAAGGCAATAAACATACAGTAAAATATCTTGTCATATTAAAAATAAAATAATTAGAATGATCTGTACTATAAATTTTCATTCAAACAACAAAAGTATATCTGACAGTTCATTCGAAATACCAGGTACTCAAAACAACAGTCTGTAACCATGGCAACAGAAACATTTTTGAAAAAAATTGCCCCACCTGTTTTTGAAACCTGATTAAACAAGCTTCAAAATGGTGTATCACATGTATACCTAACATGAAAATTTGTATGACTTTATCCCTAATAAATCAGTTCTTCACGACAATTTTTCATTCATCACTCCTTGTAGGGTCTCAGGTCCGTGTATCAGAAACTGCTGTATATGGGCAATATATGCCCTAATTTCCATTATGTTCAAATTTTTCGGCATATTTGCATATTAGAAAAAATCCCTATGTTAGATAACCTTCTTTGCCACTTTTTAAAGGAGAAATAGACATTTCCAAAAAAGGTAAAAGGTGCCAAGTAATATTTTATCATAAAAATGTAATGAAGGGAGCTGCACGTATGACTGTAACCATGGAAACTCAATGAAAAAGAGTTATATATAAATGTCCTTGCTAATTATACTTGCTAAGATATAAAATAAATGAAAATAGAATGATTTACATGATAAATTTCCATTACAAAATTTAAATATGTCAAAAATTGTATTCAAAAGGTCCCAAACAACAACCCGTTACCATGGTAACAGAACCATTTTTGAAAAAATGGCAACATCCGTTTTTCAAATCCTGACATCATGAGCTTCGAAACGATGTATCATATGTAGCTCTAACATGAAACTTTCTACGGAAGCCCTTTTTCTGACACATGCCCCCCTACTATTAGCTGCCATTAGCGAAACATTGGTCAATTCAGGGACTTGCTTCTAAAGACAGAAAAATAATTTACTTGAATTAGCCTTGTACTCCACCTGCTGGAAAACTTGGCACACAAATGGATGAGTGGGGCTTTTCGTCCAGTATTTATGCTCCTGGTAAGCTAATTAGGACAGGAGGAGGACACAGCAATGAGGCAAAGGATGATTTAAACAGCCGTCCAGTATAGGCCCAGGTGACCCGACAAGAGCTGGATTCGAAACCTGGACCCAGCAATTGGTAGTCTAGCACACTATCACTGGATCAACCCTCCTCAGTGAATGAATCAAGCCATGCAATATCATGAAAATTATCTGGCTACGTATATCTATCTTTTTGTGACATTTATGCAGAGAAATTCAGCTTGTCTGCACTCTGCAGTTCTACTAAAAATTCATTATAACTATGGAAAGTATAACACATGATCAATTTCATAGACTTCCTTCAGTACTTTTCCCCCTTTAGATGAGGTATATTGGGGCCAGCTTTTCTTGGCTTCCCACTTTTCATTAAGTAGCCAAAGATATGAAGTGGGCCATAATTAGGGCTCCGTATAAAGTCAGTTGGTACTGTTGGTCATAACGGAGACTGCCCCCACGCCTTGTCAGGGAATCTACGGGATTACCCGACATGCGCTATTGTCCTGGGTGACCTGACACATTCTATTCTTTGTTTCTATAATATACCTATATCACATTGTGGGAGGTTGAAAACAAAAATTTAGCTTGACAAAGACCCTCCTCCTCCTCCTCCTCATTCTCCTCTTTCCCTCCTTCCCTTCCTTCTCCTCATTCTCTTGACTCTTAAAAGGCAACTGTATTGCCTGGGCAAATTCCCAGCAGGATGTCGTTGGATGAGAAATCTAATTGGTGGCCCCTTGTATCAGTGTCTTGTTGGGCAGCTAAAAGATCCCTAACATGGGGTAAATATGAAACATGTTGTTGAGGACTCTCACTTTCTTATCCTACATCTCATCAATCAACCCTAATGTGCACACATGCAGAACGGGGCTTGTTCTCCTATTTCTCCTTACCTGTATCTTCTTCAACATTCTACCTTCTTCCTTCTTCCTTCTTCCTTCCCCTCTTTTCTCCTGCTGTTCCTCTTCCCCCGCAAGATGTTTTTGGTCTCAGGCTTAGATGCCAAAGATTGTGTTGATCAACTTTACAGGAACATGCACATTGTTTAAATACCATTTTAGATACCCAGGAAAACCATCCCAGAAAAACTGGGAAGAGGGAGTCTCGTGATGTCATTGAGAGGCTTCTCCACCCCGAACTATTTATAGCTCACAGAGAATTTGTCAAAATAACAAGAAGTCAACAATTAGGACAAAACACCACAGCAGTTAGATGATGTGCAGAATGCCTTTTAAAGTGCCTTGTGCACGTTATTTTTTTATATATAGTTTTAGTAACAAAGATCATAATGCATTTGCAAAGGTCATAATATACAGTGTAGCTGCTGTTGTAATATTCATGAGTTTTGAACGCAGCTAAAAGGTGTTTGTTGAGATCAAAGATCAACCCAAGAAGAGTATTGTATATGTACCTCATACTCCTCAAAACCAAAATAGCTTGAAGTTGCCCAAGATGTCTCATATTATCAACTTATGAGATCAGTTACGCTGAATTGGGAGGAAGGCATTTCTTGTATAACCCAGCGGGCATTGTGATATGTACGACATCATTCTGAAGTCAGATTTGGTGTTCTGATTACATTACAGTAAAGGTGGGTTTGCGAAAAAAAATAGCATAGCATTATAACCGAGTGGTCATCAAAATCACCTGCGCATGCAACATCATATTGGAGTTACATTCAGACATGCATATGACTTAAGTACCACATCAGTAGAAGAGCAGTCAAAAACCTGGCTGTAGGATGATCTTTAATGCGAAATAATTCTGTGGCATCATTGTGAAGTACCTTTCTGGCCTCAGTCTTATGTCAGTAGAAGATTGGTCCATGGACAAATCATGCTGAAATTGGCTTTTGTCTTCTGTGTTTGGGGAAACAATAATGTCACAATGACTTTATATTTAAGTCAAGGTCAAGCATGACCTAAAATTATCAAATCACAACACCAGACTGACATCACAATGCTCGTTGGGTAGTTGAGCAAGAGAAGACGAATTGAAGTTTATGGCAAATTAAGCTGACTGGAGATGATTTTTTTCCTGGTATAAGTGTGAGCGTAAGTTTTACTGGGACAGAGACATTTTTGGTAGAAATCCAGCAAATCCAATATAATCATATGAAGGCGTTTCTGGTAAAAGTTCAGCAAAATTATGCTAGTGTGACATGATGGCATTTCAAGCAAGTAAGCTGACTTCTTCATGAGACAGTATTTCTGGTAAAAGTTCCAGCAAATAAAGCTAAATTAAGATAATAGCATGTCTGGCAGAAGTTTTAAAAACTCATTTTAGTGCAAGTACAGCCAGCATTGACACATTGACATAGTCACTAGTCAGAACAATAAAGAACATATTGGGCTTCGATCAAATGAAATGAAAGTAATTTACATTACCATATTGTTTGTTGCAAGCAAACTATTGGTTGAGGAAGACACTCTCAGAGATCTGTGTGGAAAATAATCATCTCAGTGTAATGCATCAATGCAAAACCAGACAACTGCATGCAGCTGAAACAATTGTTATTGCATGCGTGCTTATCTTTTTTCACAAGAGAAATAGCTCTTAACCAGAATATGAGAAGTCTTTATTATTCACTTATAAGGTTACTCAGGTGTTTATGTAGTATTATATGGTTGCTATAAATGTAGCAGGGATCATGACAGATTGCATGTTACTGCTTATAAATATAACAATAGGCTTATATAAATATAACAATAGGCTTTTAGTGAATAGATGGTTTTAATTTGAAAATAGCAGTGTTTAGAAATTAATATAAATCACATATATATGACCAACATTATATATATACAATGGCATATTTCTTCGAGTTGAAATAAAGGAAAACAATTTTAATTTCCATGTTGTTTCAAAAACTTTGAAAATAAGTTATGATACTGAGAATGGGTTAATTTGACATGTAATTTATACAAGTATGAATTATTTTTAGATCTTCATGACCAACATCCAAGTTGGATTTATTGGGATATGACATTGATGTCCTTTGCATCAGTTTTAAGGGTCGGACCGGCAATGGAATTAGTCAAATTTTTTGTTGAACTTTGTGGGTTATTAGTTACTCATTTTTATTTGTTGGTCCTTTTAAAGCTATTTTATAGTTACAAGGAACAGTGACATAACATTTCATACAAATCTATAGAAACAGGGTTGGGCATGAGTACACATAGATAAAAAGCTGATCTCATACTCATATTTGTACTCCAAATATTGGTAGTTCTCATCCTGTAGTATGCTTGCATATAGTCGTTCCCAACCCTGATTCTGAATGGTATTGCTTTCTTCTATACCTGAAATGCTGGCTGATTCTGATGTTCAGCATTAGTGCTCTGACGTTCTGACCTTGGTGTCAGTATCAGGACAAACAGGTTGTTACAGCTACACAGACAGTGGCCCATGATGGACCCAAGTAGCAGACATGGAATGTCATTAAGAAGAGCCCACTTGATCATCTGTGGTAATATCTGACAAGTAGGACAGCCCAAACCATTGACCTACGTGCCTGAGAATCTGGTACAGCACACTGAACAAATATGTGCTCAGAGCAAACCATTTTGGTAGCATAAAGCAAATTGCCTTCAACTTTTGACAAATGATAGCAATTAGATGTGCATTAATAGGTTAGGAAACTACAAAAATTCCAATCAATTTGTTACAAAACGGAGTCTGAATTACAAATGTAACTCAAGTGTGAAATTAAAGAATGACTCCGTTTGGCAAACTGAGATTGTTTTATGATTTTTCCCTTTACAGTTATTACTTCAATAACTTATCTCACATAAAGCAAAATGACCTTCATTACTTACATAAGCACATTATTACTACAGCTGCTAGCATGATATGATGAAGATGTCAGGACCTCAAGTTGACAAGAACCACGCATTGTGTTTAATTGGAAAACAGACTAGATCTATCAATTACTATTTCTACTGTTATGCTGAGTACTACAAGCTACTACAAAGAACTGTAATCTAAATTTTATACTACTACACTACCATACTAATTAAGGTCTTAGAATCACCGAATTCTATGCAAAATTATCCTTGAGTTAAAGAGGTCTTACTCTTTACAGATGAATGGTAATATATAAGATGCAAGTCAACGTCTTAATTGCAACTATATCTTATAGGAAACAAGTTAACTCCTGCCAGTCCAAAAATACCTGGTTTGACCTTTAAAAGTTTACACCCGTGCTAAAATAGATGTTTAAAATTTAGAGATTGTCTGTGCAAATGTAAGTACGTTCTAAAAAAGCTGGACAAGTCAATGGGCAAAAGTTGCAGAATCAGTCTCTCCGACTGGGATTTTTCTGACTAACCTTTAAGACATCACCATGCTATACAAAGTGGGGTACAGGTAAAGCACGAAGTTATATATAATTTTGGTAACAACATGAGTCTTTGCTTAATGGTTCCTACTCACCTACAGTAACAATAGCAGAGGAACAGTGGTGGCAGTATTTAGGGAAAGAGGTGCGAAAGGCGGGAGCAAAGTTGGCATTGTGTCTGGGCTTTAGGCTGATTGTCCACTCACTACCGTAAAATTTGATATTTTGAGTGATCAAAATGGTTGAACGAATCACATTAGCTCGCAGAGCTATTGAGACCGATCATAACAATGCATAATTATTTAACAACACAAAATTAAAAATAATTTAAAAACAATTAAAAAGCTCTAAAAAAATTACTAGGCCTAATTGAGATATTAACATGTGTAGTAATCAATGGTAATACTGATAATTTTACTATAAAAAGGTTTACCTTATATAAAAAGGTTAAAAACACTGCTTGGAGTAGAATCTGAGGCACATAGACCCGTTTGTCATTGTATAATTCTGTAAATTGACCAGTCTACTAAGTCAAGGGTGGGCAGTGTGGTTCAAATGCTACTGAATACACGATGACCTGTTGTTTTCAGCTAGGATAATCTGTCTGTTATCATTTGCAACCTAAAACAACAATATATGTCAGCTGAAATGAATTGTGCAACCGCCTCACTCAATCATTTAAGCTCTTCTGACTGCAAATTTAGCAGCGCAAAGTATTTGGTAAACCAGCCCTCTGTATCTGCTAATTGTATCTGCAATAATTATTCTTCACAATTTATTCTAACACTTCATTCCTCTGTTTGGTTTCAGAAATTGGCAAACTGCAGGACACAGACCGAATGGAAATGTTAGAAAAACTGTTATACCGTTTAATTCCATCAGAAGACGGAGAAAACCTTAGAAACGGGGAAGATTTAGAAGATGACAGAAGTTTGCAAAACTATTATGACAAGCACTTAAAAGATTTGCACGTATCAACTCGATCGCATTCATCATCTCCTGTTCGTTACTCCAATGTTTTCGGCACAAGAAGTAATTACGAGGGAAGCAGGATGCCCTTAAGAATCGCTGGTTCAAAAAGGAATTTCGATCGCAACGGATGGGGTGGTGGTTACGGCAAGAAATAAGTGATATCACATTGAACATAATCCTGGGAAGATGCTATGCTTCGATCTGGGATGACCATGGGATTAGTTTTGTCGATTCATGCAAAGTTGGAGTCTGAACACCATATATTTTTACCTTTGGCTAACAAAAGATGACAAAAAGACAAATTCTACTCTGGGCTGGATACAACAGCTCTCAGTCTAAGCTGGATACAACAGTTCTCAATTCGGACGAAAATGCAAATTGGAGTTTTATCAAACTATAACAACTGCATGGTTAATAAATTATTTTGTGTGTTCAATATATATGCAGAGTATTGTTTCTGGCAGCAAACTTCCATGTTCTATGTGTGTTGACGATGTTGTTGATTTACGGTGGGGCTGGCAACTGCAGCTCCTACAATTACGGTTTCAGTACAAATACAAGAATTGACTTCACTCTTTTTACCAGGCTGCCACAAACAATTTTCTTCTCAGTTTTTGTGTCAGATTTGAATTTCTGAAGAAAAAAACTTGGATATTTTTGCTGCAGATTTTAGTTGTATAATTCAAGAATATTCTGATGATGTATCGGTTACAACAACTGTTAAAAATATCTGATATTTAAATATATTTTCTCTTTATCATTATTTTTGATGATGTGTCTGAATAAAATTTTATGTTTCTAAAACTCCTGATATTGTGATGAAAATAAAAAGACATCCAACCTGATGAATTGCACTCTTGCATTTGCAAATTTAAGTCTTTTAGAATTTAGCATGGACCCATTGGACTGGGACCCAATTGCTTAGGGGCTATCTCAGCTACTAACTCTATTTATAATCATAGGAATTATCATTCAAGAGCATAGTCAACTTTCTACCAAGAAATTGGGGGATGCTATAAAAGTGGAAACAGACCACACATTTCGGTATAGGTGTGAATGGTGCTTATAGTGCAGCCATCTAAATCTTAGGGCAGTTTTGGGCCTCGTGGCTGCTTGCCAGAGTCGGTTGTTGATACTAGAGGAGTTTGAGTATTGGAGTCAATTTTCCACACTAGTATATCTCAGGCTACCTGTTCAATAACAACGTCTTTAATTGAGATCTCTCTCTTTCATTTAAATACCCAGAGTATATTTGTTTGGTGATCATATTTGACAGCGCATACCTTGAATAATTAGTTTTCCCTGTGAGTAACTGTGTCGCAGGCCAAAGATTCAGATCTAGCTACCTTAATTCACCCTTGGCAAATCAGAAGACATGTAGTGATCCTAAATCCAGGTCAGCCATGAAATCACCTGGCTACAGATGACACCAGGGATGTCAGGAAATCATCTAATTAGTAGTTCATATAAAGCTTATTTCATTATGACAATGCAAAATATTGACCAAACTTGTCATTGACAAAACTTCAACTAAGAAACTCAACCAGTCAAACAATTTGTGCAGATTGTGCTTGCTATTTTTGGATCCTTTATGTGGCAGTCCTAAAATGTTCCAATGTTCTGACCTTGGTATCTGTCTTGGTTAGAGAACAAACAGGCCGCTACAGGCAAACAGGCAGTGAGTGGACACAACCAGCAGACACCGAATGTCATTAAGAAGAGTTCACTTGATCATCTGTGGTAATATCTGACAAGTATGACAGCCCAAACAATTCAGCTACGTGTCTCAGAATCTGGTATAACACACTGAACAAATATGCGCTCATAGCAAACCATTTTGGTGTGCAAAGCAAATCATCTTCAACCTCTGACAAATGATAGCAATTAGGTGCATTAATAGGTTAGGAAACTGATCAAAATTCCACAATACAGGTTCTACTTTAAACTGGGTTCTCAAACAATAGTTTAAACTAGAAATTTACCGATTCATTTGTGCTCTAAGAAAAGTGGACCAGTCCATGGTCAAATGTCACAGAATCTGTCTCTTCTATTGGGATATATCTCACAATGCAAAAGCAGTGGAGTAGTAGTGACAGTAACAGTGGCAGTAGCAGTTTTACTTTCCTAAATCTCAGTGCTCAGTTATGTCAACTGACTGACTTTGTTATTCATTATTTTACAGGTCCTACAATGACATAGTTATCTTCGATGGTTGTTTTGGCGGTAAACATGCCATAACCAATGTTCATTTTCTCATTAAAAGATAACATTGGAATTTACTTTAATTTATTCCTGCAACTTTCATCACCTTCATTAGTATCTGAGAAAAAGACAAAGATTGCTTGTGGATGACTCGAAATTATTGTGTAGCCTTGTCTGGTTCTCATAACAAAATTAATGGAGACATCTTTACAACCAAAGTCAAATGGACAGACACGGATTTGGTCAGATATGTCGCCATGTTATTCACAGGTTTGATACGGGCAAATCATGTTAAGTGGTTTCGGAGTCTACCCTTTTGACTCTAGCTGCAAAAGTCTTTCTCTCGATCATGTCTAATCAAACAGCCTCTTTGCTGCCAATACTAAAGTTATGATAAGAAACACCTTCAGAAATAATGACTTCCGAAATGCAAATTTCTTATATCTTTTTTCTTCAACTGATGAAACCACAGAAAAATGATAAGTATTTTCAATAGTTTAAGCTCTTTGCAGATTAGTGGCCCAAAATATTTTCGAAAAGAACATTCAACTTGGCCTTATATGATACATCATTGACTTAGGAAGTTTTTAATGGCTTGTTTTGTCGCTTACTGTAGGGGGGGATGATAATCCTGAAAATTTGCGGGGACGCCTTCAAAAGTTGCTCATTGCCTCCAGAATCAAGAAAAATTTTACCAAACTGAATTTCGTGGCTTATTCAGCCTGCTACTGGCCAAAATGTCAAACCGCGTCTTTTTAAATGGCGAAAATAGTATTTTCCATTAGAACTTAAAAAATATTGATTTTAAGTCAATAAATGTATTGACATTGAATAGGATATTGGGCATTCCGAACATTTTGGTGTATATTTCAACTTTCTAGGTGCATTGGTTCTTGAGATATGGCCATTTAGGGTCCATTTTCAAAGAACTTCCATGAAAATTACAAGAATTTAGAATAATAATCATGAGGACCTGGATCTTGAAAATATATATGACTTCATCAACATGTAGAAAAATACACTAGATATTGAGTTAGAAGTCAGTATAACTATCACTTCATTCACTTGTATCAGCTACCTGCACATTCGAGGACTGTCAATACTGACGGCTTGATGTAAAGGGAAAGGGGAGAAGACATTGGTGATAGCTTTTTCAGAAGTTATGTGGAAAGAACAGTGTCTCTGCCACTTCTCTGCTGTACTTTCATAAACAGAAAGTAGAATTATTTGCCTAAAACATGAGTTAGTATAGTGACAGTTGTCAATTCCAAAATAAGCAGTCAGTCATGGGGAGGTCCCCCCTTCCCCCTGATGCATATAAAACGCGATGATTTTGTTAAGTTAAATTATACTGCAAATCAATGAAAGTCATAATGAATGATTTTCCAATATTCATGGCATTCATTGTAAACCGCTATGTGGGAGTGTCAATGAGGTCACAAGTCACTCAATGACACGTTAGCTGCCAAATGTAAGTACTCGTCATTCGTCGGCTGTGTGACAGACCTGCACTTGCTATATTGCACACCTACATACACCTTTGTCAATATTACATTACACAAGTCCAGTGGGCCTATTTCCACCGTGAAAAAAAGGATTGTCTATATCAGACAATAGAACTTTGTACAATATAATATATCTGATCTTTGGATTGTGTCAACCAGACAATTGAGTTGTTTAAATCTTTTTTTTGTAACCTAAAGGATTTGGCACTTCCTTGAATAAATACCATTTCCAAATGGACTTGGATTAATTTTTAATATTTAAATTAACAATTTTTATTTTGTCTCACTTCTACTTCAGAATCTACAGGTTTATCCTGCCCATGCACGCTCCAAATTTTCTGCTCCATAACTTATGATTTTGCTGCAAATTTTCAGTTTGTTCTTGTAGTTGTGATACTTTTAGGAGCTGATCCTTTAAAATTCCAACTCCAATTGGTCAATATCAGTACACTTTGTGATTTTGTTTTATTTCTCGGAAGCACCTTCTAATAGAATTCAATATAAATGCACACCCAGCTATCAGGACTGCCCTCTCGCCGTGCATGCAGGTTACAAGAGAAGTTTAACTTCAGTGTTTAGTCATTTAATTGCTTCACTTTTGGAATTTACCATTCACTGATTAAAAACTTCTAAGTGCATTATTCCGAAGGAACAGACATCAATTTAAGTACAAGGTTTACCATATATTTTCCTGATTTAGTTTGATTATTTAAATCGGACCCTTACTGATTAGCAAATCAGTAAAACATTCATATGAGTGTCCTCACTGGGGATACTGTATTTTCAAGCTAAGGTTTTATTGAACATCATTCTACAGTCCACTGTGTCATTGATTTCCTGAAAATGACTAGTCATAATTTTTAAAAGTCATTATTTTCACACTATGTCTTTGATAGTTTCGTAATCATAATTTGAAAGAATAAAATGAATATTTATCTGATCTTTGTGTTTGCCACAGACCATAAGTGTTGGTATGCAAATGAAAGCTCTTTTTGCACTCTGTTTAATGGTGTTATTTTCAACTTCCTATCTTTAAACATGTTAAAATTAACAAAGATCGCGAATAGGCGAAAATTCACAAAAACGTCGCTTTTCCTGTCATAAGAAAGTGCCAGTAGCAGCTAGTGGCAGGTCCGAAATCCCGAAATTTCAGTATGGATGGACTTTTTAAAACAATAAAGATTGATTTGAAGGTGTCCCCGCACATGCCCAGCAAAAAAGCCATTTTATCATCCCCCCCTACTTACTGTGTATTAATTTCATCAGCTTGTATCATATACATCAACATACACTAGTATACAAAATTATTTGCCCCTGCCCCTCCAGGCACCCTATTTAATTTCATTTTCCTCCAAATTCAGATATCCCGTACGATTGATACGAACCATGTTTTCACCTGAACTGTATTTCTGTGGTATTTCTATCAGAAAAATTTCAAAATTAATTGAGATAATTAGCTGAAACCAAAATTTTTCTGGGACAAAGTATTAGCTCTCTATTGCTCACCGTCTCTGGGTGTCACCTGTCAGCTTTTAAACACTTTATAACACTCCACGCCATCAAATAAAGCTTTCAGCTTATCTCAGACACATGATTTATGTTACTTCTTGAAATTCATTGAGCCAAGAAGTGTCCCATATGATCTCAGAGCTGCCAGCGAATACCCTGTGATACATTGTCTGACTAGTCAATTTTTAAATTCTTTCTGCCTTGGGCCTTGAGTAATTGTCAGTAAATTTCACTTTATAGTTTTTAATTTGTTTACTGTTTTAATACATATTTACTTATTTATTTTTTAAATTGTATATTTTTTAAATTTTACATTCAATTTCTTGTTTCATACATTTCATAACATATATACTTATTTATTTTATTCTCATTTATTTTATTCTCATGTGTAAATCCAACTATTTATTTGGTTGCCAATAATATTATATTCTTCTCTTCTTCTTCTCTTCTCTCATTGACAGCCCCCAAAATTAATGGCATCCTGGAATACACCACGGCAACATTAAAAAGTGCACTTTTTTCAAAAAGTGTAAAAAGTCCGCTTCGTAGACTAATTCATAACTTTTACCGGACATATTCTGTTACTGTGCAGCGGAAAAACACAAGAAAAATGTTAGTTGTAATAAATTTAAAAGGCATGATCATGAGCCTAACTCCTCCTCTGAGTTAACTACGACGGTTTACTTGCTAAACATTTGAAGACATACATTTTTTCTGAACTATAACTCTGACAAGATTCTGCGTATGTATATGGAAAAGGTTTGTGCTGGGAGACTATTAATTTTTGGGGCTGTCAATGAATTTCAAATCAGCAAGAAGGGGGGCTAATAATTTTGTCCTCAAATGTTAGCTTAGTTAATTTATTAAATTTAGTAAGTTATGCTCCTCCTGATAAGAGGATTAGGAGGCTAGCAGGTAACTTTAGATGACATGGCAAAGCCAATTTGGAAGTTAAAAGGTTAAAACAACAGTAGGCCGCTAATCTACAAAGAGCTCTAAGGTTAAATCTTATTTTAGTTTTGAACGTCAGCTAATCAGGTACTTGTACTGTTCAGGTTTTGATGATTGGCATAGGACCGATTGTAATAATGTAATATATTTGGTTTGTACCACGGTCACCACTAGCCTATACTTATCATGATGCTGCGGACTCATAAAAGGATAAAAGTCACCAGTGTTGACAAAGTAAAGCTGACTTTTTAAATAGTTTGAAGAAAACAGGCATGTTGGTTTATGACTTCAGACTTCAAACATTTCTCTTTCTACAACACATGCATTGCTGACTTTAAAGTCAAGCTGAAAAGAAAAAAAACAGTTCAATGGTTTTTGCATTAATTTTTATTAAAAATACAGGTGTTTTTTAGTTTTCTTGAATTTCACAATACCGTTTCTCACAAACACATTTTTGTACTTCCAACCGGGTTTGGTATGTAATAGCAGCAACACCACATACATCCATTCTATGTCAAGACACTATTCCAACTCAACAGCTTCAGTAGTATATAAATGAAACAGAACACCATTTGATATAGTCTTTGGCATGCAAAATGTATGAATCATCTTTTTAATGTGTGCAATGAAGTAATACAATATCCAATGTATATTTCTGGATAAAAGGTACGGAATGAAAGACCTAGATATCAGCAACAGATGATCCAAGAGTGTTCTCCAGTTCTCACAAAATACAAAGAAAAACTTCATGGTGAAAAGAAAATGCTGCTGCGTACAAAGTGCTATAGATTTAGGATATTTCTTTTACTGACAAAACCCTGTATATTATAGAATGTTTGGCACAAAACGCTTGATATTCTATGGATAGCTTTTCGAGATTTCATGCAACATAAAACATATATATTTTATGGTATGGTATGATATGGCATGGTAAGTGCAGCCCTCTAAGCCCAGCTCAGGGCACTCACAATGGATGATTGATGAGATGGGAAAGAGAGCGAGAGTCCTCAACGTGTTACACATTTGAGAGATCTTTAACTTGCCCAGCATGGACAGTGATACAAGGGACCGCCAATTTAATGTCTCATCGGAACGTCATCCAGCTGGGATTTTACTCATGAAGGTACACTGAAAATGTTGGGTTCCCAACCGGGGTTCAAAACCCATGCGAGCAAAGACCTTCAGCGGAGCAGACAGGCACCTAAGCCCATTAATGACCACCCAGCTGCACATTGTATACACAAATGTGTTGGAAAGTGACCGTAATTAGAAACATGTTGCACTAGCAGTAGAAAGTAGTAGTTGCAGCACTACATTCTTCAGACACTACAAGAAAAGTGAGCCACCTACTTGGGGAGTACCTAACAAAAATTTACAATACTGAAGGACAGGTGACATTTAGAAAACTTATAAAATGTTTTAAAACATAATTACCACAACTTTCTTCAGTTAATTGGGAAAGTTTGGGAAAAAGTAACCACTTGAGACAACCTTTCGTATTCGAAAAAATGTAGCTTTTTGTGTTTGGTTTGGATAACTTTGGTGAAAAAAAAGAAGGTCATTTGTGGCAGTTAATTTTAACAAAAGCACAATTACACGTACATTTCTTGTATTTTTGCTTTCCAAATCTCAGCTTGAGGGAGGTTGTTGCTGCAGTCGTCCAAATGCAACATAAATGTGGCAAACATCACCTTGTCAATGTTTAGTGTCAGTGGGAGTAAAAGAGAAGCTTAGGGAAAGGTTACTTGTGGAGAACTAAAATCTTGTCTTTTTTTTAACATTTGTCTTTTTATTTTTGCCCACATTCTGCAAGTTGATGCCACTAGTGAGTTGTTTCTATACAAGATTCAGCTGTCTATTTCAACTTACTGCAGCCTTCTTAAGGTTTTTTTAAAACTGTGTATACATCTTTTTTTCCGTTTTTTTTCCAACAGTTTCCACAAATGAACTGGATCAACTTTACTATCTTTACGATAACTGGAGCAGGAATGTCTATATTTTCCTTCACTAGATTGGAAGGGATGGGATCAGTATTGCAGATGGTGGGCTTCAATGAACCAACAACCTTGGAAATTTTGTCATAGATTATAATCCATTTTCAAAGGTCATAATATACAGTGTAACTACTGTTGTAATATTCATGAGTTTTGAACACAGCAAAAAGGTGTTTGTTGAGATCAAAGATCAACCAGAAAAGAGAATTATATACCTCACACTCCTCACAACCAAAATAGCTTCAAGTTGCCCAAGATGTCACATATCATCAACTTGTGAGATCAGTTAAGCTGAATTGGGATGAAGGCATTTCTTGTATAATCCAGAGGACGTTGTGATGTATACGATATCATTCTGAAGTCAGATTTGATGTTCTGGTTACATTACAGTAAAGGTGGGTTTGCAAAAAAAATAGCATAGCATCATAACCAGAGTGGACATCAAAATCAGCTGCGCAATGCGCATTCAACATCATATTGGAGTTACATTCAGACGGGCGTCTAACTTAAGTACCACATCAGTAAAAGAGTAGTCAAAAACCCGGCTGCAGGATAATCTTTAATGCGAAATAATTCCCTGGCATCATTGTGAGGTACCTTTCTGACCTTAGTCTGATGTCAGTAGAAGATTAGTCAATGGAAAAAGTCATGCTGAAATTGGCTTTTGTCATTTGTGTGTGGTTGAAACAATAATGCCACAATGACTTTATATTTAAGTCTGTCACGACCTAAAATAACCAAAATGCAACACCAGACTGACATCACATTGCTCGCTGGGTAGTTGAGCAAGCGAAGTCGAATTGAAGTTTATAGCAAGTTAAGCTGACTGGAGATGAGTATTTTTTTTGGTGTATTAAAGTGTGTGCAAAAGTTTTACTGGGACAGAGACATTTTTGGTAGAAATCCAGCAAATCCAATCAAATCAGATGATGGCGTTTCTAGTAGAAGTTCAGCAAATTATGCTAATGTGACAGGATGGCCTTTCTGGCAAATTAAGCTGACTTCTTCGTGAGTCAGTATTTCTGGTAAAAGTTCCAGCAAATAAAGCTAAATTAAGATGAAAGCATGTCTTGGAGAACTTTTAAAAACTCTTTTTAGTGTAAGTAGAGTTAGCATTGACACATTGACACATTGACAGACTCACTAGTCAGAATAATAAAGAACGTATTGGGCTTCGATCAAATGAAATGAAAGTAATTTACATCACCATATTGTTAGTTGCAAGCAAACTATTGGTTGAGGAAGACACTCTCAGAGGTCTGTGTGTGGAAAAGAATTCTCTCAGTGTAATGTATCAATGCGAAACCAGACAACTGCATGCAGCTGAAACAATTGTAATTGCATGCTTATCTTTTTTCACAAGAGAAATAGCTCTTAACCAGAATATGAGAAGTCTTTATTATTCACTTATAAGGTTACTCAGGTGTTTATGTAGTATTATATGGTTGCTATAAATTTAGTAGCGATCATGACAGATTGCATGTTACTGCTTATAAATATAACAATAGGCTTATATAAATATAACAATAGGCTTAAAGTGAATAGATGGTTTTAATTCGGACTACGTTGGACCGCCGAGGCATGCTGACAGGGTATAGTCGTTCCCAACCCTGATTCTGAATGGTTTTGCTCTCTTTTATACCCTAAATGCTGGCCGATTCTGATGTTCAGCATAAGGGCTCTGACATTTGATCTTGGTGTCGGTATCAGAACAAACAGGCCATTACAGTCGCACAGACAGTGGCCCACGGTGGACCCAAGTACATGTAGCAGACACGGAATGTCATTAAGAGACACCACTTGATCATCTGTGGTAATAACTGACAAGTAGGATGGCCCAAACCATTGACCTACGTGCCTTAGAATCTGGTAAGGCTCACTGAACAAATATGTGCTCAGAGCAAACCATTTTGATAGCATAAAGCAAATTGCCTTCAACTTTTGACAAATGATAGCAATTAGATGTGCATTAATAGGTTAGGAAACTGACAAAAATTCCAATCAATTTGTCACAAAACAGAGTCTGAATCACAAATATAACCCCAGTCTGAAATTAAAGACTTGACTCCATTGGCAACCTGAAATTGTTTTATGATTTTCCCTTCACACTAGTTCACAGTTATTACTTCAATAACTTATCTCACATAAAGCAAGATGACCTTCATTACCTACAGAAAGTGCATTATTACTACAGCTAGCATGATATGATGAATACGTCAGGACCCCAAGTTGGGGGAAACCATGCATTGTGTTTAATTGGAAAACAACAAGATCTATCAATTACTATTTTTAATGCTAATTCTGCTGTTATGCTGAGTACTGCAAGCTGCTATAAACAACGATACTACTAAACTGCTACACTACCATACTAATTAAGGTCTTAGGATCACCCAATTCTATTTACTGTTTACAGATGAATGGTAATGTATAAGATGCAAGTCAATGTCTTAATTGCAACAATATCTAACAGGAGACAAGTTAACTCCTGCCAGTCCAAAAATACCTGGTTTGACCTTTAAAAGTTTACACCCGTCCTAAAATAGATGTTTAAAATTTAGAGATTGTCTGTGCAAATGTATTGAAGTTCTAAAAAAGCTGGACAAGTCAATGGGCGAAAGTTGCAGAATCAGTCTCTCCGACTGGGTTTTTTTCCTGACTAACCTTTAAGCGTTACTGTACACGTAGGAGACACAAGCATATTGCAAATTGCCTTCAGCTATAGACAAATGATAGCAATTGGATGTGCATTAATAGCTTAGGAAAGTGTCAAAAATTCCAATCAATTTGTCACAAAACAGAGTCTGAATCACCAATATAACTCCAGTGTGAAATTAAAGACTGACTCCATCTGGCAAAGAGAGATTGTTTTATGATTTTCCCTTCAGAGTTATTACTTCAATAACTAATCCCACATAAAGCAAGATGACCTTCATTACCTACATAAAGTACATTATAACAACAGCTAGCATGATATGATGAATATGTCAGGACCCTAAGTTGGCGGAATCCATGCGTTTTGTTTAATTGGAAAACAGACAAGATCTATCAATTACTATTTTTAATGCTAATTCTGCTGTTATGCTGAGTACTGCAAGCTACTACAAATAACTACTACTAAACTGCTATACTACCATACTACTAATTAAGTTCTTAGGATCACCGAATTCTATGCAAAATTATCCTTGAGTTAAAGATATTTACTCTTTACGGATGAATGGTAATGTATAAGATGCAAGTCAATGTCTTAATTGCAACTATATCTTATAGGAGACAAGTTAACTCCTGCCAGTCCAAAAATATCTGGTTTGACCTTTAAAAGTTTACACCCGTGCTAAAATAGATGTTTAAAATTTAGAGATTGTCTGTGCAAATGTAATTACGTTCTAAAAAAGCTGGGCAAGTCAATGGGCAAAAGTTGCAGAATCAGTCTCTCCGACAGGGATTTTTTTGACTAACCTTTAAGCGTTACTATACTGTACACGTAGGAGACAAAAGCATAGACTCGGAAGTTTTTGAAGACATCACCATGCTATACACAGTGGGGTACAGGTATAGCACGAAGTTATATATAATTTTGGTAACAACATGAGTCTTTGCTTAATGGCTCCTACTCACCTACAGTAACAATAGCAGTGGAACAGTGGTGGCAGTATTTAGGGAAAGAGGTGCGAAAGGCGGGAGCAAAGTTGGCATTGTGTCTGGGCTCTAGGCTGATTGTCCACTCACTACCGTAAAATTTGATATTTTGAGTGATCAAGCCTAAATTATTGAGATGGTTGAACGATTCCTTTGTAGACTTGTAGACATTTTATGCCAACACCGTTGGTTGTTGATCCCTCTCTAGCAGGCTCCTCTAGATACAAGATAGATACAAGATACAAGAGTGATCAAGCCTAAATTATTGAGATGGTTGAACGATTCCTTTGTAGACTTGTAGACATTTTATGCCAACACCGTTGGTTGTTGACCCCTCTCTAGCAGGCTCCTCTAGATACAAGATAGATACAAGATACAAGATACAAAGTTTTGTTTTCAATCTGTTTTTACAAAAAGAAACATTAGCTCGCAGAGCTATTGAGACCGATCATAACAAGGCATAATTATTTAACAACACAATATTAAAAATAATTTAAAACCAATTAAAAAGCTCTAAAAGAATTACTAGGCCTGATTGAGATATTAACATGTGTAGTAATCAATGGTAATACTGATCATTTTACTATAAAAAGGTTTACCTTATATAAAAAGGTTAAAAACACTGCTTGGAGTAGAATCTGAGGCTCATTGACTCGTTTGTCTTTGTATAATTCTGTAAATTGGCCAGTCTACCAAGTGAAGGGTGGGCAGTTTGGTTCAAATGCTACTGAATACACGATGGCCTGTTGTTTTCAGCTAGGATAATCTGTCTGTTATCATTTGTAACCTAAAACCACAATATATGTCAGCTGAAATGAATTGTGCAACCGCCTCACTCAATCATTTAAGCTCTTCTGACTGCAAATTTAACAGCGCAAAGTATTGGGTAAACCAGCCCTGTGTATCTGCAAAAAACTGCTGATTGTATCTGCAATAATTATTCTTCACAATTTATTTTAACACTTCTTTCCTCTGTTTGGTTTCAGAAATTGGCAAACTGCAGGACACAGACCGAATGGAGATGTTAGAAAAACTGTTATACCGTTTAATTCCATCAGAAGACGGAGAAAACCTCAGAAACGGGGAAGATTTAGAAGATGACAGAAGTTTGCAAAACTATTATGACAAGCACTTAAAAGATTTGCACGTATCAACTCGATCGCATTCATCATCTCCTGTTCGCTACTCCAATGTTTTCGGCACTAGAAGTAATTACGAGGGAAGCAGGATGCCCTTAAGAATCGCTGGTTCAAAAAGGAATTTCGATCGCAACGGATGGGGTGGTGGTTACGGCAAGAAATAAGTGATATCACATTAAACATAATCCTGGGAATATGCTCTGCATCGATCTGGGATGACCATGGGATTAGTTTTGTCGCTTCATGCAAAGTTGGAGTCTGAACACCGAATATTTTTACCTTTGGCTGAAGAAAGATGAAAAAAACACAAATTCTACTCTGGGCTGGATACAACAGCTCTCAGTCTAACTGGATATAACAGTTCTCAATTCGGACGAAAATGCAAATTGGAGTTTTATCGAACTATAACAACTACATGGTTAACAAATTATTTTGTGTGTTCAATATATATGCAGAGTATTGTTTCTGGCAGCAAACTTCCATGTTCTATGTGTGTTGACGATGTTGTTGATTTACGGTGGGGCTGGCAACTGCAGCTCCTACAATTACAGTTTCAGTACAAATACAAGAATTGACTTCACTCTTTTTACCAGGCTGCCACAAACAATTTTCTTCTCAGTTTTTGTGCACATTTGAATTTCTGAAGAAAAAAAATGTGGATATTTTTGCTGCAGATTTTAGTTGTATAATTCAAGAATATTCTGATGATGTATCTGTTACAACAACTGTTAAAAATATCTGATATTTAAATATATTTTCTCTTTATCATTATTTTTGATGATGTGTCTGAATAAAATTTTATGTTTCTAAAACTCCTGATATTGTGATGAAAATAAAAAGACATCCAACCTGATGAATTGCACTCTTGCATTTGCAAATTGAAGTCTTTTAAAACTTAGCGTGGACCGGGACCCCGTTGCCCAGAGGTTATCTCAGCTACTAACTTATAATCATAGGAATTACTATACAAGAGCATAGTCAACTTTCTACTATGAAATTGGGGGATGCTAAGAAAACCAAAAATGGCAGATTCTATAAAAGTGGAAACAGACCACAAAATAATGTTGGTAAATGTGTGAATAGTGCTTATAGTGCAGCCATCTAAACCTTAGGGCAGTTGTGGGCCTTGCGGCTGCTTGCCAGAGTCGGTTGTTGATACGAGATGAGTTTGGGTATTGGAAAAAAATTTTCACACATATCTATCTCAGTCTACCTGTTCAACCACAGTATGTTTTTGGCGATAATATTGGAGAGTGGACACCTTGAATAATTAGTTTTCCCTGTGAGTAACCGTGTGGCAGGCCAAAGATTCAGATCTAGCTCCCTTAATTCACCCTTAGCGAATCAGAAGACATGTAGTGATCCTAAATCCAGGTCAGCCAAGAAATCACCTGGCTACAGATGACACCAGGGATGTCAGGAAATCATCTAATTAGTAGTTCATATAAAACTTATTTCATTATGACAATGCAAAATATTGACCAAAATTGTCATTGACAAAACTTCAAGTATGAAACTCAACCTGTCAAACAATTTGTGCAGATTGTGCTGGCTATTTTTTCACCCAGAATGCTGGATCCTACATGTGGCAGCCCTAAAATGTTCTGACCTTGGTATCTGTCTTGGTTAGAGAACAAACAGGCCGCTACAGGCAAACAGGCAGTGAGTGGACACAACCAGCAGACACCGAATGTCATTAAGAAGAGTTCACTTGATCATCTGTGGTAATATCTGACAAGTATGACAGCCCAAACAATTCAGCTACGTGTCTCAGAATCTAATATAACACACTGAACAAATATGCGCTCATAGCAAACCATTTTGGTGTGCAAAGCAAATCATCTTCACCCTCTGACAAATGATAGCAATTAGGTGCATTGATAGGTTAGGAAACTGACCAAAATTCCTCAATACAGGTTCTAACTTTACACTGGGTTCTCAGACATTAGTTTAAACTAAAGATTTGCAGATTCATTTGTGCCCTAAGAAAAGTGGACCAGTCCATGGTCAAATGTCACAGAATCTGTCTCTCCGATTGGGATATATCTCACAATGCGGCACTAACAAAAGCAGTGGAGTAGTAGTGACAGTAACAGTGGCAGTAGCAGTTTTACTTTCCTAAATCCCAGTGCTCAGTTATGTCAACTGACTGATTTTGTGATTCATTATTTTACAGGTCCTACAATGAGATAGTTATCTACGAGGGTTGATTTGGCCAAAAAGATGCAGTAACCAATAATAATTTGGTTTCAGTATAATTATCACAATTAATTTTGACATTTTGAGAAGAATTAACCTTTATTAATAGAAATACCACAGATACACAGTATAGTTGAAAATATGGTTGGTCTGTGATGCCTCAATTTGGAGTAAAATGAAATTAAAGGGGGTACCCAGAGGGGGCTAATAATTTTGTCATCCAGTGTAAGTGTTAATAAACAAGTTATCTAAGTTATGCTCCCAATAAGAGGATTAGTGTGGCTCCGTGGTTAGCATTCCCGCCTTGTACACATGAGGACGTGGGTTCGAACCCTGCTCCGGCCTTGTCCAGAGGTTATCACTATAATGATTGGTATGATTGCCGTTCAGAATGGTGAGCGCCGGTGAGCAGATTTATCTGGAATGGACGCTATATAAAAACATACTATAAATTGTATATATTTAAAGGGACCGTTCAGAATTTATGACTGGGGGGGGTGGGAGTTTTGCCAGAACTTCTCGTCAAAAATTAATACCCCCCCCTTGAGATTCATGCGAATTTTTAGTACCCCACCCCTAGGTTTCATGCATATTTTTAGTACCCCCCCTCGACATATAAACGCATACACACATATTTACTGTTATACATGGTCACGCGTACAGATTCGCGCCATTTCGCGGACTTTTGCGCGTAAAAAAGTGTGGTTAAAGTTAGTTTATGCGGGTTTTATAAAAAAATTTCTTTGTTAAAATTTCTTACCCCCCCTTGGAAGTGTTGTCAAAAATTAATACCCCCCCTTGAAACACGTGTGAAAAGTTAGTACCCCCTCGGGCAAAACTCCCACCACCACCCCCCCACTCGTAAATTCTGAACGGTCCCTTATTATTATTATTAGGAAGCTACCAGGTAACTTTCAATGACATGGCAAAGCCAATTTGGAAGTTAAGAGGTTAAAACAGCGGGCCGCTAATCTGCAAAGAGCTCTAAGGTTCAATTTTATTTCAGTTTTGAATGTCAGCTACAGTACAACCCAAACTAAAGTATGAACATTTTCTGTCAGAAGTCCTCTGTTTACCTATTTTGCCCTGTTTTCTCCTCTCCACCCCAAATCTCCTTAGAACTACCTTTGACTCTTCACCACAACTTTATCCCATATTAAAAACTCTATTAAGCCAGCAAGCAATGTAATGCAAATGGCAAAGGTGCACAATATCAAAAGAAATCAAACACAATGTGGGTGATAGAGTTTGAATTGGTGTTTGTTTAATGTGAATTTAATATAATTTTAAAAGGTAGTTTCAAGTAGGTAAAAGTAGGAAGTGATATGGGGGGGGGGCAAAAGTTGTGAAAAGATAGAGTAGTGGCTGATTCTTCCATCCTGCTGCGGTAGTACAGTACAACCCAAAATAAAGTACAATTACCCCTGCAGGAAGGAGGAATCAGCCACTACTTTACCCTTTCACACCTTCTGACTACCTCTGAATCACTTCCCACTTTTACCTACTGAAACTACCTTTTAAAATTACATTAAAATCATGTTTAAACAACACCGATTCAAACTCTATCACCCCCATTGTGTTTTATTTACTTGATATTTTGCACCTCTGCTAATTGCAGTTACATTGGTAACTGTCTAAATAGAGTTTTTAATGTGCGCTAAGGTTGTCGTAAGGAGTCAAAGGGAGTTGTAAGGAGATTTGGGGTGGAGAGGAGAAAGGAGGGCAAAATAGGTAAACAGAGGACTTCTGACAGAAAATTTTCTTACTTTATTTTGGGTTGTACTGTAATACTTTATTTTGTGTTGTACTGTAATCAGTAAGACTGCATACTTGTATTGTCCTTGCTTTAATGCTTTAATGATTCACATAGGACTGATTGTAATAATGAAAATATATTTGGTTTGTACCACGGTCACCACTACCCTATATACTCGTCATGATGCAGTGGAGTGATAAAAGTCACCAGTGTTGACAAAGAACAGCTAGATCTAACTTAGAAATAGTTTGAAGAAAACAGGCATGTTGGTTTACAACTTCGGACTTCAAACATTCTCTGACCGCAAAACATGCATTTCTGACCTCAAAGTCAAGTGGAAAAGAAAAAAATCTGGTTCTATGGTCTTTGCACAAATCTTCATTGAAAATACAGCTGCATTTTGAGTCATCTTGAATTTCACACACATTTTTGTACTTCCGACCTGGTTTGGTATGCTACACTACATCCATTCTATGCAGTCACACTATTCCCAACTCAACAGCTTCAGTAGTGTATAATTGAAACAGAACACCATTTGATATAGTTTTTGGCATGCAAAATGTATGTGTCATCTTTTTAATGTGTGCAAATAGTTATACAATATCCAATGTATATGTGGCATACTTTCAGGATAAAAAGTACTGAATGAAAGACACAGGTATCAGCAACTGATAAAGCAAGAGTGTTCTCAAATTCTCACAAAATACACAGAAAAACCTCATGGTGAAAAGAAAATGGGGCTGCATACAAAGTGGTACAGATTCAGGATACTTTTTTACTGACAAAAACCCGTATATTGTAGAATGCTTTTGCACAAAACACTTGGTATTCCATAGATAGCTTTTCGAGTTTTCGTACAACATAAAACATGATATTTTATATATTATGTACATTGCATGTATGCGTTGAAAAATGACACAAGTTACCACTTTGTATGGTGGAAATAGAAACATGTTGCACTAGCAGTAGACAGTATAGTTGCAGCAGTATGCTCTGAGACTATTTTTATATAAGCAGAACTTTTTTTAAATTATTCAGACACTACAAGCATTAAGTGAGCCACCCACTTGGAGAGTACTCAATACAAATTAACAATACTGAAGGACAAGACACCTTTCGAAAATATACATTATGTTTTAAAACATAATTGCCTCAGGTTTTTTTTCAGTTCTAATTAGGAAACTTTGGGAAAAAATAATCACTTCAGACAACCTTTTGTATTCGAGAAAATGTGGCTTATTTTTTTTGTTTGGATAACTTTGGTGAAAGAAAGAAGGTCATTTGTGGCAGCTAATTTTAACAAAAGCACAATTACACATCCATTTCTTATTTTTGCTTTCCAAATCTCAGCTTGAGGGAGGTTGTTGCTGCAGTCGTCCGAAAGCAACATAAATGTGGCAAACACAACCTTATCAATGCTTAGTGTCAGTGGGAGTAAAAGAGAAGCTTAGGGAAAGGTTACTTTGTGGAGAACTAAAATCTTGTCTTTTTTTTAACATTTGTCTTTTTATTTTTGCCCTCATTCTGCAAGATGATGCCGCTGTTGCGCTATTTCTATACACAATTCAGCTGTCTATTTCAACTTACTGTGGCCTTCCTAAGGTTTTTTTTTAAACTGTGTATACATTTTTTTTTACAGTTTCCACAATGAACTGGATCAACGATTCAACATTGCATTTCTTGACGTCTTCTTCTATTTCTTTCTGATCTTTCTTATCTTTTCCAGATCTGCTTCTAAGAATCTAACTGAGTTTCTTTGTATCCTTCTTCTTCTTCTTCTTCTCTCTTGTCTTTTCGTCTCATTGCTTATAAAAACTGTCCTCTTTTAATTTTTAACTTCTCTTATCTTTTTTTTCTTTTTCTCCTTTTCAATTGAGTTTTGGATTTATAAGAGCTTTGGTGAATGGAATGAAGATTGTTCCTGTCCTTGTGGTCATTCAATTGATCGATGACACTCTTTACAACAATCTTGGAAAGAAAAACCTGGTTACTAACCGGTCTGTAACTGGCTGTTACCAAAGCAAGGCCAACTTTCTTAAATAAGGGAGCAACAGTTGCTACTTTCCAATTTTCATAGAACTGACCAAGTTGTAGTGAGTTGCTTACTATCTCTACGATAACTGGAGTAGGAATTTCTATATTTTCCTTCACTAGATTGGAAGGGATGGGATCAGTATTGCAGATGGTGGGCTTCAATGATCAAAAAATCTTGGAAATTTTGTCATAGATCATAATGCATTTGCAAAGGTCATAAAATGTATACAGTGTAACTGCTGTTGTAATATTCATGAGTTTTGAACACAACAAAAGGTGTTTGTTGAGATCAAAGATCAACTAGAAAAGAGAATTATGTACCTCACACTCCTCATGACCAAAATAGCTTCAAGTTGCCCAAGATGTCACATATCATCAACTTATGAGATCAGTTAAGCTGAATTGGGATGAAGGCATTTCTTGTATAACCCAGCGGGCGTTGTGATGTATACAACATCATTCTGAAGTCAGATTTGATGTTCTGATTACATTACAGTAAAGGTGGGTTTGCAAAAAAAAAGCTTAGCATCATGACCTGAAATAACAAAAGAGGAACACCAAACTGACATCACATTTCTTGCTGGGTGGTTGAGCAAGAGAAGGCAAATTGAAGTTTAGCAAATAAAGCTGACTGGAGATGAGCGTTTTTTTTCTGGTATAAGTGTGAGCATAAGTTTTAATGGAACAGAGGCATTTTTGTAGAAATCCAGAAAATCCGATAAAATCAGATGAAGGCGTTTCTGGTAGAAGTTAAGCAAATTATGCTAATGTGACATGATGGAATTTCTGGCAAATTAAGCTGACTTCTTCGTGAGACAGTATTTCTGGTAAAAGTTCCAGCAAATAAAGCTAAATTAAGATGAAAGCATCTCTGGCAGAAGCTAGTTTAAAAAAAATCATTTTAATGTAAGTAGAGCAAGCATTGACACATTGACATAGTCAGAACAATAAAGAAATATTGGGCTTCGATCAAATGAAATGAAAGTAATTTACATCACCATATTGTTAGTGGCAAGCAAATTATTGGTTGAGGAAGACACTCTCAGAGATCTGTCTATGGAAAATAATCATCTCAGTGTAATGTATCAATGCAAAACCAGACAACTGCATGCAGCTGAAACAATTGTTATTGCATGCTTATCTTTTTTCACAAGAGAAATTGCTCTTAACCATAATATGGGAAGTCTTTATCATTCACTTATAAGGTTACTCAGGTGTTTATGTAGTATTATATGGTTGCTATAAATTTAGTAGGGATCATGACAGATTGCATGTTACTGCTTATAAATATAACAATAGGCTTATATAAATATAACAATAGGCTTTTAGTGAATAGATGGTTTTAATTTGAAAATAGCAGTGTTTAGAAATTAATATAAATCACATATATATGACCAACATTATATATATACAATGGCATATTTCTTCGAGTTGAAATAAAGGAAAACAATTTTAATTTCCATGTTGTTTCAAAAACTTTGAAAATAAGTTATTGTACTGAGAATGGGTTAATTTGACATTTAATTTATAAAAGTATGAATTATTTTTAGATCTCCATGACCAACATCCAAGCTGGATTTATTGGGATATGACATTGATGTCCTTTGCATCAGTATTGAGGGTCGGACCGGGAATGGAATTAGTTAAATTTAGTGTTGAACTTTGTGGGTTATTAGCTACTCATTTTTATTTGTTGGTCCTTTAAAAGCTATTTTATAGTTACAAGGAACAGTGAAATAACATTTCATACAAATCTATAGAAACAGGGTTGGGCATGAGTACACATTGATAAAAAGCAGATCTCATACTCATATTTGTACTCCAAATATTGGTAGTTCTCATCCTGTAGTATGCTTACATATGGTCGTTCCCAACCCTGATTCTGAATGGTATTGCTTTCTTCTGTACCTGAAATACTGACTGATTCTGATGTTCAGCATAAGGGCTCTTACATTTGATCTTGGTGTCGGTATCAGAACAAACAGGCCGTTACAAGCACGCAGACAGTGGCCCATCGTGGACCCAAGTAGCAGACATGGAATGTCATTAAGAAGAGCCCACTTGATCATCTGTGGTAATATCTGACAAGTAGGATGGCCCAAACCATTGACCTACGTGCCTTAGAATCTGGTACAGCACACTGAACAAATATGTGCTCGGAGCAAACTGTTTTGGTAGCATAAAGCAAATTGCCTTCAACTTTTGACAAATGATAGCAATTAGATGTGCATTAATAGGTTAGGAAAGTGACAAAAATTCCAATCAATTTGTCACGAAAACAGTGTCTGAATCACCAAATGCAAAACAAGTGCATATCTCCAGTGTGAAATTAAAGACTGACTCTGTTTGGCAAACTGAGATTGTTTTATGACTTTCCCTTCGCAGTTATTACTTCAATAACTTATCTCACATAAAGCAAGATGACCTTCATTTTCTACAAAAAGTACATTATTACTACAGCTAGCATGATATGATGAAGAAGTCAGGACCCAAGTTTGCGGAAACCATGCATTGTGTTTAATTGGAAAACAGACAAGATCTATCAATTACTATTTTTAATGCTATTTCTGCTGTTGTTCTGAGTACTAAAAGCTACTGCAGATTACTACTACTATACGACTATACGACTATACTTAATTGAGGCCTTGGGATCACCCAATTCTATATAAAATTTCCCTTGCAGTTAATATAAGATGGCCTGTTGTTTTCAGTTAAGATAGTCTGTCTGTTATCATTTATGACTTAAAACAACAAGATATGTCAGCTGAAAGGAATTGTGCAACCGCCTCACTCAATCATTTGAGCTCCTCAGAATACAAGTTGTACAGTGCAAAGTATTGGGTAATCCAGCCCTGTGTATCTGCAAGAAACTGCTGATTGTATCTGCAATTATTATTCTTAACAATTATTTTAACACTTCATTCCTCTGTTTTGTTTCAGAAATTGGAAAACTGCAGGACACAGACCGAATGGAAATGTTAGAAAAACTGTTGTACCGTTTAATTCCATCAGAAGACGGAGAAAACCTTAGAAACGGGGAAGATTTAGAAGATGACAGAAGTTTGCAAAACTATTATGACAAGCACTTAAAAGATTTGCACGTATCAACTCGATCACATTCATCATCTCCTGTTCGTTACTCCAATGTTTTCGGCACAAGAAGTAATTACGAGGGAAGCAGGATGCCCTTAAGAATCGCTGGTTCAAAAAGGAATTTCGATCGCAACGGATGGGGTGGTGGTTACGGCAAGAAATAAGTGATATCATATTGAACCCATCCTGGGAAGATGCTATGCTTCGATCTGGGATGACCATGGGATTAGTTTTGTCGCTTCATGCAAAGTTGGAGTCTGAACACCATATATTTTTACCTTTGGCTAACAAAAGATGACAAAAAGACAAATTCTACTCTGAGCTGGATACAACAGCTCTCAGTCTAAGCTGCATACAACAGTTCTCAATTCGGACGAAAATGCAAATTGGAGTTTTATCGAACTATAACAACTACATGGTTAACAAATTATTTTGTGTGTTCAATATATATGCAGAGTATTGTTTCTGGCAGCAAACTTCCATGTTCTATGTGTGTTGACGATGTTGTTGATTTACGGTGGGGCTGGCAACTGCAGCTCCTACAATTACGGTTTCAGTACAAATACAAGAATTGACTTCACTCTTTTTACCAGGCTGCCACAAACAATTTTCTTCTCAGTTTTGTGTCACATTTGAATTTCTGAAGAAAAAAACGTGGATATTTTTGCTGCAGATTTTAGTTGTACAATTCAAGATTATTCTGATGATGTATCTGTTACAACAACTGTTAAAAATATCTGATATTTAAATATATTTTCTCTTTATCATTATTTTTGATGATGTGTCTGAATAAAATTTTATGTTTCTAAAACTCCTGATATTGTGATGAAAATAAAAAGACATCCAACCTGATGAATTGCAATCTTGCATTTGCAAATTAAGTCTTTTAAAATTTAGCATGGACCGGGACCCCATTGCCCAGGGTTTATCTCAATACTAAATCTATTTATAATCATAGAAATTATTGTTCGAGAGCATAGTCACCTTTCTATCATGAAATTAGGGATGCTAGACAACCAAAAATGGCAGATTCTATAAAAGTGGAAACGGACCGCAAAATAATGTTTGAATAGTGCTTTGTACAGCCATCTACATCTAAGGCCAGTTATGGCTGCTTACAAGGGTTTTCTTGCTGCTACGAGATGAGTTTGAGTATTGCGGTCAAGTTTCCACACTAATCTATCTCAGGCTGCCTGTTAAACAACAATGCATTTAATCTATATCTCTCTTTTTTTATATAAAAACCATGCTTTTGGCGATCGTATTGGACAGTGGACACCTTGAATAATTAGTTTTCCGAGTAAGTAACCACGTAGCAGGCCAAAGACTTAGATCCAGCACCTTTAATTCACCCATAGTGAATCAAAAAACATTGTATGGATCCTCAATCAAGGTCAACCAGAAAATGACCTAGCTACAGATCACACCGAATGTCAGGAAATCATCTAATTAGCAGTTCATTTAAAGCACATTTCATTATGACAATGTAACATATTGAACAAACTTGTCGTTGATAAAACTTAAATTAACAAGTTCAACCTTTCAAATGAATCATTCATATTTCACTTCTATTTTTTGCATCCGGAATGCTTCAGATTTCCTGCATGTGGCAGTCCTAGAATGTTCCGATGTCAGACCTTGGTATCTGTCTTGGTAAGAGAACAAACAGGCCATTACAGACACACAGTGAGTGGACACAACCAGCAGACACCAAATGTCATTAAGAAGAGTTCACTTGATCATCCGTGGTAATAACTGACAAGTATGACAGCCAAACAATTCAGCTATGTTCCTCAGAATCTGGTATAACACACTGAACAAATATGCGCTCATAGCAAACATTTTGGTGTGCAAAGCAAATCATCTTCAACCTCTGACAAATGATAGCAATTAGGTGCATTAATAGGTAAGGAAACTGATCAAAATTCCTCAATACAGGTTCTAACTTCACATTGGGTTCTAAAACATTAGTTTAAACTAAAGATTTGCTGATCATTTATGCTCTATATAAAATAGTGGACCTGTCTGTAGGCAAATGTCACAGAATCTGTCTCTCCGATTGGGATATTCCTCACAATGTGGCATTAGCATTTGGCAAAAGCAGTGGAGCAGTTGTGAAAGTGGCAGGGGCAGTAGCTGTTGTCCTTTCCTTATGGATGACTTGAAATGATTGTGAGGCCCTGTCTTGTTCTCACAACAAGATTAATAATGACATCATTGCCGCTGAAGTCAATGGACAGACACGTAAGTGGTTAAGTACGTCACCATGTAAAATTCTTTCTCTCGATCATGTCTAATAAAACAACCTCTTTGCTTTCAATGCTAAAATTATCATTACAAACAACATCAGAAATAATGACTTCCAAAAGGCAAATTTCATTGTGATAGTTGCATATATTTTTCTCTGCAACTGATGAAACCACTGAAAAGTGATAAATATTTGCAATAGTTTAAGCTCTTTTCAGATTAGTGGCCCTTAACAGTTTCCAAAAGAACAGTAAGGCCTAAACCTGGCCTTATACGATGTCATCATTGACTTAAGACGTTTTTAATGTCTTGTTTTTGTTGCTTACTGTTAATTAGTTTTGTCAGCTTTTGTAATATATAATTATCAACATGATATATAATTATCAATATATACCACAGGACAAAATTATTTGCCCTTCCCCTCTGGGCACTCTTTTAAATTCCATTTACCTCCAAATTCAAATGTCACAGACCAACCAATTTTTCACCTAAACTGTAAGTACTTCTGTGGTATTTCTAGTACAAAAATGTCGAAAGTAATCGAGATAATTAATTAGAACCAAAATATTAGCCCTCTTATGCTTACCATCTCTGGATGTCACCTGTCAGCTTTTAAACGAGTTATAACACTTCAGGTTACAAAAATTTTGAATAATCTCAGACACATCATTGATTGTCCTTTCTTTCTTGAAATGCATGATGGCCCCCAAAATTAACGGTCTCCTACCAAACAGTGTAAAAGTTCCACTTCATAGAGTAAATCAAAACTTTTATCAGACAAATTCAGTCACTGCGCAGTGGAAAAACACAGGAAAAATTTTGGTTATTATAATCTAAAAGGCATGATCAGGAACTTAACTGCTCCTCTCAGAGAATTCCACTGGTTTACTTGCTAAATATTTGAAGACATACATTTTTTTTCTTAACTATTTTTAAGTCTGACAAGATTCAGTTATGAAGCATTTCATAGTGCTCAGGCTGTTGACAGCCAGAGACGGTATGCATCAGAGGGCTAATAATTATGTACTGCATGGGCAAATTTTGTTCTCAGTTAATTTTCTCGATTAATTTTGACATTTTTGGAAGAATTAAGCTATAGTAATAGAAATACCAATGAAATACAGTTAAGATGAAAATATGGTTGGTCTGTGACATCTTAATTTGGAGTAAAAGCGAATTAAAGGGGGTAACCAGAGGGAGCAGGTAACTTAAGACGACATGGAAAGCCAATTTGGAAGTTAAAAGGTTAAAACAGTGGGTCGCCAATCAGCAAAGAACTCTAAGGTTACATTTTATTTTAGTTTTGAATATCAGCTTAAATCAGTCTCGACTCTATAAGTATTGTCAGTTTTGATGATTAGCATAGGACTGATTGTAATAAAGTAATATATTTGGTTTGTACCACGGTCACTACTCGATAGTTATCATGATGCTGTGGAGTGATAAAAGTCATCCTTGTTGACAAAGCAAAGCTAACTTTGAAGTAGTCTGAAGAAAACAGGCATGCCTGCAGTTAGTATACAACTTCGGACTTCAAACATTCTCTTACCGCAAAACATGAATTTCTGACCACAAAGTCAAGTTGAAAATAAAAAAAATCTGGTTCTATGGTCTTTGCACAAATCTTCATTGAAAATACAGCAGTCTTTTGAGTCATCTTGAATTTCACACACTTTTTTGTACTTCCAACCGGGTTTGGTATGCAACACTACGTACATCCATTCTATGCAGTCACACTATTCCCAACTCAACAGCTTCAGTAGTGTAAAACTGAAACAGAACACCATTTGATTTAGTTTTGGGGCATGCAAAATGTATGTATCATATTTTTATGTGTGCAATGAAGTTATACAATATCCAATGTATCTGTGGCATACTTTCTTAATAAAAAGAACTGAATGAAAGACCTGGATACCAGCAACAGATGATCCAAGAAAAACTTCATGGTGAAAAGAAAATTCAGCTGCATATAAAGTGGTATAGATTTGGGATACTTTTTAACTGACAAAACCATGTATATTATAGAATGTTTTGGCACAAAACGCTTGCTATTCCATGGATAGCTTTTTGAGTTTTTGTATATATATATTATGTACAGTGTATGTATCAGTTGAAAAGCGACCATAGTAGTTACCACTTTGTATGGTGGAAATAGGAACATGTTGCACCAGCAGTAGAAAGTAGTAGTTGCAGCGCTACATTCAGTGAGCCACCCACCTGGGGAGTACCTAGTAAAAATTTACAGTATTGAAGGACAGGTGACATTTAGAAAATTTACATTATATTTTAATGCATAATTACCACAGCTTTTTTCAGTTCTAATTGGGAAAACTTTGGGAAAAAGTAATCACTTCAGACCTTTTATATTAGAGAAAAGTGGCTAATTTGTATTTGGTTTGGAAAACTTTGGCAAGAAAGAATGTCATTTGTAACTTATTTTAACAAAAGCATAATATATATTTTTTACCTTCTAGTTCTCAGCTTGAGGGAGGTTGTTGCGGAATTGGTCTAAAAGCAACAGATGTGTGGCAAACACCAACTTGTCAATGTTCAGTGTCAGTGGGAATAAACGAAAAGCTTAGGGAAAGGTTACTTTGTGGTGGACTAAAAATTTTGGATCAACATTGCATTTCTTTACTTCTTCTTCTTCTATTTCTTTCTGATCCTTCTTATTTCTTATAGATCTTCTTCTTACTGAGTTTCTTTCTATCCTTCTGCTTATTTTTCTCCGTCCCTTTCGTCTTTTCAGCTCATGCCTTATAAAAACTGTTCTCTTTTAATTCTTAAAACTTCTCCTTTTCTTTCTTGTCTTTTTTTATTTGTCATTCTGACTTGCATGTTTCCTCTTCTTCTCCTTCCTTTTCTCCTGCTTCTCCTTTCCAATTTAGTCTTTTGTTGCTTTCCTAATAACAACTATTATCTCATTCTTCACTTTTTCTTTTCAATTAGCCCTTTTACATTCTTTTTCATCCACTTTGACACTCTATTCTCTGACAGTTGATCTGGAGCTGTGATGCCTCTGACCATCTCTAATAGTTTCATCTCTTTTACCAATCTTACCATCTTTTAAGAACGTATCCTTACCTCTCACTATCTTCATCTGTGGTTTTTTTCTGCAGAAGCAGAACTGGAGTGCCATAGCTTACAGCCAAAGTAAGCTCAACATGAACAGTCATCCATTAACTCCAGGAACCATAGTTCACTCTTAAAATTTAAGTACACATAAAAGTCTGGGAGGGCTCATTAGTAACTGACAATTTACAAGGCCACTCTGATGTGTGATGTCACCGGTCACACGATAAATTAAGGAAGTATTGTAACTTCTCTCTTTTATGGCCCAAACAATGACTTGTCTTCTCAATAGCAATATTTAGCTGTATAGACACAGGGAAAATCCAATTTTCAAGAATGACTGAAACAAGACACTCAGGCTACTATTTATGTTCATTCCCTGTTTGTGCATATATATATACTTTGAAAAGTTGTCTGTTCAGTGTTATTTTCCACGTTTTTGACATTGGAAAATGACAAGGTCAGTGCTACAGGTACAAGGTACACATCATGTTTCACAAAGCCTTGATTATTCAGATTATTTTAGATTCTGATGAGAGTGAAAATGGAGTAACAGCATGTAGTGCTTGAATATAGTAAATACATCTTATAACAAGCAGCAATGGATTCAATTTCTCTTTCTCTCATGACCCATAAGAGAGATGTAGCAGACCTCTTGGCTCAAAGAAAATATTTCTATTCATTGATGGATGAGTGTTTGCCATGTGGGCTGCTCCCTCTATGCTTGCAAAACATTTTCTGTCTGATGCATTAATCATGATTAAACCAGTGGCAGAAATCTTAATGTAAGTATATATATATATATGACATTTTATACCATACTCGCTGATAAATCCTTCAATATTTACCATGATATATATCGCCATATATCATATATATTTAGTGGTCACGTGACAAGTGGTGATGTCACAATGCACAAATACTGCATCAGCCAATCAGAGGCCAGCATTTGAATCATGACGTCATGACAGATGCCATTGAGGCTCACTCTGGAGTTTACAAGAGCTTTTGTAACTTGAACATAATTTAAGTTATTAACACTGGAATACTGATTTACAAAATTAGTTGTTAACTTTGTTAAATAAATAAATATTTTATGATCATTTTGGTATCTCTGGTAATAAAATAGAGACATTTTTAGTAAATCGGTCTTCATCTCCAAACACATAATAACTAGATAATTCTCTGAAACAGCATATAATGGTATAAATCAGTCATACCTAAGGCATATTTGTGGTATACGGGATATATACAGCCTCGGTGGTAAATATACATTGTAGCCCTCGGGCTATGCCCTCGACTCCTCGAGTCATATTTACCACCTCGGCTGTATATATCTCCGTATACCACATATGCCCATGGTTAACTACTATATATATATATATATATATATATATATATATATGATATTATTGTTAGGCACTGACTAACAACATATTATTTTGTGTATTGGCTGGGCTGAACACAACTACTGTACAAGGACAGTCGTCATGGTACAAATGCGATTCTAATGATTAATACCAAAATGTGATGGTGGTTCTATAGTGAACCCTGGTGTCAAAGATCAGAATGATTGAAAGACTGAGGGACACTATGAGTATTATCCAAGTCTTGTGCATAAGCTGCTTTAGGGAAGAACAATGTCATTTATCCAGTCTCTCAACTGCTCTTTCGCAAAGAAGGCAAATGCTAAAGAAAGAAAACAATGATGTGTGAAGAAGTTCCACACATCTATAATTTGGTTTTTGTTCTTTGTGCAAACAATAGTCCTATGCAAATAATGGTAAGCAATGGTGCAATTTTCTCTCTTCAAAAAATGTTTGGCCCATGTCTATAAAACCACCTCACTATTGAGACACACTAAACTTTATTTAGAAATTAACCCCCAAGCAAATCAAAAATACTGAAGACAAAAACACTATTATAATAGCAGTTTTTAAATGTTCTATCCAATATGTTTTCAAACGATGAGTCTTGTTATAGTTTTCCTAGAAATATAAATCAAAATTGATTACAGCATATCATGTCATTCATGTAATTATCTTCCATAAAAAGTTATATTTTCATTATTAAACTTCCTACTGTTGATAGTTTTGATTGATGATATTAATATGCAACTCCCTGTTTTAGATCTCCAGTATCTATCATGAATGATGTTGCATATTTAATAACTCTTAATAACAACAAGCTCACATGAACTTATTTTTCCCTTTAAGTTTTTTGCCATAAACGAAAGGTCTAGCATTTCTGATATCAAATCCATCTTTTCCTAGAAATAAGTTGATATTAGTTTCTTTCAAAAGAGCAGACATTATCAAAATAAAATTAAAGTAATGACCAGGTAGTAGTCTGATTAGTTTTAAACCTTTTCTTGTTGTAGTAGGTCACATATGTGCATTTAGGTAAGTGGTAAGTGCATTTGATTTGTCATGATCAAACCCAATACTTTCAATGTTAATTTGATTGAAGGAGACTTATGCCACTTGTTGGTGACAGCCAAACGAAAGGATTATGCATCTGATTTTCACTCTAGAATTTTTTATGAGAAGTCAAATGGCTTACTCTTGATCATGACTAATCAAACAGCCTCTATGTTTCCCATGTTGAAAGTAGAGAAGATGACACTTCAACGGCTATCATGAGTCATGAAGTGCCATTTTAACAGTGCCACAGTCCACTTTAATTCTATATCAAAGTGTTTCGCTGTAATGTCAGCCACTCTGCTTCAAGGGGTGTAAATTGTTCTGAAAGTAAAATAAGGTGTCCTTCTGATGGCAGTTAAAATGTCCATGGTGCTAGCAATTACATTTTAGTGCATGAAACATACTTGCTGCATTTAAAGTTGAAATGTCTCATGTATGCCGTTCACTGCCAAATGCCCAGCACAAGAAAGAAGACACCATTCTGAGTGCACCATTAAAGACACCATTCATTACCATTATATTGTTTTCTAAGGTTCACACCCTAGTTTATTACAGTTCCTTTCATCAAGTGGCCAACTTTCACCTGTGTCAATTGGTCAATAACGTTTTTTTGCAGGGCATTATGGGGTATTAATCAGTTATGGCCTGAGGGCAGAAATCATTAACTTAATGCCCGAGCCGCCAGGCGAGGGCATTAAATGATTTCTGCCCGAGGGCCATAACTGATTAATACCCCATAATGCCAGACAAATAAATGTTATTATCATTATTATCATTTTTAAACACAATCCATATCCAAGAAGAAAGTTACCTTTTTTTTTGTCATTAACGCCCGCTCCGTTTTCGCGTTCTCACGGTCTTGTTATTAAATCTAGAGCAAAACCGATTACATGACAGTGTTCTCCTCTTCGTGGAGATAATTTTAGGCTTTTAAATTTTTCAATTCTGACCATTTTTGGCCGTTTTAGCCCATAAAAAACAACAACATCACCATGACGTCACTTCTGATGACGTTACAATACACCAGCGGGCGTTTTCACGGGCGTTAACGGCCATTAACGCCCGCGAAATGAGCATTAACCCACAGACAATGCCCTCTAAAATGATAATAATGTGTAATATAAAAGCTAGTTTCATCGTTTGCCATTCCAACAATTGTGTTACCTACACATGTGATATTATCACTTGTGAGGATGTGACAATGTTACTATTTTAGCCACAATGCAGCAGACCTAGAGGGCAATGTCCTTATAAAGTAGCAATAGAATTATCGGATGAATAACAGCTGTTTTCCAAGTAAATGCTTGTGTCATAGCTCAACGTCTGCCATAGCCGCACCCTGGAAACAAATTAGTTATGCTGCAATCTCTGTGACCTGGGTTCAAATCCTAACCTGTGCAACCGAAAGTTAGACATGTTGTATATTGCTCCAAGAGGGCATCTCGCACTGTTACTATGATGTATGTCTGTCTTATTTGTTGTCAAGACACTGGATGTCACATCCCATGGTTCCCAGTAGGCCATACCAAATTTTGACAAAGTTAACCAATCAGAACCCAACCTTCCCAAAAGTAGTGGATGGATTTTCCTTATTCTAGTTTGCCCCCTACTCTGGATTTTTTATCCAAAGAAGTGGTGAATGCTAACACTGGAATTACATGTACGTGTAGATCAATTGCTCTCTTGCATTTGCAAATTTAAGTTTTTAAAAACCTGTATCCCTTTGTCCTAGGTATACCTCAGCTACTTTATCATTTAATTAACACTTTTTGGGAATCTTTCTCTGTAAAAGAACAAATAGGCAAATACAAATTCACAGACTGTGGTCCACTGTGGACACAATTAAGTAGCAGACACTGAATGTCATTAAGAAACACAAAGCAAATTGCCTTCAACTTTTGACAAATGATAGCAATTAGATGTGCATTAATAGAAAAATTCAGACAAAAATTCTGATCTATTTTTAGCAAAACACAGTCTGAATCACCAGCACCAGGCAAGTGTGCTTCTCGTTAAGAAATTGGAGACAAGACTCACACAGTTTGGCAATAATTGGAAATTGTTGTGTAATTTAAAATACACTGTTATTACAATCATTGATTTTGTACCACTATCACCACTACTCTGAAAGTCTGCACTTCTCATGTTTCTGCTGTGTCACAAAAGTCAACAGTGTTGACAAAGGGAAGCTGACTATGACAACAAAAAAAGGTGTGCAGGTTTACAGCTTAGGACTTCAGATATTTCTCTTTCTGCAAAACATGCATTCCTAACTTCAAAGTGCATTGGTCCATCAAAGAGCAGCCTTTGTAGCAAAAGTATAAGAAAAAATGCTGCTATACTTCATTGAAAATACAGCTGTTTCTTGACTTAGTAGTATCAGCTTGAATTTCACGATGTCGTTTCTTGCAAACCTATTTTTTGTATCTCCAACCAGGGTTGGTATGGAACACTACATTTGTCCATTGTATGCAAGATACTATTCCACACTCAGAAGTTTTAGAAGTGTAGAAGTGCAAGAATAGAAAAGGAGAGGTGGAGAAAAGACAGAGGGAAAAGTGAAGAAGAAGAAGAAAAGTACAACTAAAAAAGAAAGGTAGGTTTAAGTTCAAAGACAATTAGAAGAAAAGAAAAATAGCTCTAGGAGAGAAGCGAAAAAAAAATAAATAAAAGGTAAAGAAAAGATCTAGTGCCTAGTCACTGTGTACCAACCAAGTGACCTAATCAAGGATTTTTTTGTTTACATTTTGCTAGTTCTCATATATAGAGCAAACAACAAACTTTGCATTATAGCCAGTAAGCTGTCTTATAGTACAAGTAATGCACATACAAATTTTGGAATCAATCAGTTACGTTTTCTGGGAGATTAGGCAGTTTTAGTAAATTTTAGTGCATTTCTTACTAGAATCATCAAATCTTTTGATTGTTAAATATTTAAAGCTTGAAATTTCACATCAATATGTCTAATACACAGATACAGCATATTGGCTATGTTATATTGTAATTATGTTGGTTTCTTGCCTAAAATTTGAGATTTTATGATTAACTAGGTCGCTTCGCATAGAGCAGACGGTACACAATATCATTTATACATAAATCTAATGTCTGAGGAACAAATATTTGCAATTCCTCACATTCAATCACCAATTTTAGAACTTTGAAGTTCTGACACCCTGAAAATCCAAATTATTCCAGCATTTTGATCAAGAGTGTATTTTCGCTCCTATGATGAACCATAATTTGACAATACCATTCATGACTCTGGCATTCTGACATTCTCTTACATTCTCCATTCTCTTTTACCAACCTTTGTCATCTCTGATCTGCTTGACATTGTCTCAGACCATCTTACCATCATTCTCACCATCTCATGGCCATCTCTTCATCTTCTGTCATCTTTAGTGTGTCCCTGACCATCTGTGCCAACACAGAACTGCAGCACCACAGCTAAGGTGAGGACAATAACTATGACAACTGTTTTTCAATGCCCCCAGGAACCAATTGATACAGTTCTCTCTTAAGCTTGTAACACAATGAGGCTGAGCTGTGACTTTTAGTTCACATTGTCAATGTAAACCTAAGTCCTTATCCTGATATGGAAGGAGTCAAATAGGCCTACTAAAGGCACATTGCATAAAAGTTTGGTCCAATTTTTATAGATAATATAAATTTAAGTCAAATCAAAAAAACTTACCACATTGAAGCAGTTAGGAGCTCAAACTTGGCGGCAGTCTTGGCTAGCCCTGAGACCCTGCGTGTAGCGCAGGGGTCATGAATCACTACATAGTAAAAACTTGAGATTTCAGCATACCCTTCAGGAGGATCAGAATGGTGTCATTGTCGTGGCTCTATTAATAATTGCGATTATATCACAATAATCTCCATGCATTTCGCTGCTGATAGCACATCATTTCGGCCCAGAACGTCCTCACATGCACTGTTGACAACAGTTTTAAATTTTCTAAGCCCCATAAAAACTGTCTCCTCAAGAAAATAAAATGGCTGCTCAACAGTGATTGGTCAAAACAGAGAAGCAGGACTGTTATGATGTCATATTCACTGGTGATGTCACAATCTCTAGTGATGTCATAGCGATTGTGTAAACAATCATGTTGTGACATCACCATGCAGCTGTCACTCTCTCTTAACCAATCAGAGTACATTTTCGCTACAATGTATAAGAAAAATTTATTAAGCTCAACTTCAATGCTTTTTATATTGTAGGTTTTAGTGTTCTAAGAAAACTGAAAATATGTGCTATCAGCAGCAAAAATTGTCTAGTTTTGATATACCAACAGACAATATCAGTAGTTCATGGAAAACTTAGGTACAGCCATTCTCCTAAACCCTTGTTGAAAATCTCAAGTTTTTCCAATGTAGCGACCCATGACCCACGTGCAAGCACACGTGGGTCCCAGGGCTAGTCTTGGCCCCTCAGCTGTTTTGAATGTTTTTAAATATCATGGGAGAAAATTTCGAAAGATATTTATCTGCTAGCAGTGGATGTATCTACCTGCTTACCCACATATTTACATGCAACCTACTTCAAGATCGGAAGGTTTACAGCTTAATGGTTACTACTATATTCATTTTATTTTGATAATGCCACATTTCTCTGGAGAAAAACTGATATCAGCATGTTTTTTGGAAAAGATCTTTGCAAGATATTTCAATTGAATTGTCGTTAATTGGCTTTGATATCAGAAATTCTAGACCATTTTATAATAGCACAATAGAATTGTGGCAAAGATAGGTTCATGTCATTATTGTCAGTTTGTTATTACTGAGAGTTATATTTTGATGGCCTCGGTCTTGGTCTGCAGGCCAAAACGCTTGGCCTTGCCTCAGTCTCGCATTTCCCAGCCTTGACTACATCACTGGCCGATAGTACTGTTATATCTACCAAAAGCACAGCTGGGGTGAGCTGTGGAGTGCTTCTTTTTTTTTTGGAGGAGATTGATCTGGCAAATTATGGTCAGCGACTCTTCTTCAAGGAGTGTACGTTGTTCTGAAACTAATGTAAGGGGTCCTTCGAATGACAGTTTAATGTCCATGGTGCTAGCAATTACATTTTAGTGCATGACACATTCTTGCTGCATTTAAAGTTGAAACCTCTCCTCAATGCTGTTCACTGCCAACATGTCTTGCTCAAGAAAGAAGACACCATTCTGAGAACACCATTAAAGACACCATTCATTACCATTATATAGTCTTCTATGGTTCACACTTCACACCCTAGTTTATTACAGTTCCTTTCATCAAGTGGCCAACTTCCACCTGTAATATAAAAGCTACTTTCATCGTTTGTCCTTCAGACAATTGTGCTACCTGCACATGTGATTATTCTAGACACAATGTGGCAGACCAAGAGGGCAATTTCCGTTTGTCATAGCTCAATATCTGTTCTAGCCGCACCCTGGTAACAAGTTAGTTATGCTACAATCTTTATTACCCAGGTTCAAATACAAACCCCTGCAACCCAAAGTTAGGCATGTTGTATATTGCTCCAAGAGGGCGTCTCTCATTATTACTGTTCTTACTGTCATCACCGACTTTAAATAAAATTTTACTTTACTTTAATTTGGTGCATGTTTGTCTTGTTTGTTGCAAAGACACTTGATATCTTATCCAATGGTTCCCAATAGGCCATACCAAATTTGGACAGAGTTAACCAATCAGAGCCCAACCTTCCCAAAAGTAGTGAATGGATTACAGATGACCTCCACTCTAAAAAATTTCAGACAAAATTGGTTTTTTAGATTCAAAATGGTTTTTGAAAAACCAAATTTCAATGCAAAACCAACATGGATTTTTTAACAAATCCATGTTGGTTTTTTGCATTAAAAATCCATGTTGGTTTTTTGCATTAAAATTTGGTTTTTCAAAAAACCATTTTGAATCTAAAAACCAATTTTGTCCCGACATTTTTTAGAGAGTCCTGTGAAATTTTCAGGCCTATTGAAGATATCCTTACGCCAATGCACCCGACACTCTGGATTTTCACCAAAGAAGTGATGAAGGCTAATACAAGAATTAGATGAATTGCTCTCTTGCATTTGCAAATTTAAGTATATTTAAACTTAGCATGGATGCCTTTGTCCCAGGGATATCGCAGCAACTTTATCATTTAAATGATGTGACACTTTTTGGGAATCTGTCTCTCTAACAGAACAAACAGGCCAATACATGCACACAGACAATGGTCCACTGTGGACACAATTAAGTAGCAGACACCTAATGTCATTAAGAAGAGCCCACTTGATCATCTGTGGTAATATCTGACAAGTAGGATGTCCCAAACCATTGACCTACGTGCCTTAGAATCTGGTACAGCACACTGAACAAATATGTGCTCAGAGCAAACCATTTTGGTAACATAAAGCAAATTGCCTTCAACTTTTGACAAATGATAGCAATTAGATGTGCATTAATAGGTTAGGAAACTGACAAAAATTCCCTATCGATTTGTTACAAAACAGAGTCTGAATCACCTACATAATGGAAGTGTGCATCTAATGAGGGAAATCTGAGACAGGCTTTCATAGTTTGGCAATAATTGGAAATTGTTTTATACGTTTAACTTCACTTTTATTACTTCAGTTATTTGTCTATCTCAAAGCAAGATGGCCTTCAATTTGATAAGTCAGAAGCATGCATCATGCTTAATTGGAAAACAGATAAAATATAATTACTATTTCGATTCTTATTATAACTGTTGTGCTGATATAAACTATTTCATTACAGTTTTTACATACATACATTACATTTCTCTAAATTAACAAATTACTGCAACTACTACTACCAACTCTAACAATCGCATCATGAACCATGACTTACAATGTGCCAATTTCACAGTGAAAAGAAAATCTTTTCTGAAACAATTAAATCCACAGAAAAGTGAATACTTTTTGCAAAAGTTAAGGGTTAAATCTTTTTCAGATTTAATGTCAACTTGGATTTCATACTGTCTGTTTTCAGATGATTGGCAATGGACTAATGTATTGGTGTCGTACCTGTTACCACTTCTCTGCAAAGTCTACACTTCTCATAATAGAACTGTGTGACAAAAGTCACCAGAGTTGCATGATAAAGGAAAGCTAACTTTGATATAGTTTGAAGAAAAAAAGGCATGTGGGTTTTACGACTTCGGACGTCAAATATTTATCCAACTGTGACACGTGTGCATTCCTGACTTCAAAGTGAACTAGTCCATCAAAGAGTAGCCTCTGTAGCAAAAAGCTTCACCATACTTCATTGAAAATACAACTGCATATTTTTGTGTCTCAAACCGGGGTTTGTACGCAACACCACACATCTATTGTATGCAATGACACTCTTCCACACTCAGAAGCTCCAGGAGTTTTTTAGTGCAACAAGACAACATTTGATACAGTTGTTGGCATGCAAAGCATGTGTATCATCTGTTTAAGGTGTTCAGTGAAGTAACAAAATATCTAATGATTGTATGGCATTCTTTGTGATAAAATTAAATTGATACAGTCAAACCTGTGTTAAGCAGCCAGTCAAGGGAATGGTCAAAAGCGGCTGCTTAAGGCAGGTGGCTGCTTAATGAAGGTGTGATTTTTAAGCTGGCTGAAATCTGCCATGCTCTGTGAAAACAATTTGTGAATGAATGGACATATTTTTGGCCATCAAATTAATAAATAATAAAATTCTAACCAATCAATTGATGTTTAAACATGTGATTTGAATTAAATAAACTTTAAATAGATAACAGGCACATTGAAACTATACTATTGTAATCTGGCTACAATGAAATTCATATTTTGTCAGTTGTTTCTATGCTGCCCCTATCGTGTTATGGAATTGGATGCTGGTTTTCAGTTATGTGACAAAATAGGGGTTGCTTAGCTGGCTGCTTAATACAGGTCATAATGGCCATTAGGGGTTGAAAACACTGGCCTTTAACCACAGACAGCAGGTGGCTGCTTAATCCAGGGGTAAAACAATGCAAAATCAGTTGGGAGGAATTGTAAGTGGCTGCTTACAGCAGGTGGCTGCTTAATAGAGGTGGCTGCTCGAGCAGGTTTGACTGTAATAGAAATGGCTAAATATATAAGCAAGAGTTGTTCCTATAGCTCCTGCGCCAGTTCCCACAAAATACTATGAAGCCTACATGTTGAAAAGAAAATGCAACCGCATTCATCAGTGTTTGGTATTAGTTTGACACCTTTTTGTCTGACAAAAATGCATGTTAGAACCAGACAAAGAGGTGTCTAACTGACTAAGACATTATATGCTTCTTTTATTATACGTTTTAACTTATAATTTTTGCACAATAAACAATAATCTGATTGTTTGTTTGCTGTTGTTAACAGTGCTAATCCTTAGCAGGGCGCTAGCATGCAAAATTGTCAGTTAGATACCTGTTTTCCAATGGTGTTTAGTATCTTGGTGATGTCTAAAGAGAGATCTATAGATCTGTAATAGTCTCCATATCTCCCACCTAAGTTTGATAATGGTCTTTGTTTCCTGTTACTTTTGCACTAATAAGTCTCACACACCTTAATTTATTTGTGGTATGCATTATCAGGATCAGATGTTTGCTTGAATTTACATCGATCTTTTTAAGATGGATGACAGTAATATTCTATCAGCTTCATGTCAAACCTGAGACAATTGACCATTAGATCACTGGGACAAATTCATGTTCAAGAATACGGGTTGTGCAGTTTCATAAATAAATTCTTTGTATCAATTGACAACTACACCACGAAACAATCTTTCTTTTTCAGCAGAAATTGTTGAATGGTTCAGTTCCGACTAATTTCAGACACTGCAAGCCTTTAGTGAGCCTTTATTGAGCCTTTAGTGGGTCATCTCCATGTATACATTGTAGTGTAACTGTTAATGAAAACTGATGTTCTAGAAGAACAGCTGACATTCCAAAAGTTTTTATTATGTTTTAAGACATAATTCCCACTTTCTTTCTGTAGTTCTAACAAGAGCAGGTATACTGCCTCCATATCCCCCATGCCCTACACATCTACCAATACCCACCAGAATTCCAATTTTAGTTATGCCAAATATTTCCACCAGGGGCATAACTGTGCATACGTGTAAGGAGGTGGAGACACCTGGGGGTGGAGTTCGCTTTTAAAAATAACATGGCTGCAGGCCAAAAGCACAGCAAAAAGTATTTGGGATGTGAAAATGGTTATGATATTTATTGATTTATGGTCAGATTTGACAAGTTTAGGGGGGTATTTGAGTGTTGGGAAAGGATGAGCATTGTGCATGGTGTGGTGTTTGAGATATTTGATGGACGCCATGACATGGAGACTAAAAGTAAAATCCCCCATAGCATAGCATGGGGGATAATTAGATTACTGTGGGCAAAAGTAATCACTTCAAGTAACCTTTGGCACTTGAGAAAACCTGGCTAATTTGTGCTCTGTCTAACATGGCGAATGAGGAGGGTCATTGTGGCAAGTTCAAATTTAAGTTCATTTACAGCTCAGTAGTACTTCCATTCCTACACTTTTTGTAGTTTGCATCTCAGATCCAGAGCAAGAATATCTGCTTAGTAATAGCTTTACTCTGCTGCAAACTTATATTGTCACTGGTAACCTACATGGATGGGCACTACTCAATGCTCATTAGCATAAAATATGCAATGACATCATGAGTTTATGTGTAGTTTCATGGAAATACTTTTGCAAATGAAATCTGGAAAATCACTGTCTCTATGTGCTTTTCTATGGAGATCCAGGGGGTCATAGTTAGTATCTTTCTCAGTAGACTTAAATAAATCCTTCGATTTAGATATTCATTAGCCATGCAGGAACTGCATGTTTGTATAGCACAGGCTTTTGAATGACACCCTAAAATTTCTGCCAGATTTCCACTTGCCTCAGTGGCCACATTGGTTGCATGCTGGCCTCCCACCCCACAGACCAGGGTTCAATTCCAGCTGGGGCCAAGCAAAAAATATTATACTTTGATGATTTATATTTATATTTACATGCAGAACTTTATTTGATAGTTTAAGTATAACTTCAATTATTTTTTAATATCTCAGTTGATGTAGCAACTGAAATTATATTTTCAAAATTGTTAGATTTATAAACAAAGCTTTAAAACTTGTGGTCAATTGATTGATTGACTAATTCTATTTTGGTCTGTTATTTGGAAGTTACAGTAATGAAGAGACAACATATAAAGTAACTAAAGTCAACCAGATGTATTGATAATAGCAGCATAAACAGCAGGATACATAGCCAGCAGATAGATAGATAGATAGATAGATAGATAGATAGAGAGATAGAGAGATAGATAGATAGATAGATAGATAGATAGATAGATAGATAGATAGATAGATAGATAGATAGATAGATAGATAGATAGATAGACAGACAGCTTGACAGATAGACATACAGATAGGTAGATAGATAGATAGATAGACAGATGGATTGATAGATTGATAGATTGATAGATTGATAGATTGATAGATAGATCGATACAGATAATTTTGATATATATTGATTACTTGATTGGTTGATTTATCAATTTTTTCATCAATGATTGGTTATTTGTTTGATTAAATTTAAAGTGGCGTGGCCAATAAAAATAAAAACTAGAACGGGCGCTCGGAGAGCACACGGCTCCGCCAACCCGAAAGCTGCTTCTTTTTGACAATTTGTCAGATGTAAAAAGTGTATGCCATTCGCATTAGAAGGAGAATGTGGTTGTTTATTTGTGAGGGAGTAGTTGCATTTCATGCACATTGTTGTTCTTACTACTAAATTGTAGTAATGCTGAGGTGTGAGTTTAACCAAAGACCTGTTTATTAGCAGTGGCGTAACTAGGGTGTCCCGAGCGGGGGCACGTGATTCTCTGGGTGGGGCACCCACAATACTAATTGTATATTTTAGCCAGATGGAAAGTTCATAAGGGGGGGCACCTGGGGGGCACATGTCCAGTATGGGGGGCACATGCCCCCCGTGCCCCCCATAGGGACGCCACTGTTTATTACCCAATGAGTGTCACATGCTGCATAAAAGATTATCTAGCTATCTATCTATCTATCTATCTATGTCCGTGTGTCAATCTCTTGATCTGTCTATCTCCATCTGTCTATTTCTATCTGTCTATCTGTCTATTTCTATCTATCTATCTGTCTATTTCTATCTGTCTATCTATCTGTCTATCTACCTTTCTATCTACCTGTCTATCTATCTGTCTACCTATCTATCTATCTATCTATCGTGTATGTAATTGTGGCAATGTAAATTGCAAGTTGCTTGGGAAACTGTACCAAGCTGAATGGCCCCTGTGGTCTGCCTGACTCATGACACATATTTAGCCCTGCAGATTCCTACCTTTAGCAGTTACCCCCCCCCCCCCTCTTACATTCCCCATCTCAGTGCAGTGATTTGCAACAGCACAGTAGCAGAGTGGACTTTAGGGTAAAACAAATGCAGGTCAAACCTAAATATATGTCATCACATTCTTGGAGTAGCATCAGCATGCTGCCAAGTGTAGCTGTATAACAGGTTGTTTGAGTCATTCTATGGACCTATCCATGATTGCTCCAAAGAAATTACCAGTCTGACATTGAAGTTATATATTCTGCATCTGGAGTTGAAATAATTCAGTTAATTGGCATGGAATTTAGCAGTTTAGGACATGGCCATGGTCCATGTGTTTGGATTACCACTGCTGACTGAGTGAATACAGTTCTCTACATTCTTACACAAACACCACTAAGGCCAGGTAGGACCAAAAATATTTCTAAATTGTCACAACTAGAATGAACCTAGTAGTGTTAAATAATAGCAATGAAAATTGTCATAGTGACACTTTTAGACTCATCAGCTATCATTAGGCCTGCCTGCAGCAGGGCTTATGTGACGAGTCAAGCTCTCTCTGTCTGTATGACGCTGTGCACAAGATCCTGTTAAAACTATGTACTCTATGAATCTGATTCTTTGTACTATTCTTACTAGTGGGTCATTCAAGGCTCTTTTCGAATTTGGCTGGCCTCCGTCACTTATTTAGCTATTTAATTGAAAATATACCTGATCCATTCTGCACAGTGTCCATTTTTCGTGCCATTATTTACAGCAAGTTTTTACAGATTTATTAATAAAGGATAGAAAGAAGGAAAGAAAAAAGGAAATAAAGTAGGAAAGAAAGAAGGCAAGAAAGAAAGAAGGCGAGAAAGAAGGAAAAATGCATTTACCAAACACCAGCTTCATTAACAATTTATAAGAGTAGAAGTTAGAGGACATATTGATAAAAAGTCACATAGATACCCGAGTAAATTTATAGACACGATTCTCACTTATACAATACATAGGTATCGAATGATTAGATAGATAAGTAGATATATAGACAGACAGACAGATACATAGATAGACAGATAGATAGATAGATAGATAGATAGATAGATAGATAGATTGATAGATTGATGGATTGATAGATAGAGAGTTAGAGAGGTAGAGAGACAGAGAGCTAGAGAGACAGACACATAGATAGATAGACAAATAGATAGATAGATAGATAGATAGATAGATAGATAGATAGATGGATAGATAGATAGATAGATAGATAGATAGATAGATAGATAGATAGATAGATAGATAGATAGATAGATAGATAGATAGATGGATAGATAGATAGATAGATAGATAGATAGATACATAGATAAATAGATAGATAGATAGGCCTAGGCCTCGGCAGGCTGGCAGGCCTACGTATACACTCTCTGAGTGTTCGTTCTTGTTGTTCATTGAATCCATACAGCTTGTATGCTGCTGTGTGTACATGTTGTGGAAACCACATGGAGTGCTGGACTGCTGGTGTGTTGACAAACAACAGCCACACTGCCAGGCCACGTCAGGCCAGATGTCAGGTGATCTCTGTGAGACTTGAGCTCAGTCTATATGTTAGCATTGGTCTGTGCTGCTGATCTAGTTGACCATAAAAATAAATTTGGCTTGGCCTTACAACCACTGGCTTGGCCTGGCGCAATTTGTAATTGGGTGTTTATGGCACTTCTAATGCACAAACTGGAGCCAAAACAGAAAAAAACAGTCATTTGGTGATTTGAAAACATGGTACCAAAGGACAACTGTATATGAGCTTGAATTTTGTCAGGAACTTGTGCACAGCGTTACAGAGGAATGTGGACCTGACTCGTCACATAATGTATACAGAAAAGCATTGCAATTCGTCACACCTTTTCTGAACATTTCCAATTCATTGTGCTGAACTACATGTGACAACCCTCCATGCCGGTACATGTCTCTTTTTTAAAGAGTCTTTCTTGTTATATGAGACCCAACGCCCTGAAGTTCAACCAGCTTTTTTCATTGCGAAGTAAAACTCAACTAGTCAAATTAGCTAAATTTGTAAAGATAATTATGGACATATATTCGTTCTTTTTCTTAAGATAGCAACAGTTTTATTCTTATTGTAGTTCAAATGAGGACTCAGAAAGTTTCTTAGTGTAGTCATTATTGAAAATGCCGTGTAGGCCTATATGATCTTTTTTTGTTCCGCATTTGCCAAATTAATGTTTTATATATTCTACAAATTATTGTTACTCGCATACCCCTGTGAGGGTTTTTTTTAGTGAAAATAAATCATCTTGTCATTTGTCATTAGCAGTGCCTCTGGCGGACATAATTAGTGTGGTGAGCTATTTTTAGATTAGACAGATATAATAGTATTCCCTCATTCACGTGTGTCCATGGTCTAGTGGGGAGCCTTCTGCTGCAGTATTTTGAAGATCCAGGGTTCAAATCCCAGTCAGTACCTTTTTTTTTATCTATAAAATTGATTAAAGTGCAGTAAATTTCATAGGGCATTCTATCTCTTGTCCTGTATCTTCATATTTTGTCATATTATGCCATCCTATAATTTCTCAACATCACTTCAAAGGCCTGCTCATGAAGTTGTAACTGAGTGTGATAAAGAATACTTTTGGGAAGCCTTCACATGTCAGGCCCTTGTAAAATAGGATAGAATGATACAATAGTATGAGGTCGAATATGATAGAGACCTTATAAATTTACAGCTTTTTTTTGCCTTTTTAGCAATTATAATTATACGCTAGCAATTGTGCAGCAAACGAATTACGTACGTAAATTCTACGGCAGAACTCACAAAAAAGAGCCGATCCGTAGTACGTACTTACTTTTCATACAAATTTCGTAAGAATTCACAAAAATTTCACACTGGTACTTTTCATTTACTATGGCCATTTTAGTGCAATATGGTTACCACAAATGGTTTAAGTTGAGATCTTACATTGGTTTATCCAAAAAGAAATCAGCAAAAAAATCAAGTTAAAGACCCAAAAACCAACTTAACATGTATGAAATCCATACGAAAATTTACATATGTTTTATGCAAGTAAATTTTCGTACGTATTTCATGCATGAAAACAACCAATTTACATACGAAATACGCAAGAAAGAGCTCCGCACGTTTTACGTACGCTGCACAATTGGCCATGCAGACCTAAAGAAAAAATGATTTTTGCTTGAGATTCAAACCCACGCATGCATCAAAGCATGTAACTGTAGCGTGCAAGGCGCTGTACCCTGACAACTGAGCCAGCTTGCAGACACAGAGCGTGAAAGTTGACAGTTGACACAAAGTTGAAAATAAATACTCTCATTATTATAATATAATTACTGCATTCATAACAGCAAACTACAATTCTTTTTTTTTTAAAGAATTTTTTATTCAATTCTTAGTATAGGTGTAAGGTAGGTTGTTGCTGGATAGGTCCAAAAGCAACAACACTCTGGCAAACAGAGCCTGATCAACGTTCAGTGTCAGTGAAAGTAAAAAGAGTAGCTTTGGGAAAAGTTATGTACAGAAGGTTACTCTGTGGAAAACCAAAAAAGGTTGTCCATTTTAAAGAGTATTTTTCTTTGTATTTTGCCTACGTTCTACAAGGCGTTGGAAGCTGTAAGTGTGCTGTTACCACACACAATTTAGCTGTCTGTTTCAACCTATACTGCAGCGTCCCTGACACCTTATTTATTGAAACTTTGTGAGACTTTTTTCCATTCGTTTTTAAAAGTTTCCACTAAGCACTAGATCTTTTTTCACCTCTTCCTTTTTTCTTTGAACTTAATTCTTTCATTGTCTCCTTCTTCTCAGGCCATATCTTGTCATTTTCTTTGTGACTTTTATTGTTAGTTGTAAGTCTCTCTTTCTTCTAAACTGTTTCCCTCCCCTTTTTTCTCCACCTCTCCTTTTCACCTCTTATTTTTGCTCTTATGATGAGCCATATTTTGACAATGCCATTTATGACTCTGACAAACTCCTACATTCTACAGAACAGTATCTTCTTCTGCCAACAGCAGGAAAAAACCAATGAATTTCAGATTTTATTAAATGTGTGAAATTATTTCATATTCAATTGACTATTGGCTGGCAAATAAATATTCCTTAAAAAACATCTCTTACACTCTCTGATCCGCTTGACATTGTCTCAGACCATCTTACCATCTCATGGCCATCTCTTCATCTTCTGTCATCTTTAGTGTGTCTCTGACAACCTCTTCCAACACAGAACTGCAGTGCCACAGCTTACAACTAAGGTGAGACCAATAACTATGACAACTGTTTTCCAATGCCCCCTGGAACCAATTGATACAGTTCTCTCTTAAGCTGGTATCAGTAGGAGGCTGAGCTGTGACTTTAAGTTCACATTGTCAATGTAAACCTAGGTCCTTATCCTGATGTGGAAGGAGTCAAATAGGCCCACTAAGGGCAAATTGCACATAAGTTGGGTCAATATTTTTTGTATATAATATAAATTTAAGTAATAAACTGCTGTTAAGTTTTGATCTTTCAGTATTTTTGATTTGCTGCATGCGTTAATTGCAGAATAAGGTTCAGTGCAGGCCTATATATCTCATTAGAACAGGATCTCTCACAGTAGTCAGATGATGTTTCACACGAGAAACCAAATAGTTTTTGCCATAAGAACATTGCAAAATTGCTTACCATTATCTCAAAGGACTATATTGTTTGAGAGAAGAACAAATACAAAATTCTGAAAGTGGTGAACTATTTTGAAGATCATTTGAGAGAACTTTTCAATAAGAGCTCTATTGTTAATTCAGAAGAATCTGCCATTGTTTGTATTTTAGGCATTTGTCTCTTCAGCAAAAAAATAGAACAGACTGGGAAAATGATATTGTTGTCCCCTAAAGCAGCTTATGCACAGGAATCATATAATACTCATAGTGCCAGAATAGAGCCCTGTTTGACTCTCCCTCAGCCTTTCATTCATTCTGATCTTTGACACAAAGGTGTACTAAAGCGCAACCTGGGGATTTCGTCTTCAACAGTTACTGTAACAATGGATTATGTAACTTTTTTCCTGTTTGTGTTCGGCCAAGACAATAGTAGCTTTAGAAAAGAACAAATTTTAGTCCCAAATTATTGTTAACCATTAGGGTGGAGTGAAAAAAATCAAAATGTGAAATTCAAAAAACAGCCCCTCCAAAAACTTGTCAAATATAGTTAAATAAGTATTTATGACCATTTTGGATGGTTGCTGTCATTTCTGTGACAGCTACCCTGGGCATTTTGAAATCACCTTTTTCTATGTTTCGTGAGACCTCAAAAATGCTGTTTTTTGCCATAAAATGGGTTCTAAATGAGATAGAGACATGATTTAAAGGGCTGAAAATAAGTAAATAACTATACAAAGCATATTAGATAACTGAAAATCAAGAAACACTTACTTAGCATGATTTAATATTGAAATAACATGATTTTTGCCATTTTTTGCACTGTTTTTGTTCCCGAAATGATGTTTTTGTCATATTATTGATTCTAAATGAGCTAAAGACATGATTTAAAGAGCTGTACATATGTGTAAGACCATGCCAAGCACAATGGACAATATTTTGTGTGAGAAACATATGCAGTACATGATGTAATATTGAGATATTATGACTTTTCTTACTTTTTTGTATTCTTAAAATTATTGGAATTTTGTTTTTGTCATGAATGAGTTCAAAATGAGCCAGAGACATGATTGAAAGAGCTGTGCAGTGGTTTTATACAATTCTTGACATGATTCATAACTTTGAATATGAAAATGAATGTCACCCTAAATGCTGTATTGAAATAATAGAACGAATAATGAGAATTTTGTTAAACAAGTACTTTTTGGCTCATGAAATAATAATACTTGTCATAAATGGGGTTACAAATAAGCTAGTGGCATGATTTAAAGAGCAATAGATATTTTAGGGACAATGCATAACATGATTAATAATATGTATGACATTGTATGTGATATAGTTGTCATATCTGTTGCAAAATGGGGATGACATAATTTTTGTACTCCGCCAAACCGTTTTTGAAGTTTTTCTGACCGATTGACAATTAGGTATTAAGTACCATTATTATTTCAACCTGATTCCTTTTTTTTATCTTCCAAAGGTGCAATAAGCATCAGACTGGCATGTAGACATTACAGAGAGGGTAGGACTTGCAATTGAGCTGAAAAAAATATCATTAACTTTTTTTCAACATAAAAGCAGGACTGATGCAGGACTGCTCCCGACTGTTGTAGTACTGAGTCTCTGAACTCCACCATAGATATCATGCTGCCATTACTGGGCATCTATATTATGTTTATGGTGTCTTTGGAAGATAAATACATAAGAACCAGGCTGAAGAAGTAATGCTATATAATATATGGTTGTTCCTATTTGGAGTTAGTTCTCAAACATTTCGGAAACTAAAAAATCAACAAAAAAAATCATGTTATCCCAATTTTGCAATAGATGACATCTATATCACATACAATATTATCTGTCATATTAAAAATTGTGCAAAAAATATTTATTACTATTTTAGTCATATCCTTAGCTTATTTGGAACCCAATTTATGACAAGTATTACAATTTCATGAGCCAAAAAGTAATTGTGTCCCATATTTCTCAATATTCGTCTCATTTTTCAATATTACATTGGGGGTGACATTTATTTTCATATTCAAACTTATTTATCATGTTCAGCATGGTATAAAACAAATGCACAGCTCTTTCAATCATGTCTCTGGCTCATTTAGAACCCATTTTATGACAAAAACAAAATTCCAATAAATAATGCAAAAAAGTAAGAAAAATCTTAATATTTCAATATTACATCATATGCAACATATATTTCTCACACACAATGCTGCCCATTGTACTTGGCATGGTCTTACACATATGTGCAGCTCTTTAAATCATGTTCCTAGCTCATTTAGAATCAATAATATGACAAAAACATCATTTCGGGTACAAAAACAGTGCAAAAAATGGCAAAAATCATGTTATTTCAATATTAAATCATGCTAAGCCAGTGTTTCTTGATTTTTAGTTCTCTAATATGCTTTGTTTAGTTAATTACTTATTTTCAGCCCTTTAAATCTTGTCTCTATCTGATTTAGAACCCGTTCTATGGCAAAAAACAGCATTTTTGAGGTCTCACGAAACATAGGAAAAGTTGATCTCAAAATGCCCAGGGTAGCTGTCACAGAAATGACAGCAACCACCCAAAATGGTCATAAATACTTATCTAACTATATTTGACAAGTTTTTGGAGGGGCTGTTTTTTGATTTCACATTTTGATTTTTTTCACTCCACCCTATTAACCATTGCTATAGTGAGACTTTGAAGCCAAACAGCATAGTTGGTTAAAGTGCAGCCCTCAGCCCCTCACTTTAATTTTTCTTGTCAACATGGCATGTTTCATTACAACTGCTCTGCACCAGGAATGCAATAATCTCATTTCCATGATCCCATGTCCTGCAAAATAAGTTGGAAGGCAGAGAAGACAATTCAAAAGAATATTTATGATCAAAGAAACACTGTAAAATTTGAAAACTGTGTTGAAGCAATAATTTGAGCTGTCTGAGAATGTTAATAATTTTCAAGCTATGATAGCTCAATCCTATAAGTTGTCAAGGTATGATAGCTCAATGCTGTAAGTTGTCCAAACGAATCATAACATTAAGCTGTGAAAACATGAAAGCTTCAGTTGTTGCAGATAGCTTGACATCTCAGCCATGCCACAATTGCCACATATAGCGCCTTCTATAACAAGCACTTCTCATCACACTGCATTTAGTTTTAAATAATTATTTACTTAAAAAGAAAAAAGAACATTTGTATTACACTATCCCAGAGAAAAGTGAGTAGCACACCACTTCAGCTGGTCACTTGTTTATTTTTATCTCTCTTAAATTAATTTGTGTGAGTAATTAGATGCATGCTTTCACACACGTCAACCAACATTTACAAGTCAGAGTGTGTTCAAATATAGGCTTCTAGTACTGTATACCAACTCAGATGAGCCACAGGCCATTGGGATTTATTCACAAGAAATTAATCTTTAAATCTCCTTGTGTTGCAATGGTCTGTGTTGGATGCATCTTGGGCCTGTCCATGATGTGCTAGAATGAAGTATACTGGATCAGGTGGATACCCTTGAGAGATCAAACAATATTTTGGGATTACAGCCCATATTCATAAATAACTTTATAAGACAGGTCACACAAATATAAATCAAAAACAACTAAAAATAAGTCAACACAGCTCAAAATTTTGAGTTGTGTCAGCTTGGATCAACAAGTCAACAAAACTCAATATTTTGAGCTGTAAGTCAACACAGCTCATTGTTTTGAGTTTTCTCAGCTCGAATACCTTAGTCAACATAGCTTAGTATTTTGAGCTATCTCAGCTCGGTATTTTGAGTTATCTCAGCTTAAAACATTAATCTATGTTAGCTCAATCAACTTGTGCAACCATCTCACTCAATCAATTGAGCTGAATCAGTGCCTCCAATTTTACAGTGAAGCATCGGTCTGTATAATCTATCACTTTTGATGATTATTATTGATTCTGAGTCGATAATTCACATGAGTCCTTGTGAAACCCAATGGATATTATTCTACAAGATCATTGAGTCGACCAAAGTGAGTTTTTTTTATTCTCCTGTATCATGACTAAATGCTCTGATAATTTTTCATCTTTTTAGTACTTTCACAATTAATTTAGACAATTTTTCAGCATAACTTCTTGCATGCGACAGGACTTTCGTCCAGGCACATCTTGGACACACTGTCAATATTAATTTCTATGAAATTCAGATTGAGACAAAACTTTATTTTCACAATATCAGAAGGTCGTAGAAGGACTTGGCTTTCATTTGAGCCATGCCTCACTAAAATCTGTTCAGTACAACTTAAATTATTGACAATTGTATCTGTGACATGTGCTAGCGACAGAACTTTCGTCCAGGACTGTACAACTGAGCTGCTGACCTGAAATGCTCCGATGCTTTGACCTTGGTATCTCTCTTGCTAACAGAACAAACAAGCTGTTGCAGGCATACAGACAGAGTTCACTTGATCATCTATCGGTAATATCTGACAAGTGGGACAGCCCAAACAATTGACCTGAGTGCCTCAGAAGCTGGTACAGCACGCTGAACAAATATGTGCTGAGAGCAAACCATTTGGTAACATAAAGCAAATTGCGGTCAACATTTGACAAATGATAGCAATTAGACGTGCATTCATAGGTTAGGAAACTTCCAAAAAATTTCAATCAATTTGTCAGAAAAGAGATCCCGAATCATCTGTGCAATGCAAGTGCGCATCTGGAGTGGGATATCTGAGACAGACTCACACAATTTGGCGATAATTGGAGATTGCTTTGTAATTTTCACTTCACAGAACTTTACATTATGTATTACTTCGATTATAATTATATATGTCTTACATAAAGCAAGAAGACTTTCATTACTTGAATAAAGTAATTTAATTACTTTAGTTAAGCATGATTCATATAGGTTTTAGATGTCAGGGCCTCAAGTTGATAAGTCAGATCCGTATACTGTGCTTAATTGGAAAACAGATCTTTATTCTACCATTATAAAAGCTGTTGTTCTGATTTAATCTCCTTCTTTAAATTGGCAAATTACTGCAACTACCATGTCTAACCAACATGGCATGGGACTGCTTGTAATATGTTGGTTTTGTGCCACTCTCACTACTACTCTACAGAGTCTCCACTTCTCATATAACTGCTGTGTGACAAAAGTCACCCAGTGTTGACAAAGGAAAGCTAACTTTGAGATAGTTTGAAGAAAAAAAGGCATGTGGGTTTACGACTTTGGACCTCAAATATTTCTTTTACTGCGAAACACGCATTCCTGACTTCGAAGTGCATTCGTCCATCAAAGAGTAGCCTTTGTCTCCTGACTTTGTAGGATCAGCTGGAGTTTCACAAAACCATTTCTCACTGGTAACTCCAACCAGGGTTGGTATGCATCCCTACATACATGCATCCATTGTATGGGATGAAACTATTGACTTGATTTGATTTAGTAAAAAATAGACTAACTCCCACTAACTAGCAGAGTTTAGCATTTTCAAATTACTTATAAAATCCTTGATTGAAACTGAATTAATAGTACTTTCATCTAAATTATTCCAATTATTTACAATTCGATTGCTCCAAAAATATGTTCTTTTATCATTCCAAAGCTTCAGAAATGTACAAGGGCAACAAGACACCATTTGGTATAGTTGTTGGTATGCAGATTTTTTATATCATCCGTTTGAAATTTTTAAAACATTCCGGTTAAATAAAATAAATAAAACGAGCCCGATACATGTATCAGCAGTTGTTCCAAGTTCCCTTCTTCAGTTCTCACAAAATTCTATGAAAATCTTTATGGCAAAGAGAAAATACTACCGCATCAGTGTTTGAAAGAGACATGTAATAGACTCCATATAATATCTGCAATCCTGCCGTTTTGCACTGATAAGTCTCAAACTCCTTAATTGTGGTAAGCATTATAAGGATCAGATATTTTTTTATATTATAACCATCTTTTTTTATGCTAGTTGAGAGTGATATTCTTTGAGCCTGATGTGCAGTTTCATATTCTTTGTATCAATTGACAACTACACCTTGAAACAATCTTTCTTTTTCAGCAGAAATTGTTGAATGGTTAATTAAGTTCATTTCAGACACAGCAAGCCCCTTTAGTGAGCCTTTAGCGAACCACCTACATGAAGTGCAAACTGTTAATAAAAACTGATGCTCTTGAAGCATAGCTGACATTTTAAAAGTTTAATTATGTTTTAAAACACAATTCCCACTTTCTTTCTGCAGGACCAATTAGAAAACTTCAAGTAACCTTTTGCACTTGAGTAAACCGGGCTAATTTGTTCTCTGTTTGAAAATCTTTGCAAATTTTGAGGAAGGTCATTTGCGTCAAGTTAACTTAATTTTAACTACAGCAGAGTTGAACTTCCATTTTTTACATTTCATTTTCTAAGTATTGCTGTTAGGGACGTTTTTGCTTGACAGGCCCGAAAGTAACAATTAACACTCAGTGCCAAAGTAAATGTTTGGTGTCCGTGAAAGTAGCTGAGGGAAAGGTTACAGATTGAAAGTGACTTTGCGGAGAACTAAAAGTATAGTCTTTTTTAAAAAGGTTTCTCTTTTATTTTTGCGTGCGTTCTACAAGTCGTTAGTGGTCTGTTTCAATATACAATTTAGCTGTTTGTTTCAACCGACTGCTACCTCACTGACACTTTATTTATTTAAACTTTGTGTGACCTTTTGTATTTTGTTTCCACTATGCACTACATCTTTTCTTTTAACCTTTTCTTTCTATTTTTCTTGTTTGCTTTTCTTTCTCTCTTCTTTATTTCGTTTTCCTCTTCATGTAATTCTCTTTGGATTTAGACATTTCCTTGTATCCTTCTTCTCAGTCCCTCTCCTGTCTTTTTCTTCGTAACTTTCTTTGTTAGTTGTATGTCTCTCTTTCTTCTTAACTGTTTCCCTCCTTTTTTTCTCCACCTCTCCTTTTCTCTTCATATTTTTCTCCTATGATGAGGTATAATTTGAACATTCCATTTATGGCTCTGACAATCTCTTTTATTTCTACCTTCTCTTTTACCAGTCTTTATCTCCGATCTGCTTGACATCGTCTCAGACCATCTTACCATCTCATGACCGTCTCTTCATTTTCTACCATCTTTAGTATGTCTCTGACCATCTGTGCCAACACAGAACTGCAGCAACACAGCTAAGGTAAGCACAATAACTATGAAAACTGTTTTCCAATGCCTCCAGGAAGCAATTGACACAGTTCTCTCTTAAGCTGGTAACAATAGGAGGCTCAGATGTGACTTCGAGTTCACATTGTCTCTTTGTAGGACTACAAGTCTGTGTGAGTGTGTGGGCCTAATCCTTATCCTGATATGAAAGGGGTCAAATACTAATAGCACATTGCATACAAGTTTTATCCAATTTTCATAGATAATGTCAATATAAATCAAACCCAAAACTTTTTACAGTGAAACTGTTAGGAGCTCAAAGAACATTGCAGCTGTCTAGGCCCCTCAGCAGTTTTGAATGTTTCGTAAATATTACGGGATAAAATTTCGATTAAGTTGGCAAAACATTTTTGAACTATACACCCACCACATAATCCAAAAATTTTCAAAACCTTTTATTTATAGCAAGGTCCATTGAAGTTTAAACTTGTCAAGTTGTATGTTTGCAGATTAATCAAAAGACTATGTGGGGATTATACAGTTGTCTACTGTGAATGCTCCTGAAGCTGCCATTTAGTCAGATTAGACTGGTGATTGCAAGTGAGAGATCATTGGGATCACATCAACAGTCTTCCTCAACATATCAATTTTTTAACTGTGATTCGAAGTTTCACTGTCAGCCCATTGGCTATCATTGATGATATGGTTGCAGGGGCTATCCCTGATAAAAGGCTTTTACTCTGACACTGTGTTGAAACCGTGACAACTCAGTGTTGGTGGATTCACATTGGCCAGAAGCCAGGGAACCTGACCCAGTTTAAAATTACATCACAGCTTGTAGTTAATTTACTTATATTGCACTGCTAGGGAAAAAGAGTCATCTCTGTCATCACAATTCAACAGCATAGAAGAGACTTGAGATTCCACATGAATATGATGAGGACTGTAAGTAGCCAGGCTGTCAGATTATGGTGTGCACAAATATAATTTCTGGTATCTTTCAAAGCCAAGTGTAGCCTTTAGTTCATATTTAAAATTTGAACCCGAAGAAAGCCACCGGACATGATAATTTTCCACCAAAACTACTGCTTTTAGCACAAAAAGAACTTTCACCTTTTATTACTATTTTGATAAATCAAGCTATAGAAGAAGCAAAGTTTCCTAATGACTTGAAACATGCTGAGATCACGCCATGTTTCAAGAAAGGTAATCCCCTAGACAAATCAAAGTATAGGCCTGTTAGTATTCTGCCTTGCATATCTAAGATTTTTGAAACTGCCATTGATGGGCAAATCAGTGATCATTTTTATGGTAAAAAAGCTGGTTGTCTTTCAGCTTATCGGAAAAAGCATAACACCCAATGTGTCCTCACTAAAGCGGTTGAGGACTGGAAATATGCACTTGATAATGGAAAGTACTGCGGTGCAGTGCTAATGGATTTAAGCAAGGCATTTGACGTAATACCGCATGGACTGTTAATTGCTAAGCTAGATGCCTATGGTTTTGATAAGAATTGTATCAGCCTTATTCTGAATTACTTAAGTGATCGTTATCAAAGAACGAAAATTACGAATGCGAGAAGTGATCGGATTAAGATTAAGAAGGGCGTCCCTCAAGGGTCAATATTGGGACCCACCTTGTTTAACATATTTATTAATGACATGCTTTTCCTTGCGAATGATCATTCCATCTATAATTATGCTGATGACAATACTGTGTCCTATGCTAGTCCAGACGCCTGCCTATGCTGTACAGGTCGAAATTTGCGCACCAGATATGATGCGGCCATTCTAGGCCTGATTAACCTATCAAAATTGGGGTGTCAAGCTATAAGAAAATGCCCTACCTTCTTGAAATGTTGAAGGGTATTGTATCCATCAAATCCGTGTTGCAACACCACTGTTATGCTTCTGAATCAATCATTTTGTCATTCAGTGCTCCAATAGAACATTGCTTCAAAATGGTACTTTGTTTATTAAATTGACCTTATTGATGCATTCTGGGACTTAATATAATCATACAAACTATCAGTTATTTTAATTATCAAGCTGACAAAAAAAGAAAACATTAACAACACTCTTGGAACTTAATCCAACAATTACTGACAAATCACAGCATTTCCAGATTTTGGCTATCCCAAATAAAGTCACTCTAATTTATTTAATCCCTAGTCAATCGATCAAATCATGTTATGCTCTATCATTGGTGGGCATTCACAGATGGGCTCCACCTTTTTCGAACAGGAATTGAACAAGACCATATTTGAATACCTTAGTACGCATTCTGTGAAAGCTTGATCAATTAGATCTCAATTGGACGAATAAGAAATGCATTTTAAGACTGGCCAATCAAATTCCATATTTCTTTATATTTAGATAGATAGATAGGTAGATAGATAGATAGAAAAAAAATAGATAGACATAGAAATATATATACAGGATTTAGGGGGGGGCATAGGGCCATGCCCCTCCCACCTCAGGCCAAAAATTAACATGGAACTAATTGAGCTAGGTAAGCACCCCATATTCACCAAATGTAATGCCCCCTCCCCTCAAGCCATTTTTAGATACGCCCCTGCTACCTTCTATCTATTTGACCAGCTAGTAATTTGAAGCTTTTTAGAACCTTTCAGATTCAGCCACCAGTCCTTCTCAGCACATCACTGATTGTCAGTGCTATAAATTCACACAAAATGCGATCAGAGAATGATTTACAGAGAATCAGAAAGATATGGCACAACGAACAAGTTAGAGCTGAAAACTGTTTGCTACAATCATCTACTATGAACAACAATAATTTACCACAAACAACATTGTGATTAAATACCCAACAATCTGCCACATGAAATGGGTCACTGTAAACTTTATAATCCTCTTAATAGGATGCCACCTTAATTGACAGTGAGGCTTTTAAAATGTTGACAAGAATGAGCCAAGTTTAAAGGAGGTTGGAATTTTTTAAGCTGACTTTGTGTGATTTCTCGGATAATATCCAAGCATCAGAATTGTATCAAATGAATGTGAACAACTTCAAAATTGCAGGTAAGTTGAGTTTGAGGGTTGGTAAGGCACATAGACTCGACAGACAGTGTTGGAACTGATGTGTTTTGATATTTTTGTACAATTTCGCCTCATTTGTGGCCCTGCTCAGGCTTGTCTCACAATCATTTGTATGTGATCGTGAGAAAAGGCTCTTGTCTAGTCCTATGCTACTGATACTGCGGAAGAGTTATGTCGTAATAATGAAATTTGTAGTAACAATATCACTGAATGGTTTTCTAATAATGGAATGCAGGCTAATCCTGTATCAAGCCATTGTATTTGGTAAAAAAGCAGACGCTCCTACTAAATTTGTAATTAAAGGTCAAGATGTCAAATGTATTGAGAATGTAAAGCTCCTTGGTATAGAAATTGATAGTAAATTAGGTTTTGAAGAACATGTACTCACTATTTGTAAGAAAGCTAGTAGACAAATTAATGCAATTATGAGACTAACAAATGTATTAGATATTGAAGTTAAAAAGATTATGTTTTCATCTTTTATAAAAAGCACTTTTAATTACTGTGCCGTTGTTTGGATGTTTTGTAACCAGGCTTGTATCAAGAAGTTAGAAAAATTGCAATATCGTGCATTAAGATTTGTATACAATGACTTTGAATCCTCTTATGACAAATTGTTAAAGGATAGCCGAAATATGTCTATACAATTATATTTGAAGTATGTATTATCCATCGAAGTGTATAAATGTATGAATGGTCTTTCTCCAGATTACCTCTGTCAAATTTTTGAGGCCAAGGAACAGTATTATGGTATGAGAGACAATTAAAAATTGTTCAAAGAAAATTCAAAAGTATAAAGTATGGATTCAATACATTCTCCTATTATGGAGCTAAGATATGGAATGACTTGCCAGCACATGTAAAATGTAGTGAAAACTTGATCTCATTTAAGAAAAGTCTACACAAGTATTTATCAGAACATAAGATTTGTTATTATGGTAATTATGAAAAAAGACATGTACTTTTATGATTATTCAAGTGATGTGTAATGCCTTCACTTGTTGTGCAGGATCTAATCCTGTTTGTTTAGTTATTGTATCATGGTTGCTTTTATTTTCTCTTTTTGTCATGTAATAGCCTTGGGCAAATGTTTTACTTGTTTATTTTAAATCATGACACAAAATAAAGATTATCCTTATCCTTATGCTTTTTAATTCTGGTCTTGAACTTTTGCACAGTATCAAGAAATTGCCCTTTCCATTAGCACTGGCTTTTCTTAGGACTTTTTCTGAAATATTAATTATCTCCACTTAATTATCGCTACCTTAAGCCTCTGCCTATAATTACCCTTTACTTTGCTTCTCAAAATAGAGAAGTGTACATGGGCCAGACCATGTTTTCATGACACAATGGTTCCCTGGGGCATTTTGACACAATTTTGTGTCAGGTTGATGTCACTCTGCATACTGTCAGATTATTTTATTTATTATTTATTAAACATGTTTTCGCTTGGAAACAAGTTTGCGATTGGTTGTTTTTCAGGATTGCCAAGCATGTACAATATTTAAGACAACAACAATTCTTAAATGCTAACTAAACAAATCAGACACTGTCACTGCCCGCTAAGATAAGTCATTCATTCCATCCAATTGACAGTACTATTTAAAGGTAGATAATGTAATTGTAGAATTTTATAAGCAGTCCTAGTTGACTTTCATTATGATGAGACATATTTGCAATGATAAAAAAATCAGGTATTCATATTGGTTTATAATGAATTCTAGCAATTTTATCATTTGCATTCTGCTTCCCTTATCTCCTAACTGCGAGTGCACTCTAAAAAATGTGGGGACAAAATTGGTTTTTTAGATTCAAAATGGTTTTTGGAAAAACCAAATCTCAATGCAAAACCAACATGGATTTTTTAAAATTTTAAAATTTGGTTTTTCAAAAAACCATTTTGAATCTAAAAAACCAATTTTGTCTGAAATTTTTTAGGGTGTGCACTGACTTACCTGCATGTTTTCATGCGACATACTTCAACATTAAAATGTTTACAACTAGGAAAACTTCTGCCTAATGATCACTATCTTCATTTTATTTGACAATGTCAGTTCTCTCTGGAAAAGTCTATGTCAGCATATTTCATTGGAAAGATAATACTCAACAAATTTTAAAGCAAGATCTTTATATAATTATAATGGGTTTTGATATCAGAAATTCTAGACCTCTCCTTATTGGCAAAAACTAAATGGGAAAAATAATATCATGTCAGGTTGTTATTATCAAGTAGTGTTTACATATTGACAAAATACTGAAACGGACTAAACTTTTGTCTGCTACTGTGGGTGTGGGCTACTCGTGAATGGATTGAGCTTCAAATAACTATGATCATAAAAACACAAATTTATCTGAATTATGGCAGCATGCAAGATATAAATCTGAACAGTTTCAATCTTTTGTAGTATTACGGAAACAAATTCAAGTAAAAATGCATTGATGTAATTTTTCATGGTAAATCATGGCAAATCAATAGCAATGGAAGATGAACGATTCCTAGATTGTAGTTTGTTATTCAAAATATCCGAGAATAACTTGTGAATAGAAATTATGTCATCAATCTTAGACAGCAACAAAAGCACCATACTTGGCCATTCATGTCACACGTATAGCATTTCCATCTTTTTTGTACTTCACTACTTCAGTAATCTAAAACTTGAACCGCAACATGTCATATTTTGGTTGGAATTTGGTTTTGCATTTTTTTTAAATAATCTGAAGAACAGTAGTCTATCCTATATATCAGTGAATATAGGGCCATCCATAAACCATTGGATGTTTATGTAGGCTTTTAAAGGAATCGAGTTGTTTCATGGAAAAAAGTACATGTAAGAGGTTTTGACCCCAAATCTTCATGTACAGATATGCATGATGCACCTGGTTAGTTTAGTAGATAGTGAGAGACAATTGACAATAAAGATATATAGATTGACACACAGGTAGAGAGCTCGACAGATATATATATATATATTCTGCATCAAAATTTGTGTGCCAATCAAGTGCCGCGAAATCAATCACGTGCCACGCCAATAAATAACGATATTGGCGTGTTGAAAGTGTTATTGGCGCCTTAAGGCTATATTGGCGTCCTCAGTGCACTTGCACTTGAGTTAATGCAGCAAGTACTGTGGTAATACAATCATGATTGTCATTGAAGGGTTCACAATAACTCCTCAAGGTGCGATCAAGGATAATTGAACAAATTCCAATTGAAGTGTCTCATCCAAAGTCAAACAATTTTCAATTAATTGAAATCAATCCAATTGAACAAGCAGCGATTGAAGCATTAATTGTGACCTGATTGCTATACAATGAGTACAAACTTGCTGCTCTATAGATTTGTAAATGCAGTTAATTAATCTTTTAAAAAATCTAAAAAAAAACAAACTTAAAAATAATTTAATCATTAAATTCTACATTGTATATCAAAGTAGTTAAAAACACTACTTTAAACACGTTTTTTACAAAAAGGAATAGAAGACTCAGTAAAAGATAGACAGATAGACAGATGGAAATATAGATAATAGCTATAGATAGCTAGATAGACATAAATAATGGCCAGATAGATAGCTAAAAATAGTTTTTTTAGCTAAACATGTTTTGTTGGCGATTGTTTGATAACCCCTATTGGAAACTGACAGGCACATCTTTTAAAAACATGACATTTTTGTATAAGTCTAAAAATATAGGTGCAGAATATAACAAATAGTAGATGTTGAGTCGACCAATATTGAGTTTTATTGGCCTCAGCAGGTAATATTGGTCTCGGCCTCCGGCCTCGACCAATATTACTGCTTCGGCCAATAAAACTCAATATTGGTCTCCTCACCATCCACTATCTATATAGTATATGTGTGTTATTCATTTTAACTTGTATAATTCATTTATAAATTATATATAAAAGATTTAAATTGAATTGAAAATTGATAGATCGTTAGATTTATAGATAGATAGATAAATAAATAGATAAATAGACAGCAAGGCATATATTTAGATTTTCCAATGGATAGATTGATCTAAAAGAAGAATATCTAATAGCTACATAACATACTTTTCTGCTGAGGAAAACCTCTAACCCATCCCTGGAAATCTAATGGTCGCAACCTGATTAAAGTCCACCAAAACATTTTTCCTGTCAAAAGAGTGTTTTATAAAGAGCATCTTACGATATCAAGCAATGTTGTTGCCTCTCCTTTGCACTTGTCAGAAATAACAACAGCCATACACATTCCCGCGTAGTATCAAAAAACCAGTTATGCATTCGTCAAGCTTAACCCAAAACTGCCACTTTGACATAAGTAGGCCTACATATTGTTAACCATTGTCCTACAATGTTATAGTATAAGGCAAACACAAATGCAATACAGGCAGAATTGCCACAGAGCAAATGCCATTGTAATGATTGATGACAAAGTCCCTAGGTGGGGCTGTAGTATACCCTGGTGTCAAAGATCAGAATGAGCGAAAGGTGGAGGGATGTCAAACAGAGCTCTATTCTGACACTGTGAATATTATCCCAGCCTTGTGTTTAAGCTGCTTTCGGAGCAGCATTGCCACATTTCATGGATCCCTAGACTGTGTACGTACTTTCTTTTTTTCTTATGGAAAACACCCATATAAGGACAACTTTGACTGGCAGTTTGTCAACATAAAAATTTGCGAAGGGAAATTATTAATTTTTCAGAAGCAGATATTAATTATTTTCAGTGTGCGACATTCCAAATATTCATTTTTAAACAACATATTCATTAGCTCGTGATCAGCATGAGAAAAACTGTAATTGACGTTTAAAATGCTTGGAATGGCTCAACCATACTTAAAAATATATTTTTTCGTAGCTGATCTAGAAATTTAGCTGATAATGATCGAGGCAATCTTTCTTGATTTTCTGCCGTTTATTTCTGAACAGTATTCAAAGTTTGTTAAATAGAGGGGAGTGCTGGCGAATACATCAGTCTAATATTTAGACACAGAATACAGATAGATGGATAGATACACAAGACAGACAGCTGGACAGACAAACAGATGGATGGATAGATAGATTGATAAAAACACAAAGTAATAGACATAAAGATAAGTGAAAAGAAGATATATATATACATGTACAGATATATGATAGAATATTATATCATATTAGAAGATTATATTATATAATGGAAGATAAATGGATAGATGGATGGATATATAATAGATATAGTCAACTAAACAGGTCAGACAGCTAGATAAATGGAGAAAGATGTGTGAGAGAAAAGAGGCTGAATATAAATCAAGCACATCTACTCTGGGGAATGTTGTACAGATTTAGAGATCTACACATCTGTTATAACACTGACCCACTACCCCAATGTCGCTTAATTACTGAGGCAATCTATCAGGAATGCTGTGTAAACCTTCTACCAACCTGTAGACATGCATTGTGTGCCAATGGATGTTTTTCTACAGTGTAAGTGTTATTAGTAATACCATCAATGAAATGCAGGAATATTTTAAGCATTTAGGTCCCGTAATTCTGGCTTTACATGTATACAGTTGTACAGTATATACTTTGGTCTTGACCAATGTGGCGTGATAAAAAGGTAATTTGCTGAACTGACTGGATTTGATGTAGACATGAAGCTCTGATATTAGACTACTATTGAGTTTCATATTTTAAAAATGGTTGTATAATCCTCGATGATCTATCATTTCACTGAAATAGCTACGTAAATTTAATATGAATGACAGATTGACAGAAGTGTAATTTACCACAATCTTTGTGTTTGATCACTTCGTGGAAAATGACAGAGTAAAATCTATTTATAAATAGCTATTCTTTCATCAACCTCCTGCTGAATATATATGAATTAATTTTTTTTTTTAAATACAGGGGCTGTGTCGTGTGGTCAGTTTAAGAAAATAAATCGTCGTTTGCAAGTTGGCCTGCAGAAAGCAAATAGAAGAATTTATATCTTAGCTCGGGTTGGAGTGCTAATTTCGAAACAAAAATACCTCTGGGATATTGATTCAGCCAATAAATATGAACACAATTGATATTTGAGGTTGTATATTTAAACATCGATATTGTTTCTCCAGATAATAAAATTCTAAAATAGCTCAATTTTGTGCAGGCCTTTTCTGATATAAAGCCACCCATTGTATCATTTTAAAATTATTGAAAGATAATTATGACAAAAGTTATTTTTGAACCTTTTGTCAAATTAATTAGAATAGCTTTACTTCATTGGTATTTGTTTCACGTTTTAATAGGCAAATAAAAGTAATAAGTTGCCAAAACAAATAAATGGCAAAAATTATATCTCTATTCGAATTATTTCATTATTTCAAGATTTCTGTTGAAAATTAATTTTCACGCAGACATACAATTGCGCATATGAAAAAATGTGTAAAAGTGATTAAAAATTTTAAAAATTATGATCAAGAATACTTTCAAATAAATTGCATGTGGGATGGCAACTTCTGCGTCCACAAAACAAGTCTGTGACATACGTACTCTTAATCCTTTTCTCCTTTTGGTACAGGCACTTTTAATAATCCAATTGTAAGATGTCCACCATTATACACAGAAACGTATTATCAATGAATAACTGACATTATTTTTTGACGGTTTCCAGTGCATGAAAGAGGATTGACCAATATTCGAAGGAAACAGCAAATGACAAACGCATTTGTAGCTTGCCGACTATATAAATTTGTATAACAAAAGGGCCTTCTGCCACAATTTCATGAATTAAGGAATATAGCCACCTGAGCTTGTCATTGTAAATTGAATCATTTACCATAATAATATTTTCGTCACAATAGGACTTTTTTACTTCTGAATTACCTGACTAAGTCTTATAAATGCCTCTTGCTGGCAACCATTTCCTGTGTGGCCCATGGCTTTCCTCCTTAGAATGTGGTGACCTGCCTATATACCATTGTAATAGTTATTTATCTTTTTGTCTGAGAAATAATTCCATACATCTGGCTGTGTTATTTGAGGGAAGAACATGATCCTGTGCGCCAAATCTTTGTGTAGGAGTGTGTCATCAAAAGTTGGTAATAGTAAAACAGTATTAGTTTCAATGTGTTTGTTCTGAATAGTTTCTCCATACATCATTTTCTGACAGGGCTCCATTTTGCCGTATAGACAATCTACGAGGCCACTCCGTGACGTCATGTGCGATGTCATCAGTCATATGATAGCCTACTTTTTTTTCAAACTTCTTCCCATGAGAACACATTGTCTTCTAAATCATTGTAGCTGTATAGTATTTACTGTACACCTATAGATGCAAAAAGAGGCCTTTCCATAATTATTAGAACGGAAATGGCAGAAAAGAAAACATGCAGGCTATTAGGCCAAGTACCAGTATTCTCAGTTCTCGATATCTGATCCGTTAACTTCAGTTTGGAAATCTTTTGAGTTGGTGGTTAAGAGTTATTTTCTTAAGCTTTAGGGGTTATCAAAATCATGTTATTATTGTGATTAGTTTCATATGAAGAGCTTCTGCAATATTAATTAATTCTGTATTTTCTTTATGGAGCATGTAAGCTGTGATAGTAAATGTGTGTAGACGTGTGTTATCTTTTTATCTTTTTAAAAATGTTTATTTCTTTTGTAAACTATGACAAGGGTGGCCATCAGCCAGCGGTGCAAAAAGCACCATTTGGTGGTCTCCTTGCTCTATTGATGTTTATATATCGATTTAACTTATATATTGTCAACAACACCTGGAGCAAATAAATAAATATCAATCAATCAATCAATTAGATCAAAATTCTTTAATGATAATTCCATTCAAATATCTGCTAAGAATTTTTTGAATATTATCTTTTCAGCCAATATGCTGATATCAGCTTTTCTCTACACCATTATCTAGATAAATCTAATGGTCACCCACTGATAGTCAACTTCAAGGAGTGCAGATGTTCAGGTGATCAATTGGGGATGGTATCTGTCCATGGTACTTCCAATATCATTTTATTGACCTACTTGCGGAAGTGAAGAAAAGCTGTTTAATGCCAGCCGGAGACTAAAGACACCATTCTCGGAACTCAGTAAAAGATATCTTTCATTTCCACAATAGAGTTTTTGTACCGATAACACCCTACTTAATCATGTATTTCTCCATCAAGGGGCCAATTTTCACCTTCCGCTTGTTATAAGCAACAATGGGAAGTTTTGTTGTTTGTTATATGGCATTGTGTCAGCTGCACTCATGATATTATTGCTTGGGATTATTGCTGCCAATGAGGAAGACCAAGAGGGCAATGTCCTCCTTATTAAGCCTCATTAATATTTGTTGCTATATGTGTATAAAAGTTATTCTCAAGATAAAAACATGCAGTCTAGTGCAATGGTGGAAGTCTGGCAACTGGCTAGGGGGAATTTTAAAGATGGTATGATATAGTTAGGGAAACTTTAAAGATGGTGGAATATGGTTATGGATTTCTGTAGATGGAAGGGTATGGTTTGAGAAATTCTAAATATACTTGGATGTGGTTTGGAGAATTCTTAAGATGGTAAGATATGGTTAGGGAAATAATAAAGATGGTAAGCCATGGTTTGGGAAATTCTAAAGATGCTAGGATATGGTGGGGGAAATTCTGGAGATGGTAGGATATGGTAAAGGACAGTTTAAAGATGGTAAAGAATGGCTCGGGAAATTCTAAAGATGGAAGGATATGCATGGTTAAGGACATTCTAAAGATGGTATAATATGGCAAGGGAATTTTTAAAGATGGTTTGGAAATTTCTAAAGATGGCAGGGTATGGTTAGGGACATTCTAAAGATGGTAGAATTTGGTCAGTGAAATCCTGAAGATGGGGGTAGATGAAGAGACGAGTAAGTTTGAAAGAGACAATCTAAAGAAGCCGCAAAACAACTTAAAAAGAAGAAAGTTGAATCAGAGAGGCAGTAAACTGAAAGTTTGGTAAAAGAGAAGATAATCGAGAATTAAGAAGAGGAAATGGGAAGTGAAGAGAGAAGATGAATCATAACCTCAAAGATTTACATTGTATATGATAAAGAAACAGAAGTAGGGAAGAAAAGAAAGTGAAGAACAGAAGGGTGTCTAGAAAAAGCAGCAAAGAAAAAATACCACAGATCAAGGGCACAGCTGGAATTTCAAGAAATAAACTTTTAAAAGTCACGCAAAGTTACAATAAAAAAGATGTTTGGGACTCAGTGAGGCCACAGTAATTGAATCAGACAACTAAATTGTGTTCTGAAACAGCCAACTAATGCCACTAACTTTTAGAATGTGTAGGCCAAAACAAAGAGGCAAGTAAGTTTTTTAGTTAACAAAGTAACTAACCTTTCACTCTGCTCTTCTTTTACTTCCACTGATGCTGAAATTATCAATTTTGTTTTGTCGCTTTCAGACTGCGTCAGAAATGGAAGTGATTCTTCACTGTAGTTGAAATAAGCTTATAACTTGCTGTAAAATGACCTTCTTTATTTGCCAATCATCGAAAAAGAACACAAATTGACCAACTTTTCTGAAGAACGAAAAGTAACTTGAAAAGATTATTTCCCAAAGTTCTCCAATTAGAAGTTGAGAAAATGACTTCTTAAAACATAATCAAAACTTTTGAAATGTCTGCCATCTTTCTAGAATGTCAATTTTCATTAACAGGTGCTCTCTAAATAGGTGGCACACTAATGACTTGTAGCACTTGTCAGACAAAAGATGGATCATCTGAATCATTCAACAATGTTTCTGAAGGAGAAAAGAAGTTCCTAAAGATGCTATTGAGCTACCACAAAACTGCTTTCACAAGCTCTAATTCTATTCACACTCTCCTATAATGTAGTTTTGGATTTTTGAAATGAAGAGAATCAACTGAATGTGATTGTATAGAGCAAAAAATCGGACCAACGGACCTCTTCTAAAGACTTAAATTAGCAAATTCAAGAGTTTTGTTCTAATCACAATACACGTATCAGGTGTTTTAGAAAATAAACTTCTCTTTTTCTTACCTAATGGTTATAGCACTTGATTGCAAATCTAATGGCATGTGAGGACACTCCCAGAACTCAATCGCAGTGTGTTGGTTGTGCCTGTAGCCAGAGAGGGTGGCCGCTTGTGTTTACAGGGGTCATCTTCTGGTCAGATGTGACCAGTGACATCTCCAGCCACTCTCCCCTGGATTGATTGACTGAAGTCTCTGTGAATATGGCACTACATAAATGCTGTATAATAATTATTATTATCATCAAAATTAATAATAAAAAGAAAACACATTTAAATTTTATATATTTTAACACTTACTGCGTATAATAGATATTCATAATATTCTTTAATACGAGGGGTGTCCCCAAAGTTCTGACCAATTTTTTTGGCAGACCTTTCTATTTGAAATAGCGAAATGAAATTTTCGCAGAATAAATTTCAGGTATTTGACCGTCTATTTTGAAAAAATTACGACTGTAAGAAGAGTTTAAGTTACTGTTCTGTTACCATGGTTACAAGAGGTCAGTGCACCCAGCGCAGCTCAATTTCTCAGACGAAATTCAGCAAATTAGCTATGTTAAAAGTCAGAGAATTTACAGTAAAAAAGCAAGTGATTGCAAAAAAATGTATTTCCTGATAGGCTTGCATTCTTTCAAGAAACCTTCCATTAGATTATAAACATTTATTTATATTTCAACCTAATCACCTGAGGCAATTACCAAAGGCGTTTTCCAGCAATTGCCTAACAGCGCTTGAGACGATTTGGCTGAAACAATCTGCTGTCAAGAGGCAGTGCTCAAGAACCTTAGGTTCAAAACCCAATCTCATCTGCTTTAATTACCAGATTTGGCCTTCTGTAACTTTGTGTGATACTAAAATTTATATAACAGTTCAAAAATTAAAGAAATAATAGTCATAACGAGAAATGAAGCAGTCTCCACATACACTGAAATTCCACAATTTAGGAACAGGCCAGTTTGGAGGACCCAGGTAATTGCCTCATCACATGGGTTAAACTGATTCACAGTGACTTTAAATGTAAATGAAGAACTTTGAGATACTGTTAGGTTTCCGAATAATATTTTTCATGATCATTCATTGAAAATTTACAGTAAACTCCTTGGTTATTTCCAAGCCTAGACACTTGGATTTGGCCTAAAAAATTGAGCTGCGCTGGGTGCACTGACCTTCTGTTTCCATGGCAACGGAAAAGTTATTTAAAATGTTCAAGCACGTACCATATTTTCAAAATGGATAGTGAAATACCTGAAATTGATTCTGTGAAAATTTCATACGGCTACTTCAAATAGAAAGGTCTGCCAAAAAAATTGGTCAGAACTTTTGGGACACCCCTCGTAGCATAGACCAAATGTAAAAACATCAGCCATTTTATTTACTTAAAAGCATCGATGTAAATCTGAATAAAGAGTCTTGATAACATTATGTCACTGCCTGCTGATGTAATCTAAAAATCTATTTTATATTCTTTTGTATGAAGAAATGCATTTTTTATAATGCATTTATAAGATGCGTCTGTCTGTAAAACGTCCTGTGTATGCATAATAATAAATCTGAATCATCTCCAAGGAATGGGAGGATATGATACAATATTGACGGACAGACACATAAAAATCTGGCAGTGACACTTTTTCATAGATTCACAAATGGATAAATAATAATAATAAAATGTTTTCGTTTTATTTGCACACCATTATTACATAAATGCACACTGCACACGGTAGCGGAAAATACTGCAACTGTCTACAATAAACTCTTCTGAAATATTGGTCGCCTCTGTCTTGATGATAGCCTTTGGAGCACTAAAACTAGGATGAAAGTTCTATTAGTAGCCCTCTCCAAAATGTTCAAGTCAGCATATTCAAGGGGGTTCAGGTCTGAACTGGATGGCGACCGAAAGTCAGCTTTCCAGAAATTGGCAAAATTGTTCCTACAGAAATGTGGAATTTTTCTGGCAGGGTGACAAGATGCCCCATCTGGTCACACATAATTTCCATCTGGAAACGCTGACTTCAACAGTATTATCCATGGTATCTAAATATCTTGTAGTACATATATCAGCCCCAATTTTCTTTCCAAGTTTAATAAAGTAGGACGGCATGATATTTTCCATCAGTGGCAATACCCCTTAGTACCATAATTTGGTCTGGATATTTTCTCCTGGACATCTCCTGCTGTTGATCCAGCCAGGCAATAATCATTTCTGCAAACTTCTGCATGCCACAAATCAGAGACTCTCTGCCTTTTCTCTCTCTGTGAAGCCATTTTTGCTCAGAATGAGTTAATACTTAAATATAATACACTTAAGACACAGCTGATTATCGACTAATAAGTTTCATTGCATTCCATCGAGCTGTTTAATGGCTATCTGCTATACAAATCAGTGCAAGTTTTGCGTCCCACCCTGTAAAATGTTCTGATTGCTGATATTAAAGTTGCAAAGCTCACCTATCTTTCTCTTCTACGATTGAATGATGTTTGCATCTAACAAATTATTGATCATCAACATGGAAACTTCAGATTCTTGGACATTCAGACCTCAAAACATGTTTCTATGATATTTGGCGCTGAAACCGCCGCTGTTGGTCTAAAAAGGTAATTCAGATCGTTGCAACTATGATCGGGGGCTATTGTCGTAGTAAAAGTAGATAGGTGGTAATTTGCTCTACTGACTAGATTTGATGAAAACACAAGGCCCTAATGTTACACTACAAGGGGGTTTCATATTTTAAAAACCACTGCATAATCCTCGACCTTCTGGCATTTCACGGAAATAGATATGAGAATTTAATATGCATGACGGAAGTGTAATTTACCACTATTTTTGTGTTTGATCATCCAGTTGAAAAGGACAGAGAATTAATCTATTTATAAATACCTATTCCTTTATTTACCCTTTTGCTGAATATATGTGAATTTTTTTTTTATGATACAGCGGTTGTGTCATATGGTCAGTTTAAGAAGTAAATCGTAGTCTGTACGTTGGGTTACTTGAAGCAATTAGATGAAATTATATCTTAGCTTTTAAGTTAGTTGGAGTGCTAATTTCGAAACAAAAATACCTATGGCATATTCATTCAGCCAATAAATGTGAACACGAGTGATATTAATTTTGATGTTGTATAACCTCACATAGCTCTATATTTAAATATCAATATTGTTTCTCTAGATAATAAAATTCTAATTTTTTGTTGGCATTTTCCTAAATAAAGCCACCCATTGTATTATATGTATCATTAATTATTTTTAAAAGATTATGACAAAAGTTATTTTTGGACCTTTTGTCGAAATTATTAGAAAAGCTTTACTTTGTTGGTATTTGTTTCACATTTAGGCAAATAAAAAAAATAAGTTGCTAAAACATATAAATGACAAAAATTATAGGCCTATCTGTATTAGAATCATTTCTGTTGAAAGTGAATTTTTATGCAGACATACAATAGCGCATATTTATATAGAAAAAAAAAATATGTAAAAGTTATTAAAAATTTTAAAGATTATGATCAAGAATACTATTAAATAAATAGCACGTGGGATGGTTGCTTCTGTGTCCACAAAGGAAGTACTATCAATGAATAACTGACATTATTTTTTGACGGTTTCCAGTGCATGAAAGAGGATTGACCAATATTCGAAGGAAACAGCAAATGACAAATGCATTTGTAGCTTACCGACTATATTTGTATAACAATAGGGCCTTCTGCTACAATTTCATGAATTAATGAATATAGCCACCTGAGCTTCTCATTGTAAATTGAATCATTTACCATAATAATATTTTTGTCGCAACAGGACTTTTTTAATTTCTGAATTACCTGACTAAGTCTTGCTGGCAACTATTTCCTGTGTGGCCCATGGCTTTCCTCCTTGGAGTGCCTTGACCCAACTATATACCATTGTAATAGCTATTTATCTTTTTGTGAAATGACAGTATGACCTTTTTCTGAGAAATAATTTCCATACATTTGGGCTGCGTTATTCGAGGGAAGAACATGATCCTGTGTGCCAAATCTTTGTGTAGGAGTGTGTCATCAAAAGTGGGCAGTAGTAAAACAGTATTAGTTTCAATGTGTTTGTTCTGAATAGTTTCTCCATTTGTCATTTTCTGACAGTTCTCGAGTTTTGCCGTATAGACAATCTACGAGGCCACTCCGTGATGTCATCAGTCATATGATAGCCTACTTTTTTCTTCCCATGAGAACACATTGTCTTCTAAATCATTGTAGCTGTAAAGTATTTACTGTAGGCCTATAGATGCAAAAAGAGGCCTTTCCATAATTATTAGAACGGAAATGGCAGAAAAAAAACATGCAGGCTATCAGGCTAAGTACCAGTATTCTCAGTTGTCGATTGTTTTATCCGCTAAGTTCAGTTTGGAAATCTTTTTAGTTGGTGGTTAAGAGTTATTTTCTTAAGCTTTATAGGTTATCAAAATTATGTTATTATTGTGATGAGTTTCATATGAAGAGCTTCTGCAATATTAATTAATTTTGTATTTTCTTTATGGAGCATGTAAGCTGTGATAGTTTTTGATTGATGATATTAATATGCAACTGCCAGTTTTAGATCTCCAGTGTCTATCATGAATGATGTTGCATAGATAATAAATCCTCTACAATAACAACTAGATATGAACTTATTTTCCTGTCATATTTGCCATTAAGGAAGGGTCTAGTCTAGGATTTCTTAGATAAAAAATCCTTTAATGATAATTCAATTCAAACATCTGCTAGGAATTTTTTGAATATTATCTTTTCAGGCAATATGCCGATATCAGCTTTTCTCTGTAGATAAATCTAATGGTTACCCACTGATAGTCAACTTCAAGGAGTGCAGATATTCAAACTAAAGTAAGGTGATCAATTGGGGATAGTATCTGTCAATGGTACTTGCAATATAATTTTATTGACCTACTTGCGGAAGTGAAGAAAAGCTGTTTAATGCCAGCAATAATGCCTTTTGGGTACTAAAAACTCCATTCTCGGAACTCAGTAAAAGGTATCTTTCATTTCCACAATAGAGTTTTTATACAGATAACACCCTACTTCATCATTTATTTCTCCATCTAGGGGCCAATTTTCACCTTACGCTTGTTATGAGCAACAATGGCCAGTTTTGTTGTTTGTTATTTGCCATTGTGTCAGCTGCACTCATTATATTATTGCTTGGGATTATTGCTGCCAATGAGGAAGACCAAGAGGGCAATGTCCTCCTTATTAAGCCTCATTAATATTTGTTGCTATATGTGTATAAAACTTATTCTCAAGATAAGAACATGCTGTCTAGCGCAATGCTGGAAGTCTGGCAACTGGCTAGGGGGAATTTTAAAGATGGTATGATATAGTTAGGGAAACTTTAAAGATGGTGGAATATGGTTATGGATTTCTGTAGATGGAAGGGTATGGTTTGAGAAATTCTAAATATACTTGGATGTGGTTTGGAGAATTCTAAAGGTGGTAGGATACAGTTCGAGAAATTCTTAAGATGGTAAGATATGGTTAGGAAAATTCTAATGATGGTAAGCTATGGTTAGGGAAATAATAAAGATGGTAAGCCATGGTTTGGGAAATTCTAAAGATGTTTGGATATTTTTAAAGATGGTATAAAATGGCTAGGAAAATTCTAAAGATGGTAGGAAATGTATAGGGAACTTCTAAAGATGGTAGAATATTGTAAGAGAAATTTTAAAGGTGGTAAGTGATGGTGAGGGAAATCCTGAAGACGGGGGTAGATGAAGAGATGGTCATGAGACAAATGAGTTTG